>CM069911.1:132079839-132535500 GCA_036172215.1 Camellia granthamiana
CATTAAAAGATATTATGTGCACATGATAATAGAACATCCATAAAACTTCTCAACCTATCAATGTATTTTGTTAAATGCAAACATAGCTAGTTAAATTATTGTAGTCTGAGCACAATGAGGTTTCTTAATTAGAAAAGTGGCAGCACTGAAACAAAGGCATACCTTCCCACTAAATGCAGCAATTCTGCTAAATCTATCATCTTTCCATTACGTTGTCATCCAAAGGCATACATTTTGAATCTGTAAGGACCTGAACAGCATTTCTATATAATTGACTGGCTTCATCAGCATTCCCTGTATGAAAATGGCACATGACCCCACACTCAAAAACTTGAAATAGATCTCCATCTATGAATGAACTTTTAAATTTAAAGTTTTCCTCAATCCCACTCATAGTAGAATGAGCAACTTTTTGATCCCACACAAGTACTAGTGTTAACATGATCCTACTATTAAATCAGGAAGAAAACTACTTGCATACAATGAAGAATACGAAGTTCACCTTATGCACATTTCACATGGGCCAAACAAACACATAGCCATTCAAAAACTCTTCTATCATTCTCCCCATATAACTTTGTATATATGTTGAGAATTCTACAGATTCATCACAGAATGGAATATATAACAAAAAAGAAATTAATAAATAAAAGACAAAAATATTGAAATCGACACCCAAAGCAATATACGGACAACCAAATTACGTAATAAAGGGATTTTTGGCATCCATAGCTTTTCCTTTCTTCATTAAAAGATTGCAGAGGCCAAGTAAAGCCACCACCAAATCCTCAATTTCTACACCTTTGCTCAATTCCAATATCGTAATCACTTTTGTGGTTCTTCTAATACAACCAAGTACTTTTGCCTGTAAGTTTTTGAATAATATTGTATATTCAGCTGTAGCAATTTATAAAGAGTTTATCAGTTTATATAGCCCTAAATCTATGACTGAAAAAGGAAATACAAGCTAATTCCTATTTACACAATCATACCATATATACACAACATGCCATATATATATACAATATATTATCACACCCCGCTCAAACTCAAGGTGTTTTAGCAGAAAACACTGAGAGTTTGCTAAGAAAAAACTAAAACCGAGCGGTAGTGTGAGTCTTGGTGAAGAAGTCCGCAAGTTGCAAAGCTGAGGAGACGAAAGGAAGTGAGATAGAGCTAGACTGTAGATGCTGGCGGGCAAAGTGACAATCAATCTCAATGTGTTTCGTCCGTTCATGGAAGACAGTATTGTGAGCAATCTGAATAGCACTACAGTTGTCACAATATAGAGAGGTCGGAGAAGACTAAAGGACACCCAAATTAGAGAAAAGACAACGAAGCTAAACAATCTCAGCAGTAGCATGAGCCATAGCACGGTACTCAGCTTCGGCAGTAGAGCGAGTAACAACAGTTTGTTTCTTGCTTTTCCAAGAGATCAAGGAATCGCCAAGAAACATACAGAAACCAGAGGTGGACTTGCGATCATTAACATCACCAGCCCAATCGGAATTAGCATAGGCCACTAAGTATAAAGAGGAAGTAGAGGACAACTGTAAGCTCTAAAAGATGGTACCACAGAGATAGCGAAGAATGCGAACCAAAGCAGCCCAATGGGTAGAGCGAGGAGTAGAAACGAACTGACTAACCACATGAACAGCATAAGCAAGATCAGGGCGAGTGACAGTCAAATAAACTAAACAACCCACAAGCTCGCGATAGAAATTAGGATCATCCAGAGGGACACTAGCAGCAGAGTTGAGCTTCACATTAAGCTCAATAGGGGTATTAGAAACCTTAGTATCAGTAAGACCGGCACGGTGAATAACATCATTAGCATACTTGACCTGAGATAGAAAATAGCCCTTTGGAGAAGAGCCAACCTCAATACCAAGAAAATACTGCAATGGACCTAAGTCCTTTATTTCGAAGGTGCGGAAGAGATGTTGCTTGACCTCAGAGATAGCAGAAGAGTCAGAGTCAGAGCCAGTGATGATCATATCATCCACATAGAGTATGAGAGCAACAAAACCAGCTGAGGTATGTCTCAGAAACAAAGCAGAGTCGGAAGTAGAAGGATGAAACTCAAGCTCGGTAATAGCAGTCTGAAAGCGATTATACCAAGCACGAGGAGATTACTTCAAACCACATAAAGCACGCTGAAGATGACAAACCTGCCCAGAGGAGTGGAGAAGACTAGGGGGAGGACGTATTTTAACCTCGTCAGCGAGGTGACCGTTAAGAAAAGCATTCTTAACGTCCATCTGATAGAGAGGCCAATGTCGAACAGCAGCAACAGAAATCAAGGTACGAACAGTAGTCATTTTGGCAACAGGGGCAAATGTCTCCTCATAATTAATACCATACTCTTGTGAGAAACCCTTTGCAATCAGGCGAGCTTTGTAGCGCTCGAGGGACCCATCAGAATGAGTCTTGACTTTATAAACCTACTTGCAACCAACTAGATTCTTGCCAGCAGGTTAAAGGAACCAACTTCCAAGTGTTAGTCTTCTGCAAGGCAAACAACTCATCCTCCATAGCTTGAATCCAATGAGGATCCTGACAGGCCTCCGTGTAAGACTGAGGTTCTGAAAAAGAAATGAATAATAGACAAAAAAATACGATAGGAAGTAGAAAAACATGTATTAGACCAACCCAACTTGTTTGGAGGATGACGCGCATGAGGAGGATATCGGTGTGCAGTAAGATCAGAGTCATCAGAAGCATAAGGAGTAGCAGCAGGAGTAGAGACAACTGGTGGTGGGGGAGCCTTGCGACGAGAATAGACCAACAACGGAGGGGAAGAGGAAGCCAAAAGAGGACAAGGAGCCATAGGTGATGCAGACGGAGAAGTAGGAATGGCCTCAGGAGGAACAGTAGAGATGTACTCATCACACGGGAACTCAGAAGGAAATGGGTCAATGTGAACCAAATCCTCTTTGGAAATTAGAGCAGTAAGAGGGGGAAGCTGAAAGTATGATAGACGTTCAAGAAATACAACATGGCGGGAGACATAAAGGCGACGAGAGACAAGATCGTAACAGCGGTAGCCTTTCTAAGTAAGACTGTAACCCAAAAGACACACAAGACAGACCAGGCACTGAGTTTGGTCCTTATCTTTATGGGGAAGGAGGACAAAACAAGCAGACCCAAAGACACGCAAGCGGGAATAATTGGGAGGTTGGGAATACAGAGCCTTATAAAGGGATTAACCAGAGAGTAGGGGAGTTGGCATGCGATTAAGGAAGAAAGTAGCGGTAGGAATTGCCTTACCCCAGAATGGTGTCGGAACAGAGGCAGAGAGAAGGAGAGATCGAGCCGTCTTAAGGAGATGACGGTGTTTATGCTTGGCATGACCATTTTGGGAAGGGGTATTAGTACAGGAGGTTTGGTGACTGGTGCCCAATGTCGCCAAATACTCACAGAATTCAGTTTTAAAGTATTCTCCATCCAAGTTAGATCAGAGTATTGTAATTGTGGCCCCAAACTCTGTAGTGAGCATAGACTGAAATGTACGATATATCTGGTAGAAGTCAGATTTATGGGTAATAAGATAAAGCCAGATATAGCGGGCACAATGATCAACAAAGGACACATAGTACACAGAACCCCCTTTAGTGAGAACAGGAGAAGGTCTCCAGACATCAGTATGTACAAGAGAAAAAAAAGGGAAATAGAAATAGAAGTACTGTTATTAAAAGGTAAAGCTGTCATTTTAGCAAGTTTACATCCTCGACACTCATTAATTTGACTAGGAGAAACTTTACCTAACAATTCTGATTGAGTTAACAACCACAAACGATCAACAGACAAATGACCTAAGCGATGACTCGACTAAGAATCTAACTGAAAAGATGAAATATATTGTATATATATGGCATGTTGTATATGATTGTGTAACGGGGGAGGTAGACAGAGGAAAATGCAGGCTTTCCACATAGAGATCTCCAACTCTACGGCTGGTCCCAATCTGCTTCTTGGACACCCGATCCTGTACACAGCAAACAAAAAAAGAAACGATAACATCAAAATCAGAAGCATCAAGCTGACTATTAGAAAGCAAGCTAACAGATAGTTGAGGAACATAAAGAACAGAGAGAATAGTAACAATAGATATGGGAGAGGATACGACAGACCCAATAGATAAGACAGACATACCAGACCCATTAACAGTATTAATAGTAATAGAAAAGAGAGGGAGATATAGTTTTGGAGTAAGGAAAGGGGAGGAGTCATATGATGAGAGGCACCAGAATCAAAAAGCCAGACAGAGGAAGGAATACCTGAAGAAGACCCAAGCAAACTTGAATGAAGAGAAGTGAGAGCATAGGCAGATGAAGATGACTGAGATGTGGACCAGAGATACTGAAGCTGGGCAATCTAGGCACTCAAGGAAGCCAAGTCAGGATTAGAAGCCAGAACAGATGTAGTATAAGCAGCAGGAGGGCGAAAAGTACTCGGAGCAGGACCTCGAAATTGTGGCTAAGACAGCTGAGAAGACTGAGCAGACTGACGGCCTTTCTTGGGACAATTGTACTTCCAATGGCCCTTCTGATGGCAAAAAGCACACTTATCAGAGGCTAGTGGCCCCTTCATAGGCGTTGTAATGGCCTGAAATTGATGAGGGGGGTTCGACAGCAGAGGAGGCTGAGTAGGAGCCAAGAAGACAGATGAAGACAGAGTCTGACTGGTCATCTTAAGACGGTTTTCCTCGGAGAAGAGCTCACGAACAATAGCATCCACAGTGGGGAGATGAGACCGATGAAGGATGCCACCACGGATAGCCTCATACTGAAGAGAGAGAGTCGCTAAGAACTGCACTAAACGACCTTGCTCCTGAAACTCAACATAAGCGTCTAGTGCCTTAAGGCTAGACGGTTCCATGAGAGCCAACTGATCCCAGAGACCTATCATCTCATTGTAGAAGTCCTGAATAGATTTGTCCTACTGATGAGCACTTTGAATAGTGGACTCCAACTCATTCCATTTGGCAAAAGTTGGACTGCTAATAAATGCCAAATAAGTAGTCCCACACCTCTTTGGCAGTAGTATATTTGGAGAACATCATTCTAATGCGATCTTCCACAGAATTATGAAACCAAGTCAGAATTTGGGCATTGTCACAATCCCAAGTCTCACAAGCAACCAGATAATTGTCTTGTTTTGGATCCGAAGGACGAGGTATAGAACCAAACACATAACCCCATTTTTTTTTACCACGAAGAAAATTTTTCATAATAGTGGACCAATAGCCATAGTTGGCACCAGTGAGCCTGCAGTTGATAGCCTAAATTTTATCCTCAGACATGATGAGACTAGAGAACCAAGAAACTTTGGGGTTAGAGTATAATTTCTAGAGAACCTTGGAGTCAAAGAAAAATAACCAAAAAAATATCCTTATCAATATAAACAACCAATAATAGAGACAACACCAATGCCAACGCGAATCAATCGCGAAGCAATTGTGAGAGAGAGAGAGAGAGATACAGTGGTCGCAAAGGAGAGAAACGATGACGCGAGACGAGGCAAAGCAAAGATGGCTAAGGGAGACGACAGTGCTAGGGCTTGCAAGAACACAGACTGATCGTGACGATTCAATCGCGATACAAAAATAAAATAAAACAGAGACGACTGAGGAAGATAACGGCGCTAGGGTTACGAACACGGCTTTGATACCATGTAAGTTTCTGAAGAATATTGTATATTCAACGGTAGCAATTTACAAAGAGTTCATCAGTTTATATACCCCTAAATTTATGATTGAAAAAGGAAAGCTAATTCCTATTTACACAATCATACCATATATACACAACATGCCATATATATACAATATATTCTCACATTGCCATCCCTAGTAATGGTGTGATAAAAAAAAAAGTACTATTTTTCCCTTCAATAAGAAGCTTTTTACTTAATCATTGAATTGCCGTTTTTAGCATATACTACTCAACATTAAAGAAAATGTTTAGAATGGCTCTAACAAGAACCACAACAGTTTGTACTATGTCAACCAGCAGAACCATTTAGTGCTAACAATGGTCTGGCAGAGAACAAAATGGACCCAATTAAAATCTAGAAAGAATAATCACTGACAACTCAAATTTGCAAAGATCAAGGTAGCAACTAAAGTAATCATTTTTATTAGTAAGTAATTACTCAACATATGCATCGAACAATTTCATTTTATTCTCTTTAATATTGCTCAAGTAATGAAAGCAAGAACTCAAAAATCATTCTACATTCTTCATAAACATATAAAAATTCAAAAAGATTTTTTGGACCACATTATTTTTTTACTACTCAAATAGCTTATTTACTTAATCTATGGAGGCTTTTTTGTTCAACCAAAATGGTTCTCTTATAACCAACTGATTGACTACACAAGAATAGAGAGATAAGGTTGTGTGGTGCAAGAGGAGCAGCAAGAAGAAAAAGAAGAAATCCATAAAGAATAGTGTCAACAAAATGGACAAAAAGAGGGAAAGAGAAAAACATGATGCCATAAGTTGACTAAAACAAAACTTGAGACAGAAAATTGTGGCAAACTATTACTATAATCACATATAAAAAGTAATTTTGACTTGGAGCTTTTTCAGCTTTCGGTATATGCATACTTTAAGATTATCGTACAAGTTATCGTTGAATTAAGATTACAAATCTCATTATGAAACTTTGGGAGAGTATTATTGACATAGGTAAGACATGAAACAAAATATATTCGAACAAATTTGTTTTCATGCCATGCCAACCACTGGCACCATAGGCTCAAAAAAGGGGAAAATAAAAAGGAAACAGTTTTAATAAAGAAAAAATCATCACTACCAAACTGAAAGATTGTCTGATACTGCTGCGAAAATGAATGTAAATTCTGTTAATTTAAATAGATACTGAAATGTTTTGAGTTTGGGGCCAAATGCAGCAACAAACACATGATCAAGCAAATATGAGTCTAGCATTTGACAAATTTCATGTCCAGTAAATGGTTCAATGATCAAGCCTAGAGTGGTTGATTCACTTCAAAATGAAGCTTTGGGGACTGCCTAGACTTATATCAGATCATTGCCCTCTATTAATGATGGAAGATGAAAGAGAATGGGGCCTTAAACCTTTCAGATTTATCAATGCTTGGACTTTGCATCCCAGTTTTTCTTATCTCTTTAATACTTGTTGGGAAAACACTAATTTTATGGGCTGGGCTGGGTTTATTCTTCAACAAAAACTGAAGCACCTTAAGGTGGAATTAAAGAAATGGAATTCTAAAGTGTTTGGCAATGTCTCATCTAAACTCAAGGTTTCAGAGGATGAATTGCAAGCATTAGACATCACTGCTGAGGATATAGATCTGCTTGATTCAGAAAAGGTTAGAAGAAGGCTGGTTAGAGGTAAAGTATGGCAGCTTTATAGAAGGGTGGAGTGGTTATGGTATCAAAAATCTAGACTGAATTGGTCCCTGTAGAGGGACAAAAATACTAAGTTTTTTCATGTCATTGCAAGTACTAGACAAAGTCGTGACATGATCAATTCCATTTCAGTCAATGGTGTGTCTGTTGAGGAACCTAGCAGAGTCAAGCATGAGATTTTTCTTCACTTCAGGAACCATTTCCATGATAGCTGGGTTAATAGGCCTACTTTGGGTGGGGAGTTCAAATCAATTGAGGACAACACTGTCTTCCAACATCTTATTCCAAAATTCACTGTTGCAAAAGTTTGAGCAGCCATTAAAGACAGCAATAGTAACAAAACTCCAGGCCCTGATGGTTTTAATATGTTGTGCTATCAGAAATTTTGGAAAGTCATGAAGCATGAGATCATGCAATTCTTTAAAGATTTTCACAACCACAATAGGCTTACCTATGGAATAAACAGCTCCTTCATCACCCTCATTCCCAAGATAGATAATCCCAATAATCTGTTTGACTATAGACCCATTAGCCTGGTTGGTTCACTATACAAAATTTTGGCAAAAGTCCTAGCACATAGGTTGAAGTCAGTGATGCCCTTAATTATTGGTGAAACTCAGACCACTTTTATAGGAGGTAGGAATATCCTAGATGGGGTGTTTATTGCCAATGAAGTGGTTGATGCTTGGAAGAAGGCCAAGCTGCAAGGGTTGATTGTCAAGTTGGACTTTGAGAAAGCTTTTGATTCAGTAAATTGGGAATTCTTGTTCACCATGATGTCTAGTTTTGGTTTTGGGTCTAAATGGGTCTCTTGGATGAAAAGTTGTGTATCTTCAGCTCATATCTCCATCCTCGTGAATGGATCACAAACTAAAGAGTTCTCTCCGCAAAGGGGTCTTAGGCAAGGTGACCCATTATCACCATTCCTTTTCAATATTGTGGCTGTAGGGCTCAACATTCTCCTCACCAGAGCATTTAATCTTGGCATTCTCAAAGGAGTATTGGTTGGGGCTCATGAGGTACTTATATCACATCTTCAATTAGCTGATGACTTTATTCTCTTCTGTGAAGCTGATATAGACTAGGTGGTAGTTATCAAAAGATTACTTCGGTGCTTTGAAGTCTTATCCAGACTCAGAATCAATTACCACAAAAGTGTGGTCTACGGAGTGGGTGTGGCTAATGAGTCATTGCATACTTATGCTAACCTCTTGAATTGCAAGGTACTTAGCTTACCATTGAAATTTTTGGGGTTGCCTTTAGGTGCCAACCCAGGTAGGAAATCTACTTGGAAACTTGTGCTTGACACTATTAGATCAAGACTATTAGGCTGGATAAGGAAATTGTTGTCCTTTGCTGGAAGATTAACTTTGACCAACTCTGTCTTATCAAGTCTACTTGTGTACTATCTTTCTCTTTTCAAGATGCCTGAAGGTGTGGCTCGCAAATTTGAAAAGATTGAGGCTACTTTCTTGTGGGGTGGTAATGAACTAAAAAGAAAAGTTCATTTAGTGAAATGGATTGAGGACACAAAGAGTGCTGCCTAGGGAGGTTTGGGCATTAGGAGGATTAGGGATGTTAATGGAAGTCTACTACTCAAATGGTGGTGGAAATTTGGAAATCAAATAAATGCTCTATGGAGGAAAATTATCTGCAACAAATACAAGGTCGAAGTAGATAATTGGCACCCTCCTGTCACATCTTCTTACAAGCATTCTAGGGTGTGGAAGGATATTACTTTCATTGGGGTTTAGAATAGAAACATCTTTAACTTCTTCTTGGAAAACTGCCAAATCAAGATCAGAGGTGGCAGCAAAATCAAATTTTGGCATGATAAATGGTATGGTGTCACTTGTCTCAAGGATGAGTTCCCTTCTCTATTCAACCTCTCTATTAAAAAGAATGGCTCTCTTCACCACTTTCATGCTAGCAAAACCAGCAATACTAATTGGAACTTCCTTTATAGAAGAGTTTTGTATGCTTGGGAACTGGCTGATGAAGTTAGGTTGATTGCTTTGTTATCATCTGCTCTTCCATTGAGCCCAATAAGTGCTGATAGTCTAGTTTGGGCATATTCAACTGCAAGTTCTTGTTCCTTCTTGGTGTCTTCTTTATACTCCTTTAGCACTTCTCTTCTTGCACCTCATCTTAGCATTAGCAAGTTTATTTGAAGCAATATCTTACCACCCAAGGTCCATTTCTTTGGATGGTTGGCCTGGAAAAATAGAATTAAAACTGCTGATTTCTTGCACAATCTTGGCATCCTTGGTATCAATGTTTCCACCTGTTGCTCCTTCTGCAAATATGTTCCTGAATCTTCTTATCATGTTTTACTCCATAGCCCATTCTCTTGGTCCATTTGGTCATCTGTGCTATATGAATGGGACTACAATGGTGTATCCTAGAAACTGTGGCAGGTCTCCTCAACTAGTGGATGGGTGGGAAATTTAAGAGTCCGCTCAGGAAATTTTGGAGAGCTATTCCCCTAGTAGTTCTCTGGTCACTTTGGAAGCATAGAAATGAGTGTGTCTTCACCAATGCTCATCCTAATTTATCCAACCTGTGGGATCTCATCAAGTTCAGATTAGCTTTTTGGCTCAAAGATTCTCTCAATGACTTTCCCTTCTCAGTTGTTGATGTTGTTCTCAATTGGAGGCAAATCATATGTTGCTATTGAGTTTATATTTTGGCTATCCTCCTTTTTAGGTAGAAGCTGGTTGTATAAGTTGATCTGTTATGGTTGATGATATGTTGGATGCTCTGACTGTGGGTCTGCTATGAAACTGCCTGTCTTGCTGGCTTCCAGTAATGAATAGTTTCTGATAGCCTGGTAATCCGGTATCTGATGGTTATCTGATGGTCTGCTTTGCTTTGGTAATCTGGTAGCTTGCTGCTTAGTCTTGGAATAAGTTGTTTTGTCTAGGTGATTTGGTGATGATCTGTTGATCTGTTAGGAATTAGCTGTTAAGCCTGCTAACCTGTTAGTCTTAGTGATCTGTTATCTGTTAGTCTTGGTTGAACTGATTTGTTCTGATGATTAGTCTTGGTGATTACTATGTTTCTGGTTTGCTCTGTTGTGGCTGTAATTTGGTTGTTATTGCTTCTAGTTTTTTGTTTTTCTCTTTTTGTTGGTTTCTCACTAACTGGAGCTTCAAGCTTGATCTAGCTCTGAGCTCCTCTTTATTAATGTACTCTATCATACTTTGTATGTTTCCATCAATAAAGATTTATTTTGCTAATAAAAAAAAACTATAATTTTCTATAAATCTACCCATAATTTAAAATGATTATATCCACCTCACATCAATGATAACCAGAAATATTTGCACTTTAGTTACAACATATGCTCTCAAGATAATAGTAGCAAAAAAAAAAAAAAGAAAATAAAACAATTTACCACAGTTACAATCTCCTTATGACAACAATCACAATATTAAATAAACGATCCACAAAATTTACCTTGTGCAGTGGACAACTGAGATGATGAACGCCAAAACCAAGAATCATAAGAAAAAAAAAATCTGTGAATTGCTACCAGAAACACATGAAAACAAATTCTGAAAAAATCCCTACTTCATCTGCCCTCTCCCCCTAAAAAACGAAAAAAAAAAGAAAAGGAATGTCTTAACACACACAACAAAAAAAAAAAAAAAACAAAATCAATTACAAAGCCATTAAATTATGAAATGCAAAACTTTACTATAAATGCTACCATATGAATAAAAAGCATGTTTCAAGAGGACATTGCCAACATCAAGTTCAATACAATCAAAATAGGGAAAAAAAAGCTTATGTATATATATAAGGAAAATGTAAACATATTAGCGTGGCTCCCAAACTTAAAAGCAATATCTGAAATTACCATCCCAAGAAGTTACACCCGTTAATTAGCATAGCAGCTATGAAAAGTAAACAGAAGTTTGTAGATACAAGGAAGAAGAGCTAAGTTTAAGTCTTTGTGCTTTATAGATGAAAAACAATATTGGCCCACCTGAAGTTGATAGGTGCACGATGCCTGAGGTGGGGAAAAAATTGTATCCCTCACACGTCACTCATAATCATTTTTTTAACCTTCTAAAAGGACATATTTTGCTAAAAGCTTAATGACTAGACTCCTTCATGCATAGGAAAGCCAGTTTCTAGTTAGCTCCATCACTTTCCAATAGGGTAAAATTTCTTCCACCATCACACTGACAACCTCTTATTGTAGAGATTTTGTGGCAGTGGCTGAATAATTGCATTTTGGGTGTTTCAGCTTGGTCATTTGTTAAAAGACCTTAGTTATGTTTAGAAACAATTTTTCTCAGTTATGTTTATTGTTGGTTGCTTCATTCTGGGGGATGGCTTGTCTTTACCTTGCATCAATTTTGTTTCATCGAAGTAGTTTTTTTTTTTTTTTTTTTTTTTTTTTTTTTTTTTTTTTTTTTACAATTTCAATCTGATATAGCCATTTAAAATGGGTGCAAATCGTGTTTTATCAATAATGAAAAAAATTTCCTCAGGACAAAGCAAAGAAGCACGCACACAGACATAGACACGAAAACACACACAACTTTGACATGCCAACAAAGAAATTTTCAAAAAAAAAAATTGTAGGACATGATGTGTGGAGGACATGCAAAATATATAAATTATATATTTATTATATGCTATATATAATTATTTTATGCCATCCATATGAATATTTAAAAATAATAACAAAATGTAACATAATACTAACTTTTAAAATCCTGAAAGAATAGAAATATTTGTTTCCTAATTGTCTAAAGCATGTTTAAGTCTAGAAAATTTTAGAAAATAGTAGGTGGACTTATTTGGATGTCTTCGACAAGTGTTGAGAAGTGTGAGATGAGTGTCATGTTAGTATCCGGCACAATATGCAACCTTCTTATAAGTGTTAGTGCTTCTTAGGGACAAAGCTTACACAATTTTAATGATTAAGGAAGGAGCACTACAAAAAATTAAAGTTTTAGAGACCAAAATTTAGGGACAAAATTATTTTTTAGGGACCAAATAATTTTGTTGCGAAAAGTGTCGTTATTATATTTTTAGCAACAAAAATTGGACATTAATGATGAATTATTATCCTTTTGGGACCAAATTTTTTATCTCAAAAAATAAACAATTTTGAAACCAAACAATTTTGTCCCTAAAAGTCTATTTATTAGTGACATTTTCAAAATTTTGTCGCTAAAAGCCTTATTTTTGACTTTTTGGGACAACCTTTTAACGACTATCCTCACGACGATAGAAATTGGTCCCTAAATGTCTTTTGCAACAAAATTTTCACTACTCGTATATGTTGTAGTGGATAAGGAGCTAGGGTTGAAATGGATTTCTAAGAGTAAATGATAAAGGCCAAGGAATTTCAAGGGATTTTCTTTTCCATGGTCGACTATTATTTTTTTACAAAATCTATGCTTCATTTAAAAATTAAAAAAAAAAATTATCTACCTCGCATATGATAGCCATATAGAAATGTTTGCACATGTATGACAACATTCTATATTACATTCCACTATGTTAGCCTAAGAAGCATGAGCACGAACACCGACACAAATATGCATATGGACAGAGACATGAAGGTGATTTCAAAAAAATTGGGGCTCGACAATAAATATTTTTATATATATTTTTATTTGTTGTGTAGATTAATATTACATTCATAAACAATCAAAATTAACAAAAACTAACATTAATTTAAATTTGAAAAGAAAAATCACTCTTAAACTAACTCTCATTGTTTGTATTATTTTTTGATGATTTATATTAATTATTTAATCTAAGCAAAAAGTTACAAGCATTTAATTTCCAACATTCATAAAAAGCACTAAAGAAGAGAGGGGAAAAAAACTAGTTGGTGTGTCCTTGGCATGTCCTCTAAAAACAAATTAATTAAATAAAGAGATACGCCATGTGGCATGTCCCCATGTCCAACACTACTACAACACCTATTTTGGAGTGTCAATACTTCTTAGATGTTCACTACACCTAAAATCTACCACAACAATAAAAGCAAGTTTCAAAATAAAATTAAAATCAAAAGGGGGAAAATGGTGTAATGGAATGGGAAAAAGAAAAGAAAATGCTAACATACCACTAACTGTTGTCAGACACCAAAGTATCTTGAATGACCACTCCTATAATATTAACAACCATTAGCATGATAGCCGTAAAAATCAAAGAGAAGTGAAAATATGATAGGAGAAGAGCTGCATGGAGTCCAGATCTTCTGCCATACTTTCCTACAATACTTTCCTGCCATGCCCCAAAACGACGTCGTTTTGGGGCAGAATTTCAAAAAAAAAAAAAAAAAAAAAAAAAAAAAAAGAACCAGAGACGAAGACGACGCCATTGTTGAAGCAACAAGAAGGAAGAAACAACAGAGGCTTATGATAGGAAAAGAAAAGAAAAACAGAGGCTTATGATAGAGGAATGGAACTCAAAAAAGGAAGAGAAAAGAAGGCTGGAGGGAAGGGATGACAGTTTAAGCTGTCTGGATTTTTTCTTTGGGTCTCTTGACAGATTCATGGCCTTGAGTTTGGTTTCAAGCTTGAATCTTTGAAAACCCATTATAGAAATCTCAATACCCATTTCAAATCTGGAAAAAGAAAACACAATTTTTGCTTGGTTATTCAAGATCTTGGTTTTGTTAGATGATAAGAATGCAATACAACTTGAAGGGAAAGAGTGTGTTGGAAGTTGGGGGTTTTGATTCTGAAGCAAAGTGGAAGAAGAAAGAAGGAAGTTTTGCAAGCAATGAACCCATCTCTGTGCTGGACACAAGGAGGAGTCCGAGCCCTTCCACATCAACATCAACCCTCTCTTCATCTCTCGGCGGCGGCGGTGGCCGGAAGGACGAATGGGCGTCGGAGCTGCAACCTATTCCTGTGGGACTCGGGGTGTCTGGAGGTGAAAGATTTGGGCTTGGGTTGGAGGATTGGGAGAGCTTCTTGTCTGAATCGGGTCAAGACCAGTCTCTTCTCCGGTGGATTGCGAGCGAAGTCGATGATGGCTCTTTCAGCCTCAAGCAACTGTTGCAGAGCTCGAATCCCAATGAGTTCGACGGCAATGTTATTCCGGCAGTCATCGATCAGAGCTCCGGCTTCAAAAACGACGACAACAGTGTAAAGATTTTGGGTCCAAACAATGTTAATCAACAGTGAAAAGATTTTTTTTTTTTTTTTTTTTTTTTTTTTGGAAATTCTGCCCCAAAACGACGTCGTTTTGGGGCATGGCAGGAAAGTATTGTAGGAAAGTATGGCAGAGGATCCGGACTCGAGCTGCATGGCACAACCTTGGGCCCACCCAAGGCTAATAGGTCCCTAACTATAAGACTCTTACGTGGGCCATAGATGATGGTAGGTCATAGTCTGTTAGATTTGTAGTAGTGTTGTCAAGAGCACACTTAGGCGAAACCCTTAATGAGAAGCCACTCAAGCCGACCCTATGGTGCTTATGATGGCTTGAATGGTGAGCCAACACCTGGTTGAGAAAAAGTGAGTGCCTTAGGCTTTAGCTCAACGCGCCTAACATGGGCGCTTCTTTTCCTATTGTGTGTTTTTTGATCAACAGATCTATACCATCCATTTTGTTGACTTTTATAATTGTGTACCAAATGTTTAACACACTTTCTGATAGCACTAACTATAAATATTTGTGAGCTGTAGCAGAACCAGTGTTTTAAAAGGCATGCGTGCAAGGTGCAATGAGGCACAACCTTGTGCTTCGAACAGGCGCAACTTAGGTGCTAAGGCGAGGGCATTTTTTCGAGGCGCGAAGCATGAACTTCATGGGCTTTACCTATTTTTCTACTCCAACTATTAATTAAGTGCTTTTTTTGTGGGCATACTCACAAGGATTTAAAACTCTTCAGTATAAAATAACCAAACGTGGTCAAAAGAGAGCAGAAAGTGATAAAAGATTGAATGTTATTATATTTCTAGTTTTAAAAGATTGAATATTATGTTTAAAGATTATCGAAAATTATGATT
This sequence comes from Camellia granthamiana, assembly GCA_036172215.1. NCBI lineage: Eukaryota > Viridiplantae > Streptophyta > Magnoliopsida > Ericales > Theaceae > Camellia > Camellia granthamiana. Next base: position 132,095,231 of record CM069911.1, read on the forward strand.
TTTGAAATTCTATATATATTTGTTATGTTGAAAAGTTTGCCTATTTTATAATTTTTCTTTTCTTTTACCACTTGTGGTTCGCTTTGGTGAGGCGTACGCCTCGCCTCGCCTCGTGCCTAGGCTATAAGAGACCTTATCACCTCCATGCGCCTGGAGCCTTTTAAAACACTAAGCAGAACACCAATGTTTCTAAAGAAATGAAGAGAAACACAAAGTCTCAAACCTTCAACGTTGATAACACTGATCTCCAACACAACACAGTGAGTTCTTCTCACTTCTTTGCACTCCGTCTTCTTCTTTTTTCAGCATTTCTTTCCATTTTTTTTCTAGAATTCATTTTTTGGGGTATTCTTGTTAGATTTTTGAATGGTTTTCTGTATATTCAATTGTTAATGTTTACAAAGTATTCATCAGTTTATATAGCCCTAATCTATGGCTGAATAAGGAATGACTGAAAAAGGAAATACATATGCCTAATTAACACCTAATTCCTAATATACATAACCATGCCATATATACAATATATTCTCACACCCCTACTCAAATTCAAGGTGTTTCAGCAGAAAACACGGAGAGTTTGCTAAAAAGAAACTGAAACCGAGCGGTTGTGTGAGTCTTGGTGAAGAAGTCTGCAAGTTGCAAAGCTAAGGAGACGAAAGGAAGCGAGAGAGAGCCAGATTGCAGATGTTGTCAGACAAAGTGACAATCAATCTCAATGCGTTTCGTCCGTTCATGGAAGACAGTATTATGGGAAATCTAAATAGCACTGCGGTTGTCGCAATAGAGAGAGGTCGAAGAAGACTGAGGGACACCCAAATCAAAGAGAAGACAACGAAGCCAAACAAGCTCAGCAGTAGCATGAGCCATAGCGCGGTACTTAGCTTCAGCAGTAGAATGAGCAACAACATTTTGTTTCTTGCTTTTCCAAGAGATCAATGAATCGCCAAGAAACATATAGAAACCAGAGGTGGACTTGCAATCATTAACATCACCAGCCCAATCAGAATCAGCATAGGCCACCAAGTCTAAAAAGGAAGTAGAGGACAACAGTAAACCCTGAAAGATGGTACCCCGGAGATAGTGAAGAATGTGAACCAAAGCAGCCCAATGGGTAGAGCGAAGAGTAGAAACGAACTGACTAACCACATGCACAGCATAAGAAAGATCAGGGCGAGTGACAGTCAAATAAACTAAACAACCCACAAGCTCGCGATAGACAGCAGGATCATCCAGAGGGACACCATCAGTAAAGTTGAGATTGATATTAAGCTCAATAGGTGTATCAGAAATCTTAGTATCAGTAAGACTGGCACGGTGAATAACCTTATTAGCATATTTGGCTTGAGATAGGAAATAGCCTTTTGGAGAAGAGGCAACCTCAATACCAAGAAAATACCACAATGGACCCAGATCTTTCATTTCGAAGGTGCGGAAGAGATGTTACTTGACCTCAGAGATAGCAGAAGAGTTAGAGCCAGTGATGATCATATCATCCACATAGAGTAAGAGAGCAACAAAACTAGACGAAGTATGTCACAAAAACAAAGCAGAGTCAGAAGCAGAAGGATGAAACCCAAACTCGGTAACAACAGTCTGAAAGCGATCATACCAAGCACAAGGAGATTGCTTTAAACCATACAGAGCATGCCAAAGATGACAAACCTACCCAAAGGAGTGGAGAAGGCCATGGGGAGGATGCGTGTAGACTTCCTCAGTGAGATGACCGTTAAGAAAAGAATTCTTAACGTCCATCTGATAAAGAGGCTAATGGCGAATAGCAGCAACAAAAATCAAGGTACGGACAGTAGTCATCTTGGTAACAGGGGCAAATGTCTCCTCATAATCAATACCATACTCCTGCGAGAAACCCTTTGCAACTAAGCGAGCTTTGTATCACTCAAGAGAACCATCAAAATGAGTCTTGACTTTATAGACCCATTTACAACCAACCAGATTCTTGCCAGTAGGCAAAGGAACCAACTCCCAAGTGTTAGTTTTTTGCAAGGCAAACAATTCAACCCCCATAGCTTGAACCCAATTAGGATCCTGATAGGCCTCCGTGTAAGATTGAGGTTCTGAAAAAGAATGAATAACAGACAAAAAGAGTATGATAGGAAGTAGAAAAACATGTATTAGACCAATCTAACCTGTTTGGGGGATGATGCTGACAAGTAGGCTATTGGTGAGCAACAGGATTAGAGTCGTGAGAAGCAGAAGGAGCAGCAACAGGAGTAGAGACAACTGGTGGTAAAAGAGCCTAATGACGAGAATAGACCAACAACGGAGGAAAAGACGAAGAAGCCGAAGGAGGAAAAGGAGCCATAGGTGACGCAGATAGAGAAGTAGGAATGGGTTCAAGAGGAACAGTAGAGATGTACTCATTAGACGGGACCTCAAAGGAAATGGGTCAATGTGAACCAAATCCTCTTTGGAAACTAGAGCAGTAAGAGGGGGAAGCTGAAAGTAAGATAGACATTCGAGAAAGACAACATGACGAGAGACACAAAGGCGACGAAAGATAGGATCGTAACAGCAGTAGCCTTTCTAAGTAAGACTATAACCCAAAAAAACACACAAGACAAACCAGACATTGAGTTTGGTCCTATCTTTACGGGGAAGGAGGATAAAACAAGCAAACCCAAAGACACGCAGGAGGGAATAATTGGGAGGTTGGGAATACATAGCCTCATAAGGGGATCGATTGGAGAGTAGGGGAGTCAACATACGATTAAGGAAGAAAGCAGTAGTAAGAACTACCTCACCTTAGAATGGTGAGGGAACGGAGGCAGAAAGAATAAGAGATCGAGCTGTCTCAAGGAGATGACGGTGTTTACACTCAGCACGACCATTTTGGGCAGGGGTATCAGTATAGGAGGTTTGGTGAATCGTGCCCAATTTGGCCAAATACTCACAGAATTTAGTTTTAAAGTATTCCCCACCTAACTCAGACTGAAGTATTTTAATTGTGGCCCCAAACTGTGTAGTGATCATAGATTGAAATGTACGATATATCTGATAGAAGTTAGATTTATGAGCCATAAGATAAACCCAAGTATAACAGGTACAATCATTAATAAATGACACATAGTACGTAGAACTCCCTTTAGTGAGAACAGGAGAAGGTCTCTAGACATTAGTGTGTACAAGAGAAAAAGGGGAAGCAGAAATAGAAGTACTATTATTAAAAGGTGAAGTTGTCATTTTAGCAAGTTTACATCATCGACACTCATTAATTTGACTAGGAGAAACTTGACCTAACAATCCTGACTGAGCTAAAGACCGCAAGTGGTCAACAGACAAATGACCTAGGCAAGAATGCCATAAATAAAACTGACTCGACTGAGAATCTAACTGAAAAAATGAAAGTGCAACGGAGGAGGTAGACAGAGAAAGATGCAGGCTTTCCACCACATAGAGATCTCCAACTCTACAGCCGGTCCCAATCTGCTTCTTGGACACTTGATCCTGCACACAATAGACAGAAGAAGAAAAGATAACACCAAAAGCAAAAGCATCAAGCTAACTGATAAAAAGCAAGCTGACAAACAGTTGAGGAACATAAAGAACAGAGGGAATAGTAATAAACAAACCCAATAGGTAAGACAGACATACCAGACCCATTATCAGTATTGATAGTAATAGAAAATGGAGGGGGTATACAGTTTTGGAGCAAGGAAATGTGAGGAGTCGTATGATGAGAGGTACCAGAATCAAAAAGCCAGACAAAGGAAGGAATACCTGAAGAGGACCCAAGCAAACCTAAATAAAAAGAGGTGAGAGCAGAGGCAGATGACGATGACTGAGAGGTGGACTAGAGATGCTGAAGCTGAGCAATTTGGGCACTCAAGGAAGCCAAGTCAGGATCAGAAGCCAGATCTGATGCAGTATAAGCAGCATGAGGGTGAAAAGTACTCAGAGTAGGATCTCGGAATTGTGGTTGAGGGCTGAGAAGACTGACGACCCTTCTTGGGACAGCTGTACTTCCAATGGCCTCTGATGGCAAAAAGCACACTCATCAGAGGCTCATAGCCCCTTCTTGGGCTTTGTAGTGGCCTGAAGCTAATGAGGTGGGGAGTTCGACAAGAGATGAGGCTAAGTAGGAGCCAAGAAGACAGATGGAAACAGAATTTGACTAGTCGTCCTAAGACGGGCTTTCTCGGAGAGGAGCTTACGAACAATAGCATCCACAGAGTGGAGAAGAGACCGATGAAGGATGCCACCAGGGATAGCCTCATATTGAGGAGAGAGAGTCGTTAAGAACTGCACTAAACAACCTTGCTCCCGAAACTCAACATAAGCGTCTAGTGCCTTAAGGCTAGATGTTCCATGAGAGCCAACTAATCCCAGAGGCCTGTCATCTCTATGTAGAAGTGCTAAATAGATTGATCCCGCTAACGAGCACTCTGAATTGTTGTTTCTAACTCATACTGCTTGGCAAAGTTGGATTGCTGATATACACCCAATAAATAATCCCACACCTCCTTGGCAGTACTGTATTTGGAAAACATCATTCCAATATGGTCATCCATAGAATTATGAAACCAGGTCAGAACTTGAGCATTATCATAATCCCAAGTGTCACAGGAGGTCAGATATCCTTCTTGTTTCGAGTCCAACGGATGAGGAACCGAACTAGAAACATAGCCCCATTTTTTCTGACCAAGAAGGAAATTCTTCATGACACTAGCCCAATAAGCATAATTGGCACTAGTGAGTTTACGTCTGATTGCTTGGATTTTGGTGTCTGTCATTATAATAAATCAAAGATTCACAGGTTGAAGTATAATAATGACTAACAAATGGGCTAAACTGTAAATAAGAGTTTTGACCCAAACAACAATGCTGAGAGAGTCAAAGCCACGAACACAGAGAGACGGAGATAAAGACAGAGACAGGATACAAACAGAGCTGAGCTGAGCTGAGCAAAGTTCGGCCGAGTGGGGCAAATCAACCACCTCTTCAATCATGTGAACAAGGCTCGAACGAGAAAGTTCAATCGAACATGATCATGATTCTTCTAATGATCACAAACCAAAGTTGATCGACCTAGGAAGACTAGACAACTCGACTCTAACCAAGGAAGACAAGGCACAACGTCAACGGAGGGACTGAAGCTGCGACTGAACTGATGTCGCGATGTGAACCAGAGAATCGATGTTGAGAACTAGAGAGAGATCAGTCAAGAAGCTCGTAATTGGGGGAGAAGATTACCCACAACTCATGGCTGAGAGAGAGCAACAGTTTCTAGGGTTTTTGGCTCTGATACCATGTAAGATTTCTAAATGGTTTTTTGTATATTCAATTGTTAATGTTTACAAAGTATTCATCAGTTTATATAGCTCTAATCTATGGTTGAATAAGGAATGAATGAAAAAGGAAATACATACGCCTAATTAACACCTAATTCCTAATATACATAACCATGCCATATATACAATATATTCTGATAATTTTGTGGCCTGGGCAGATCGCAATAATAAAAACATAGTGAGTTCTTATTTTTTTATAATTTTTGAAATGTTGCCTTCTTTAGCCAAAAACTTCTTTTGATTTTTTCTTTTTACTTTTTTCAAAATTCATTTTGCTTAATTTTTCTGTAGTTTATTGATGAGAAAAGTGAAAGAGTTCTGGGAGCAAAAAAATATCATTAGTGCGGTAATGTTCACAATTTTGAATCATGTGCTGCTATGCTTTTGACCAGCTGGGACTTTCCTTTCCATCAGTTACAGTTCTGTTGGATTCTCTTCAGTTACAGCTTTGATGAGGTGTAATTTTGTTGAATTGTTTGGTTACTTTGCTATAGGTTTTACTGGATTGTATTGTTGTTTAGCTGAATTGCTAAATTATATGGTTGCTTTGCTGCTGTAATTTTGCTAGAATAATTAATAGGGTAAATTATGCAAATGGCCCCTATAATTTACACGATGTGTCAATTTAGTCCATGTTTTAATTTGCTTGATTTTGTCCCTTAATTTAACGGATTATGTCATATTAGTCCAATAAATAATGGTTGTTAGGTTTGGTGGACAGAAAATTGTCACGTGCTCAAATGATGTGCCAATTTGATTCCTGTAGTTTACACGATGTGTCAATTTGGTCCCTATTGTTTTAATTTGCTCGATTTTGAAAGGGACCAAATTGACATATCGTGTAAACTACAAGGACCAAATTGATATATCATTTAACTTTCCATCCACCAAACCTAACAACCATTACTTATTAGACTAATATGACACAATCCATTAAATTAAGGGGCAAAATCGAGCAAATTAAAATAATAGGGACCAAATCGACACATCGTGTAAACTACAAGAACTATTTGCATAATTTACCCAAATTAATATTGCTGAATTATTTTTCAAAATGCTATTGATTTGAATATCCTTAACAATGAGTTGGTCTATTGATATTTGATAATTGATTAGATGTTGTAGTCATGCAAAAGTAATAGAAAAGATCCGGGATGGAAATATGCACATACGGTAAATCCCAAAAATTTGTCTAAGTTTGTTCGCAACAAAAGAAATGAATGGTCAAACAACATATTGCCGGTGGTTATAAAAAAGTAGTTGCTTGTAAATGGCGTCCATATCATGTAAGAGTTGAGATTAGAGTGTTACGACCCAAACCCGCCCCTATAGGCTTAACGTTGTAATCGGCCAGTAATCTTTGGATTACCAAAGGCCTTTGAATAGAATAACTTATAATTAGAGGCTGCAGAAGCAAATATAGAAACATACATAGTCCATTGAGCTGTGAGACATATATGGGACAGAAATTTTAAACCTTTATGCACATATACGTGACGTTATAATGTAGTAGTCTCACGTCATATTCATTACAAATATAGTCAAAAAGGGTTTAGCCCAATACACAGTTAACAGAAACTTGTTCATAATCCAAAGAGAAAAACAAGGCCTTATACATCTGCAAAACATGACCAAAAGACGTATTGAACCTCTTCGGGAGGCACAAAGGTTGACTAAAAAAAACTGAGATGCCAGGTCCTCAACTCTGAGCCTGGTTACGTGCCTGGTTACTTACATACATAATATAAATAGTGAGCGGAAGCCCAGTAAATAATAACAGAGTAAAACGTTTAAATGAATGATGTCCATAACAGAATCGGAAACTAGAGTTCATATCAGAAACAAATTGTATTCATTTTCTTGTTCAACTTTATACAAAAATTAAGGTTGATGCTTCATCATACATGGTACATCCAATAGCGTTATCATGCTTGTCAGTTCCATAAGGAACCTCCAGTATCGGGAACTTGTAATATACTTGAGCCGCGATATTGTTACCCCCGGGCAAGGGCCATGAGGCCACGGTATTATTACCTCTGGGCAAGGGCCTTGCTAATAAACCATGGTATTGTTACCCTCGGGCAAGGGCCTTATGCTAAGGATGCCACGAATACTTGTTAGAAATTGAACAATCATTCATTGGACAAAATATAACATTTCATAAAACAGAGCATTCTTGTCGTATCATATCATATGAGAAATTACTTTAGATGTAAACATAACTTTACAAAGTTATTACTTACAGATGGCTCCACTTGCAAAACTAACAATCAGATAACTTGTGGCGCGTGACCTACACACACATAGTAGAAACACATAATGAAACACACACACTCGGTTGGTACTTAACTTCTTTTGTTTCACTCTTAATGTTTCTTCTAAGTCTTAACCTCTTATTGAGTCTTAATCATGGCCTAGGAATGCCTAGGATGTAATGTGGATGCTAAAATGCACTTTGGAACCATTAATAAAACTTGGTGAAAATAGGGATCACACTCAAGCACAACTTCCTTCGCTTAAGCGGACTTACAATCATGTGAGGGGCCACTCAAGCGCAACTTCCCTCGCTTGAGCGGTCTGTAAACTTTGAAAAAGTACTGGTTATGTGATTTTCACGCTCGACGGACGCTCGAGCGTGTGACTCATGTCCTCGCTCGAGCGCAACTCTTGTTGCTCGAGCGGTCTGCAAAAACATGAAACTTCTGGGAGCTCGCATTTCACGCTTGAGCGGACTTCTGGTCGCTTGAGCGAGAGTGTAAGATCACAGAGTGGTCACTCGAGCACAGAATCTACCGCTCTAGCAGAAGTGTAGAATCTAGGATTTCCATATTGCACTCCCAAGCTCCAAACTCGGATTAAACACTTTGAAACTAATTCTTTTGGGCCAAAACTCCATAAAACATTTAGAAACTTGTAGAATATCATAAATTGAAGATCATTTTGCCAAATCAAGCTCCAAAAGTATGCCAATTGCTCAAAACTCAAACTTGAAACTAGGAAAACATGTCATTGTGTACCATGCATGCAAAGATATAAGTTCAAGCTTTCAAAACATGACCAAATGAGGTAAAATGGTAGAAAATAAGATGAGTTCTCAAGACCAAGTCAAGATGGGCATATGCATGTATAACTTGAGTGAAATTCAAACTCAAAATGTTATGATATATGCATGCATGTATGATATGGTTCATTTCCTTTCATTTCTAACTCAATTCTTGCATTATCCAACATAATTCTCTAGAATTCATGTCCTACACATCATAATAGTTCAATCTAAAGGTTGAATTCTTACCTAGGCTTGTCAATGATGCTCTAGATGATCAATTGTTGGAAGTTCCAATCCAAAATCTCTAAGCTCTCTAGCAATCCTTTCAATTTGGGTTCAAACTCCTCTTCTCCCTCTCTCTCACGTTGGTTTGCATATATGTGAGCTCAAGAATGTGTTGAAATGCAGAAAAAGGATGAGTGAAGGCACAATAGGTGCTTTATATAGGCTTGGGTTAAAGAATTCATTAATTAAGCTTAATTGAGTATCAATTATTTTAATTAAATTGTTCCGAATCGAATTCTAATTAAGCTTACTATAATTTTCTAAAAATTCCAACTAACACTTAATTGAAGTCAATTTCGCGATCAGATGCCGATAAGGCCTTCAATTTACAGTACAAATAGAAATAGAAACAGATATTCCTGCGATAGACATATAGAAACTCATATAGCACATAACACATGCAATTAACTCAGGTTTTCTTCTTGATTACTTATTAGGCATAATTAATCATGGTTAATCAGTTAATCACAGGTCGGGTTGTTACAGTCTTCTCCCCTTAAAGAGTTTGGTCCACCAAACTCGAAGTACCTTCATTTTGGAAGAACGTTAGGTTTAATGGAAACAAATCCGGATATCTCTTCATCATATCTTCTTCCATTTCCCATGTAGCATAAGTTCCTCCATGATTTTGCCAACCAACTTTCACCAATGAAATTTCCTTGTTCCTCAGTCTTTTGATTCGGCAGTTCATGATCTGAATTGGTCTCTCCTCATAGGTGTAGTCATCTTTTAAAAGCACATGTGTTGGCTCAATGACATGAAATGGATACCTCAAATAGTCCCAAAGCATTGAAACATGAAAGACATTGTGCATATTTTCCATGATTGGAGGCAAGGCTATTCGATACGTTACCAGGTTAATTTTCTCAAGGATTTCATAAGGCCCAACATATCTCGGTGCTAGCTTGCCCTTTACACCAAACCGTGTCTGACCTTTCATTAGAGTCACTTTTATAAACACATGATCTTCGACTTCATATTCTTTGTCTCTCTTTCGGACATCTGCATAACTCTTTTGGTGACTCTGTGTAGTTTTCAGACGTTGTTGTATCAATTTCACATTCTCAGTCGTTTCTTGCACCAGTTCTGGCCCCAACAAAGGTCTATCACCTACCTCAGCCCAACATATCAGAGATCGGCATTTTCTACCATACAAAGCTTCATAAGGAGCCGTACCGATACTTGAATGGTAGCTATTGTTATACACAAACTCGGCTAATGCTAAGTAGGTTTCCCAATTTCCCTATAAGTCCAATACACACATTCGTAACATATCTTCCAAAGTTTGATTTGTTCATTCAATTTGGCCGTCTGTCAGTGGATGGTAGGCACTACTCAATCGTAATTCAGTTCCCAAAGCCTGTTGTAAACTCTGCTAGAATCTTTATGTAAACTTAGAATCTCTGTCAGATACAATAGATACTGGTACACCATGTAATCTCACAATTTCATTCACATACATGTTAGCTAACGTGTTCGCATTATAAATAGTTTTAACAGGTAAAAAATGGACAGACTTAGTTAAACGGTCGACAATTACCCAAATAGAATCCATACCTCAAGAATAACGAGGCAGTCCAACAATGAAGTCCATCGTGACATGTTCCTATTTTCATTCCGGTATTGGAAGCGGCTGAAGTAATCCAGGGGGTCGCTGATGTTTAGCTTTAACTTGTTGGCAGTGCAAACATCTAGCTACAAAGTCAGCAATACTCTTCTTTATTCCAGGCCACTAGAAGTTTTGTTTCAAGTCATGGTACATCTTGGTATTCCCCGGATGCATAGCAAACTTTGAATTGTGAGCTTTGGTCATAACTCGCTTCCTCAAATCCAGACAATCCGGTACACAAAGTCGATTCTGAAACTTCAACACATTGCTCTCAAACACAAATCCTGGTCTCGGTTTTGAGTCAAGTTCATCTACAATCTTTTTTAGGAATTCATCTTCAAGTTGCTTCTCTTTGATTTCTTCAATGATTGCAGGTTGAGCGGAAATGGCCACTAAGATCCCGCCTTGTTCACACATCACAATCTCAATCTCAATCTTATTCTTCTCCAGGTCACATAACAATTCCTTCTGGCCGATGAGCAAACATGACAAATTCCTAATGGATTTTCGGCTCAAAGCATCTACAACAGTATTGGTTTTTCCCGGATGGTACAAGATTTGTAAATCACAGTCTTTAATCAATTCCAACTATCTTCTCTATCTCATGTTCAGTTCTTTTTGGGTAAAGAAGTATTTTAAACTTTTGTGATCGGTATATACCTCACAAGTTACACCATACAAATAGTGTCGCCAAATTTTCAAGGCAAACACCATAGCTGCTAGTTCAAGGTCATGTGTCAGATAGTTCTTTTCATGTGGTTGGAGTTGTTAAGAAGCATAAGCAATCACCTTACCATTTTGCATTAATACACAACCCAAACCTTTGTAGGATGCATCGCTGTAAATTTGAAACCCATCAGTACCATTAGGCAAAGTCAAAATTGGTACAGTTACTAACCTGGTCTTTAACTCTTGGAAATCATTCTCTCTTTGATCAGTCCAATCAAATGGTGTAGCTTTCTGTGTCAATTGAGTAAGTGGCAAAGCAAGTTTGGAAAAATCTTTCACAAAACTGCGATAATAGCCTGCAAGGCCTAGAAAACTTTGAACTCCTGATACATTTGTTGGTCTAGGCCAATTCACAATAGCTTTAATTTTCTGTGGGTCAACGGAGATACCATCCTTGTTGATTACATGCCCTGAAAATGCCACATTGTCATGCCAAAATTCACATTTGAAAATTTTTGCATATAACTTCTTTTCCCTTAGGGTCTGTAAAGCAATTCTCAGATGATTTTCATGTTCTTCCCTTCTTTTAGAATAAATCAATATATCATTGATGAACACAATAATAAACTCATCAAGGAATTGTTTGAACACTCTATTCATTAAGTCTATGAATGCTGCAGGTGCATTAGTTACCCCAAATGGCATGCCTAAGAATTCATAATGCCCGTATCTAGTTCAGAAAGCAGTTTTCTCAATGTCTTATGCCTTCACTTTTAGCTGGTGATATCCGGATCTAAGGTCTATCCTAGAGAACACTTGTGCTTCTTGAAGTTGATTAAATAGGTCATCTATTTAGGGTAGGGGGTACTTGTTCTTGACAATTATTTTGTTCAACTCACAGTAGTCAATACATAGCCTCAAACATCCGTCTTTCTTTTTGACAAATAACATTGGAGCACCCCAAGGTGAAGTGCTCGAGCGGATAAATTTCTTGTCTAACAATTCCTGAAGTTGAGTTTTCAATTCTTTCAATTCAGAAGTGGACATTCTATATGGGGTTTTAGAAATTGGTTGTGTCACAGGTACTACATCAATGGTGAACTCAATTTCCCTATCAATTAACTCTCCAGGTAGGTCATTAGGAAATACATCAGCAAATTCACAGACCACAGGAATATTTTCCACACTAATACTATCCGAAGACACAGTCAACGCACAACACAAGTAGCCCCGACAATCTTTTCTTAATAATTTCCTGGCTTTCATAAATGAAATCAAGTATGGCGGAGGAACTACCCCATTTGCAGTAAAAACAAACTCAGGCATACCAGGTGGTCTAAACATAATAGATTTACTCGCATAGTCAATGGTGGCGCAGTATTTAGTCAACCAATCTATACCCAGAATACAATCAAAATGATCAATGTTCAAGGGCAACAAATCAACATACAATGTCATATCACCAATCATAATATCACATGCCGGATAAACATAAGCACATATCATAGAACCCCCAGACGGTGTAGACACAGATAGTAAACAGTTCATAGGTTTTAACGGTCTAGTTAATTTCTGAGAAAAAGCATGCGATACAAATGAATGCGTAGAATCAGAATTAATCAGCACACAGGCATTTTGAGCACAGATAAAGATTATACCTGACACCACTGATTCAATATTCTGTACATCCCCAGGTACTAATGCAAAAACCCAGCCTTGTCTCAAAGTTTCTTCTCCAGTATTGGCTCTCACATTGGTTCTTGGTGCAAGAGCAGATCCGACTGAACTTGCCGTAGGAAGGGAAGTTGTATCGAGTCTCATCGGGCAATCTCTAATCATATGGCCTGTCTTGCCGCATTGAAAACAAGCACCAGATGCTCGGTGACACATGCCCCTATGTTTCCTTCCACATTCTGAACAAACTGGCATAGACCCACTGCTTTGACTTGAGCTACTTGATGATCCAGTATTTTGTTTTATTGGAAATGATCGGCCCTTCTTGAAATTGAATCCGGCCCTTTTACCTCTCCATTCAGTTGTTGTAGTTGTAACTTGTTTCTTTGCTACCAGAATGGCTTCCGCCATCAATGCTCTATCAAGTACTTCCACATAAGTAGGCAATTTCAATACACCTACTCGGTCAAACACTTCTAAGTCTAATCCCCCTTCAAACTTCTGAGCCTTTTTGTAATCTATGTCAACCATATGAGGAGCAAATCTGGCTAACTCGGTGAACTTAGCCTCATACTCGGCTACGGACATCTTCCATTGCTTAAGTTCTTGGAATTCAGAAACTTTTTGATTTCTAAAGCATTGGGGAAAGTATTTGTTGTAAAAGATCTCGTTGAATTGAGCCTAGGTCATATTCCCATTACTATTTCAGATTAATAACCACCGTCTCCGAGCTTTGTCTTTAAGAGTATAGGTGGCTAATAAAACCTTCTGAATCTCAGAACAGGGAAACACTTCAAATAATTTCTCCATTTCCAACAACCATGTTTTAGCCTTTAATGGTTCAATACCACCTAAGAAAGTCGGCGGTTTCATCTTCATAAACTTCTGAGTTAAGTTGATTATATCATCATTGTCCAATTCAACTTGGACTGGCAGAGGTGGGGGAGGTAAAGCTTGTTGCCTCTATTGTTGAGTCATTGCCTCAGTTAAAGCTGCAAGCATTTGTTCCATGCGGCTCATTCGAGCATCAGATGATTTAGCTATTTCATCACTTCTTGTATTTTCTATTTGCTATAGGTAAACAGAGCATTATAAACATAGGCAAATAGTTCGCTTCACAATGTATAAATCATTCAATCACGGTCCTTTCATTTCTATTTCAAGTATTCATGGTAAGATCCAGTTTCCATATTTACAGAAATTAGTATACACACTCACATATGTAGACGAGATGCCCCTAATTCTTACTAGGACACCCTATAGCTCATATGGACTCGTGTGTGCCGTATAATCATGTGCTCTGATACCACTCTGTCATGACCCAAACCTGCCCCTATAGGTTTAACATCATAACCGGTCAGTAATCTTTGGATTACCAAAGGCCTCTAAATAGAATAACTTATAATTAGAGGCTGCAGAAGCAAATATAGAAACATACATAGTCCATTGAGTTGTGAGACATATATGGGACATAAATTTTAAACCTTTATACACATATGCGTGATGTTATAATGTAGTAGTCTCACGTCATATTCATTACAAATATAGTCAAAACGGGTTTAGCCCAATACACAGTTAATAGAAACTTGTTCATAATCCAAAGAGAAAAACAAGGCCTTATACGTCTGTAAAACATGACCAAAAGACGTATGGAACCTCCTTGGGAGGCACAAAGGCTGGCTGACAAAAACTGAGATGCCAGGTCCTCAATTATGAGCTTGGTCACGCCCCTAGTCACCTACATACATAATATAAATAGTGAGCAGAAGCCCAGTAAATAATAACAGAGTAAAACGTTTAAATGAATGATGTCCATAACAGAATCGGAAACTAAAGTTCATATCAGAAACAGATTGTATTCATTTTCTTGTTCAACTTCATACAGAAATCAAGGTTGATGCTTTATCATACATGGTACATCCAATAGCGTTATCATGCTTGTCAGTTCCATAAGGAATCTCCGGTACCGGGAACTTGTAATATACTTGAGCCGTGGTGTTGTTACCCCCGGGCAAGGGCCATGAGACCACAATATTATTACCCCCGAGCAAGAGTCTTCCTTATAAACCACGGTATTGTTACCCTTGGGAAAGGGCCTTGTGCTAAGGATGCCACGAATACTTGTTGGAAATTGAACAATCATTCATTGGACAGAATATAACATTTCATAAAACAGAGCATTCTTGTCGTATCATATCATATAAGAAATTACTTTAGATGTAAACATAGCTTTACAAAGTTATTACTCACAGATGGCTCCACTTGTAGAACTGACAATCAAATAACTTGTGGCACGTGACCTACACACACATAGTAGAAATACATAATGAAACACACTCACACACTCGGTTGGTACTTAACTTCATTCGTTTCACTTTTAGTGTTTCTTCTAAGTCTTAACCTCTTATTGAGTCTTAATCATGGCCTAGGAATGCCTAGGATGCAATATGGATACTAAAATGCACTTTGAAACCCTTAACAAACTTGCTGAAAACAGGGGTCACGCTCGAGCGGACATGCAATCATGTGAGGGGCCATTCGAGCGCAACTTCCCTCGCTCGAGCGGTCTGCAAACTTTGAAAAAGTACTGGTTGTCTGATTTTCATGCTCGACGGACGTTCGAGCGTGAGACTCATGTCCTCGTTCGAGCGTAACTCTTGTCGCTCGAGCAGTCTGCAAAAATATGAAATTTCTAGGAGCTCGCATTTCACGCTCGAGCGGACTTCTGGTCACTCGAGTGGAAGTGTAAGATCATAGAGTTGTCGCTCGAGCGCAGAATCTACTGCTCGAGCGGAAGTGCAGAATCTAGGATTTCCATATTGCACTCTTAAGCTCCAATATCGGATTAAACACTTTGAAACTCATCATTTTGGGCCAAACTCCAGAAAACATTAGAAACTTGCAGAATATCATAAATTGAAGATCATTTGGCCAAATCAAGGTCCAAAAGTATGCCAATTGCTCAAAACTCAAACTTAAAATTAGGAAAACATATCATTATGTACTATGCATGCAAAGATATAAGTTCAAGCTTTCAAAACATGACCAAATGAGGTAAATTGGTAGAAAATAAGATGAGTTCTCAAGACCAAGTCAAGATGGGCACATGCATGTATAACTTGAGTGAAATTCCAACTCAAAATGTTATGATATATGCATGCATGTATGATATGGTTCATTTCTCTTCATTTCTAACTCAATTCTTGCATTATCCAACATAATTCTCTAGAATTCATGTCCTATACATCATAATAGATCAATCTAAAGGTCGAATTCTTACCTAGGCTTGTCAATGATGCTCTAGATGATCAATTGTTGGAAGTTCCAAGCCAAAATCTTTAAGTTCTCTGGCAATCCTTTCAATTTGGGTTCAAACTCCTCTTCTCCCTATCTTCCACGTTGGTTTGTGTGTGTGTGAGCTCAAGAATGTGTTGAAATGAAGAAAAAGGATGAGTGGAGGCACAATAGGTGCTTTATATAGGCTTGGGTTAAAGAATTCATTAATTAGACTTAATTGAGCATCAATTATTTTAATTAAATCGTTCCGAATCGAATTCTAATTAAACTTACCATAATGTTCTAAAAATTCCAATTAACACTTAATTCAAGTCAATTTCGAGATCGGATGTCAATAAGGCCTTCAATTTATAGTACAAACAAAAATAGAAATAGAAATTCCTGCGATAGACAGATAAAAACTCATATAGCACATAACATATGCAATTAACTCAGGTTTTCTTCTTGATTACTTATTAGGCATAATTAATCATGGTTAATCAGTTAATCACAGGTCGGGGTTGTTACATAAAGACTCTATATCCAAGAAAAGTCAAGCAAAAGAATAATTGAACTCGTTGCCTGATTGTGATGAGATGGATGCCAGCAAGGAATGATGATTTTATTTTTATTTTTTTTGATAAATATGCCGACAAGGAAGGATGATGATATTGTTAAGATGAATCAACATGGCAAAAGGCACTTTGTTGCCCCTAGTCAAGGTTCTACTACTCAAAAGGAAGAATGATATTTAGGGTCTTATAATTGGTGAAAGTTGTGGACATACATGTTTAGGAAGTCTGCCTTTTGTTGGATATCTTATGTTTTTTGCCACACAATGGTTTTTGGAAATGTTTGATTTTGTTAAATGTTTAATGGTTTTTTTGAATATTTAGTAATTTGGATATGTTAGAATTGGATGTACCTTGTTTTGAAATTATTGAAGTTTTTTTTGCCTATGTTCTCTATTTTTTGAGAAATATCTTTATTGTTCACGTCTCTTTGATGAAGCCCTCGCCTCTTTGGACTCCGAAATCTTCATATGTCTGTGCGGCAACACGGAAACCCATAATAAACAGAACTTGTCACCACCTAGATGAGCCAAGTATGAAGGAGTGTCACTATCTCGCACTCCAAATAGGCTTAGATCATCGATACCAATACAACTTACTGTCAACAACCAAAGCTGGCCCTGTTAACACATTTGGGCCAAACATTGGGCATATTTTAAACTCTTGTTTTTCCCACTTTTTGGCATTTACTTGGTAGATTTGGAGACCATCCCCAGGCAAACCCACCACAATACATGGATTGGGGAACTCTCCAGCTGCTGAGAATATACTGTCAACCTTAACGGGACAACTTGGAGGGTTAGGTAGAGATTCCCATTTATTTAGGCTCGGGTCGTAAGCCATGGCCCACAGTTTCTGTCTCTCTAACTCCATGTTTTGAGAATATGAGTTGCTGAGCTCTTCACCTGCTGGGCTTATTTCAAGTCATGTAGAGCCAAATAGATTGTCATAGTAAGCCATGGGGAATGGCCTCTCCAAATCTATCTTTTGAGAGAGCAAACATGGGTCAGAGCCCTCTTCATCTAGTGAAGATTTGTTGTCCCGTAGTGACAGCCTCTCCAAATCCATCTTTTGAGAGGAAAAACATGCGTTGGGGGCCTCTTTAGCTCCTGAGAATATTTCATCAAGGTTAATACCTAGAGGGCTTGGTAACGAGTTACCGGCTTTTACGCTCAAGTCGTAAGCCATAACCAACGACGATTCCGTCTCAAATTCTCTCTTTTTCGATCGAAACCCGCCCAGGCAATGAAACTTGTTAGTGAGAACAAAAGTATGAGCCAATACAAAAATCTAATTAGGCATTTGAGGAACTCTCTCCCATTTTGTCCTAAGATTACCTAAATCAATTTGATTCGCTCGATTGCTTTCTTTTTTAACAGATGATCCTCTCCAATCACTAGTCCAATCATCAAGAATATATAATGTCATACCCAAAATTGACCAACCTAGAATCCAATCTATGTTAGTAATGACTTTAGGTTTGAGATTTACAAGTCCAGATCCATCGTCATCGTGAAAAGGAACAGGGCAATTAATGTATTTAGCCGGAGGAGTTTGGTTCTGTCGAGTGTCATCGGAGACATCAAAAGTGTACCACTCATACTTATCAACTGTATACACAAATACATACGAATTTACCTGGTAGAGAAGCACCAGAGGACAATGATGATAGCAAGGTTGATGATGAAGATGAGGATTTCTTTATGCTTTTTCGCCATAAATTTTTGAGAGGTCGTCGGACGTAGTGAGGGAAGGTATTGATGGCTTCCATTAAAACCAAATTTTCATGAAAGAAAAGTCTACAATGTGCACCTTCTAAAAGGGCATATGATATGCACTTATTGTGTGGTCCATATTGTGCCACGTCATAAAAAGTAACCTACTAAACAGGTCATTTAACAGGTTACATGAAAGAATCATAACTTTTTTTAAACATCATAATAATTACTACAATGAATCATAACAATGTCATAATATACAATGCGATGTCATAACAAAGACACTATCAATCATAACAATATGACAACGACTCATAACAAATATAGTTGTTTTCAACAAATTATCGTAACATTTGAATCGTAACATTTTTTATTATGATTCACCATAACAAATCATAACTTTTGGTAGTACAAATCATAACTTTATAAATGAATCATAACCATAACACAATGACTGTAACTTTTTTTTTCCACAATCATGATGACATTAACAAAATATCATAACTTTTACTAATGAATCATAACATAGCACGTTGATTGTAATTTTGTCCCGAAAATCATAACAACATTAACAAAACATCATAACTTTTAAAATTTCAAACACAATTAGTTGTGTAATCAATTGGTATAGCATATTAAAGTGAATGGAAAATCATAATTGATTGCAAAATCGATCGGATTCAAAGACCACAATTGATTATACAATCGATTAGTAGCCAGAGTTTTGAACCATCACAACTGATTGTACAATCCATTAGAACATAAGGGAGATTCAAATATCACAATTGATTGTACAATTGATTGTAGGGATCCTTGATATAATAAACATAATTGATTCAATAATCAATTAGTTTTCATAAGCCACACTAAACCAATTAATTCCCAACTTATTCATAGTTCCCAATCAATTAGCAAAAGCCTAATCATTACTATCAATTTAGTCAATATTCGAATAGTAATTGATCGGTTGATCGGTCGCTATTTTTATGTAATTATGTTGTTGTGTTGCCATTACCTCAAACATTATCACTAACAAAAACGCATGAAACTCCTACTACATTTCTCACTCTACGATGCTCTCTCTCTCTCTCTCTCTCTCTCTCTCTCTTTCTACCTAAAATGTTGTTGCTATGACTATCTCATCAACTCTCACTTTCTTTCCTTGTCATTACTAGTGAATTAGACAACAATGTTATTGTTACCAACTTCAATTAATCATGCCCTTTGATCCACTGAAACACAACCATCATCATCGACTTAGTCCACTATAATAGCATTGTTGCCGCTACTAGTGTCATGTTGTTGTTATGTACAAATGATGACGTTGGCTATAAATCACTTTGACACATTTATAACTCTAGCACATACAAATATTAGTCCTTGCCTATTATTTTGTAGTCGGTCACTACGTTTTTACCGTCAGTCTTTTTTAAAAATAATAAATTGTATTTTCATTCTTAGATATATATATATATATATTGTTTGTCATTGTACCCACCTTAGTCCATATATTATTTGTCTTTTCTTATTTTTGGTCCAATTTGCTAACTTTTGAGGGTAACTGTAGAATTTTGAAAATTAACTTTCCTACTTTGATCACTTAGAAAACTTTGTTTTCCCACTTCAAAATAGATAGGTCATGGCAAGCGGAAAATGGAAGTGTTCTACGATGGAGGATTGCATGTTGAGGTGGTCTATAGCAGAGGTTTTCATACAAATGAAGGTGAACTTGACCCATGTTGCATTTTCCGTCACAAAAGTATAACATTTGTTACAATTTGGACCAAAGTGAAAAGAATATAATAGTTTAGACCAAAGTGAGAAAGTATTCATAGCTAAGCGGGGTGAAGGTGTAATTTACCATTTTACAAAATGTAAACCATGCCTTAATCTGTGAAGAAATTGTTGATGTAATTAATACCATAATAATTAATATTTATTATTAGAAAATATGCTAACATAATTTAATATGAAGATTTAATAATTTTAATAAAGTTAAAAGAGGAAATATCATTTTGCCTCTCATACTATCATTGAAAAATTAATTTAACCTCTGCTATTTTAATAATATTAATTTTACACTGAGTTTATTTGATTTTGGATTAATTTTACCCCCACTGTTAGCTTCTGTTTATAATCCAACGAAAGTTGCTGACATGGCAATGAAATTTGAAATTTCATTTTACCCTCCAAACTACCTATAAAATATCAATTAGACCTCCAAACTTCATTTTATTCAAAGAACTAATTGGTATTTTGAGTGCCACTTGAGCAGCTTCTAGTTGATTATAGATCGTAATTGATGGTGGAGTAAAATTGATGTCAAATCGAATAGTTTAGATATAAAGTAGATATTATTAAAAGAACAGTGGTTGGATTGTTTTTTGAGTTATTGTTTGAGGGAAAAATAATATTTTCTCAAAGTGAAATTTCAAAAAAAAAAAATTTAAAAAAAATTATAGTTTGAGGAAAATAAAAAAAATAAAAAGATACTCATAAATTTGCACAATTTCCTTTTTAACAAGTACTCTAGGCTCCAGAAGGCTAGAAGGAAAAATAAAGATTGATAACGAACATCCTTTTTGGCACTAAGCTTTTTCGCAATTATGAACATATTAGATGGTTGAAGAAACATGGATGAATAAACTAACCCAGTTTGGTAGTATTTTGTGGATGATTGAAGAAGAATATTAGTTTTTGGGTTTCAATTTGTATGGAATTTATAGTGTTACTTAAGATTGGTGTGATGAAACTATTTATGATATTTAAATGTATCATATTACTCTTAGTTGTTACATTTACAATTCATGAAAAATTTCACACATATTCCAAATGTCACTGGGAAAACTGTTTAAAAAACTGGAGTAAGAGTCCATGTATTGCTATATGTATAGTACAATGTAATTTTTTTTTGCATAATGAGTTCATGTCCAACTAAAATTGTGCCATTAGTGTATACTATATCATATACACATTTCAAATGCCAGGAGAGTAAGAGGACAAGTCCTTGGCAAAGTAACAAAATAACTAATAAATTTTCTCAATTTTCTATTTAAAAAAACATCCAAAAAAAGGAAAGAAAAGAAATGCATATTGTTAATGCAGAGGAAGTGATGATTCATGTCATCTCCCCACTTAGAAGGTGCACAATGGTAGTTCTTTGCAAATTTTAAAAATACCAAGAACAATGGCAGTATTTGCTACAAAAATCAGTAATACGAAATTCATTGTTAGTAAGCAAAACCTAATGTATCCTTCAACGACTTAGAAAAAAAGAACATCTAAGAAATGGAACGAATTATCTCCTTCAAGTACATTCCATGCCTAAATATCACAAGTATTGGAATTAATGTATCCACTACATAGTTGATTGGTATCCATAAGTTTCAACAACCTATACATACATCATTGGCATTGCAACAAAAAAATATTTAGTTGGACATATCTATCCAAAATGACGAAGCATCATCCTAAATAATATTGTTCACATAAACCATCCAAATATTGTCCATCACATAAGCCATTCATAAAGTCTGCCATTGTTTACAATTTTCTTTTTGCAATAAAGGGGAGAAAAAGTAACATTGTTCGCAAAATAATGGGCTGAAAAAAGTAACACTGTTTGCAAAAAAACATAACACTGTTTGCAAAGTTTGGTCAACCATCATTGTCTGTGTCCATTTGTTGGCTGTCATCATGGTTGGACCCATCAGATTCCTACTCAGTATTATTAGAACTAGTTGAATTCTTAGAATCTTCACCACAAAAGGCTTTCCGCATTTGTTTTAGTTCTAACTTAACCTTCCTTATGTCTTTCTTGTGCTACAAGTCCATCCAGGTCAATATGGACATCC
This sequence comes from Camellia granthamiana, assembly GCA_036172215.1. NCBI lineage: Eukaryota > Viridiplantae > Streptophyta > Magnoliopsida > Ericales > Theaceae > Camellia > Camellia granthamiana. Next base: position 132,117,243 of record CM069911.1, read on the forward strand.
ATCGTATCTACACTTGTAGGTACCCTATTAACAATTAAAATCAAACAAATTAACAAAAAAACACAACTGCCAGTGCCCTGCTATAAATTAAAACCAAACAAGTAAATTAGCACACCCACCAGTGCTTTGCTATCAATTCAAAACAAATACATTCAGAAAACAAATTAAAATCAAATGAACAAATAAGCAGTCAATTGAATTCAACAAGGTTAGCTCTGGCTTCTAGCATTGCAGCAGCAGTCAATAGAATCTAGAATCACAAGTAAATATAAAGTCATACATTTTGCGTGCATGACTAGAGCTATACGTTCAATATTTTTCTTCCATCCTTTTCAGTATTTTTCTTCCATCCTTTACGTATTTCAACAATGCAAATGTCCCGCTCCTCTTGTCACATGCTCTAGATTAGTAGAATGTTATTTTGAACAAGTGCTCTAGTCAGTTTCTCATTCTTCTACAGCACATTCCAATGTTCAGGTTGGCTACGATAAGTGAGGACTGCTAATAGGTTTGCAACTAATAGGCCGACCATGGGGTGAAGCTACAATTTTGTGCTTGGCTGCTGTAGTAGAGGTATATAATTACTATTTCATCCCAAAATAGGCCCCTATCTGTAATATTGCAAGCATATTACTAATTTAAAATGGTCATTGGCATTTTCAGAAACTCTATGCTGAGACTAAGAAAAAGCCTATGTCATTTTATGACATTTTAAAGGAGAACTGAGAAACCTGGGTTCAATTCGCGCTTCTCATGGTTTATTTGCTTTGGAATCTTTGGAGAACTTGAAAAGTATGAGCCTTATCACATTGTTTTCACCTTCAATTTCGATTATTTTTGTCAAAGATGGAATTAGTTCTTATCTTGAAACTAGAATTTCAAACAAATGCATTATGCATAAGATTAGGTCAATTCAATTATATAAGCCCCTGCTTAAGGAAGATTCATTTTGGCTTAGTAAAGTATACATTTAAGCTCTAAATATTCAAAATATTTTAAGTTTGCATTTGGATTTATGAATATGAAATGAATGCATTTGATTTTAATCGTATAACGATTGTGCCTTAAAGTTTCACATTTATATATATATATATATAAGAGAGATGGAAGAATTTAGGTTATTTATTATGAATGGATTTCAAATATATGGTTAAAAAAGCTTTATTTTATGCAGAAGATTTCGTTGTTCAAAAATGATATTCAAGAATCATATAAAACTTATCTGCTTCAATCCTTCCCCTTGGATTTTAAATCCAACTGTAATAACTATTTGCAAATTTAAAGTTGAAATTGTTCATTTGAAATCTGAACAAATGCTAAAGTGAAAATGATTGAATTACAGGGTTACTATAATATGCAAGTATTGAATACATTGGTGGCATCGTCAAGAAATTAGAGTATAATTTAATATTGTCAATGTTATTAGAACATTGCTCTGTAAAACAATTATAACAAATAAGTTAGTTCAGGGCCCTTTCTAAAAAAAAAAAAAAACAGTTTGTTCAGGGCGTTTAGAAACAATTCATGGCTTTTTCTTTAAGCTTTCTAAAAATTATTATCAAATTTAACCCTTAAAAAAAATAATTAAAAAACAGGTTCCAAAAAAAGAAAAAAAAAGAAACGAGGTCAAGCAACCCATCACAATTTCAAATGATAGGTTGGTGTGATTTCAGCCATGCTACATCGAAAGAGGGCCAAAATTAGATGACACTTTTAACCATGCTCGAGGTGCAATTGGGAAGTGAAAAATGTAAAGCTAGACTCTCGCCTATTTGTTGGAAAGTCGATAATATTTAAGCATAAACAAAAAACATCCCTCTCTTTTAAATCAAAATAATTTTTTATTATTATTTATAAATATAAACAGTCCATTTAAGCCACAGCAAACTATGGTGTGCAAAATTGTGAAGATGTGACTCACAAAGGTAGGGCCAAATGTTAATTTAAGTTACACACAAGAAACTTAAAAGTCATAATTCTATAAATCTTCATCTCCAAAGAATGCCTTCTACTAGCCACCTCATTTTTTTTTTTAAATTATTTTTTATTTTTATCAAACTGGTTGAATCTTTTAAATCCAGAATGACATACATTATATCAAGTTCTATGAGCAAGTGTTTTAGGAATGTTGTTCCATTGTCATGTTGGGGTTATTCAGTTTAATATAGCAATACCTGTAAAGCTAATGAATTGAAAGTTCTTTATCCCTACAAATCAGGAATTGGGGATGTCTTTCTTCAGTTCTTCTCATCCACAACATCGCTAGGGGCATTGTGGTCGGGAGGAATCTTCCCTGGATAATTAGTTGTTGGGGGATCTGATCCTGACATGCTGTAGGATAGATGAGAATCACAAATAAGAAAACTGACAATTAAGAGGAATTCATAGGCAAAAAGTTTACCTTTTGTCCACAATGACCATAGAGCGAAGCTCACAATTTGCAAAACTACAAAAACATGTTGCAAATGTCGTTCAGTGAAGCGACTATAGAAGTGTGTGTGAATAAATGTGTATGGAAAAAAAAGTAAACATAGTTTTATATTTCCACCAAAAGGACAATTATAGCTATGGACATTTTGTTTTTATTTCTCTTGTTGGCTGCATTTCAAGCTAAAAAATTAATAATATCCATGTTATTTATACAATAAAAGCAAAATGAAAAATATTAACCATCTCAGGGGTAATTTTTGAATGAAATTAAAGGTTCAAATGATAATCACCCACCCTTAAAAAATAAAAAGATTTTGACCACCCACATGAAAAGAAGACAATCTTGCAAACTACAGGTTCGTTTCCAAAGATTACCAAAATCACAGCTAAAAGAAGCTTCGTGGGCACTTACTGCTTGGAAATTTCTTTTTTAATCAAAGGGTGACAATCATTGCCAACTGCACATGGAACAAGAATCCACTATGCGTGACAATTGCTATTTCCTTTTCTTTTGGGTCCACAACCTGCTAAATTAGTAGTGTGAAGAATAAGGATCAAGTTCTTATATTTTGTATCAGAAAAGGAATGCTCAAGTTGTAACAGTTACTTCAAATTAAGCGTCCCCATAATGCAAATTCTATCTTGTAAACGATGAGTTGAAAATGGAGCTATGAATATAGATGTTCTTGTGAAAGATGAGTTGAAAGGGCATGTTAACACTAGATCGTTGAATGCAATAGAAACAAGACAAGAGTCAAGCTAAGGTACAAGTTAGGATGAGAGCAAAGGGACAGCTGTTCTTCAGGTGGTTAAAGAGAACTACGACAGTAGATTGAGCAGCTTGTGTATAGGCACCAAGATGACATTATCATGTGAAGCCAATAGACTATATAGTGAAACACTTTCTGCCATCCACAACCACTTTCTGATACTTAGTAATTTAACATTGAAACATAAAAATATTATGTATATATATGGTGTATTTATATAAATAACAAAATAATTTTGTCATAATATATCAATAACAAAATATCAAAATAACATCAAAATATCCATTCGCTTCTCACTTTCCACAATTCCCAAAAAATTGCTAAAGGTAATACATCCAAACCACTTTAATTTTCTTTCTCATAGGAAAATCAAGCCACCACAAGAGTAATTGTTAGAAACATAAACAGATTTCAATAAACAAATAAAACATTATAGTCTCATATCAGTTATATGAGTACAAAATTCAATTACCCACGCATCAGATTTAACACACTCAAGCCAAATTTCAAGTGTGTATACATATATATATATATATGGAATCAAAACAACTACCAAAGCAAACAAAGATAAAAAAACCTAAACCTATTCAAATCATATTTTCCTAATTTTATAAACCAACCTAGTGAGTTCAGGTGAAAGGGGCAATTTTGAAGAAAGGGATTTCGATCTAGGGTTTCATAGAATGGAGATGGAGAAAGGGTGAGAAACAAGTTGCAAAGCGAGAGAGAGAGAGAGAGAGAGAGAGAGAGAGAGAGAGAGAGTGGTACCTTGAAGCGAAGTTGAGGGCAGGTTGTGTTCGCAAGATAGTCTTCGATGGCGAAGAATAACTTCGAAGTCGTGTCTGAAGAACAGAAGCGTTTTGGGCAAACAGTGAAGAGGGTTTGTGGAACATAAAACAATCTGTAAAGAAAATTGTAACCGGTTGGAGAAGTATTCAATATTTCCAATCAAATTATTTAATAGTTGAGATTAATTTGTAAATATTTAATGATTTAAAATAAATGTGTACATGATGTGCACTATTTAATGAATTGCACATCGTAACAGCTCCCTTTGATGAAAACCTAATTTAGGGTTTGGTTTTCACAAGAAGCAGAAATGCAGGTCTAAGGGAAAGAAGATATTACCAACAATAATGATTAAATATCTCAAAATAACGTTATTTTGGGATAAAAAGACGTTTGATACATTTAAATTATTCACGTCACACAAATTTAAGCTATTTTTAAAGATATTATTGATGAGAAAGTATTTGTTGTTACGGAGGGACCACGTCACTTGTCACACTGTGTCACTGTTTGCCGTTTCAACATGTTATCGGAGAAGTTATTGGGTGGTGTTCGGGTATGATCTTGTGGTGTCCCGTAGTGTTGTGATCGGTGAAGGAATCAAACAAATGATTTTGTGTTTGGTTAGAAAATTATGATTTTGTGTTAGGTGTGAGAAAATTATTTGATCTGTTGTGTTTCAAAAGTGTTTGAGATTGGCAAAAGGATTGTAACAAATGATTTTGTGTTTGTTTAGAGGAAGTTATGATTTTGTGTTGGATATGGAGAAGTTATTTTGTGATCTTAGGACATTGATATTAATGTGTAGTGTTTTAAGAATGTTATGATTGGTGAAAGAGATTAGGTAAAAGATGCGAAGTTCACAGTTTTGTGTTAGAATATGAAAATTTTGTGATTGGTATTATTAGGTGATGACACAAAAAATTGTGTTGATTAATGGGGAAGTTATAGGTAGCGTTTACTTTTTAAAATTCAACTCTATTTTTAAATTATGATTTGGATGTAACATGTTAACTAAACATATTTTTAAATACAACTCAAAATTACTTTCAAAACTCATCTCATCTCTTTTTTTTTTAATTATTATTAATCAATCAATCACTTTTCTCACTCATCTCATCTCTCCTCTCTCCATTTACATTCTCTCACATTCTATACATCAATCAATCAAAAAAAAATTAAAAAAATTACAAATCATCCCAAAACTATTTTCAAAACTCATAACCAAACAAATTTTCTCTTTACAAATCATAATTTAAAAACTCAAAACACAACTCCACACTTAAATCATAATTCTAAAACTAAACCAAACGGATCCATAATTTTGTGTTGGGTTATAAAAAATTTATTTAGTGATGGAGACATGGCCATATAGTCTCAAAGAGTGTTGTTATTGCTTGGGGTGCTCGCGGATCGATTTTTTACGGATCGGTTTGCGGTTTCGACTCGCTTGCATGTTTGCGGTTTGGAAAAAATTGAACCTGCAACCACTCGCAATGCGGGTTGTGGTTTGTACTGATAGGGTTCGCAGATGTGCGAGCGGTTGTGGGAGGCTTGCAAATTGAACTTTTTCCTTTATTTTTTGACTTGTTTTTTCCAATTTTTAAATATTTTTGATTATGGAAGATTCAACACTATCCTCCATTTAAACTGGATTACAAAAAATTTAAATGAAAATTAAATAAAAACTAACATAGAAAAAAAATCACATAACTAGATTTGCCAAAAATTTAAAAATTTTCAATTGAATAATAAGTATTTCAAACAGGACCATATGTGATATTATTATAATGTTAGAGTCTACAGGTTTGATAATCAGATTAAAGTGAGTGAAACAAGAGAAAATTAGGATTACACACTTACAAAACTTACAAGAAAATCTAATGGTCCAGATTTTAAAAAATAAAAAAATTGTATACAGATGCAAGCGGGTGAGTGCGAGTGTCGATAAAATCCGCGACCCATTCACAACCCGTAAAATAGGAAAAATCTTAAACCGTATTTGACCCTAACAATTTTACGAAACTGCCCAAATAGGCGATTTGGTGGTTTTAGCAGGTTGGATAACTCTATGTCCAACCTTAATCATTAGTGAAAGATGTAAAATTAATATTATGACTGGTAAAAGATGTTGGGAAGTTTACAATTTTGTATTTGGATCACAGGCATGGTGTTTGGTTTTGTCAAGTGGTGCCCCGTATCACCAAATAATTTTTCTATGTTGTTGTAAGTGTAATTCAACCCCTCAATAATCCAAACCAAACCCATGACTAACATTTTACAAACCGACGTTTACCTAAGTTATGGAACAATTTCATGGAACTTTTAAAGTCGTTAACCAAGTGATTTTATAGTAAATTTTTAATTTTGAAAAATTTTTAAAAAATGTAAATATTTGAATTGTTATAATAAAATGAATTTTGAATTTTATCTATTTTAATTTTAATTATTAATCTATTGTCTTATATGTGCAGTTAATTATCAACACTTTTGGAAATGAACGGAGCAAATCTAAACTGACAGGATGTGCCCAAAACATATAAGACAAATCGATAGGTGTTGATCATTGACTGCACATATAAGACAAATCGATATCGTCTTCCTCTTCTTGAGATAGTTGGTGTGACATCCACTGATATGTCATTTTCCGTAGCCTTTGCATATCTCCAATTTGAGCGGATTGATAACTACGTATGGGTGTTAACTATATTGCGTAGTCTCTTGGATGACATTGCTATTCCTGAGGTGATTGTCACAGACAGGGAGCTTGCTTTGATGAATACTATTGACAGGGTATTTTCTACATCTCGACATTTATTATGTCAATGGCATATTAGTATAAATGTATTGGCGAAATGCAAGAAAATGTTTGAGAGTAAGGAGAAATGGGACAAGTTTATCTCTTCATGGAATTTCTTAGTACTCTCCTCAACTGAGCTTGAATACAATGAACGCCTTGCTATGCTAGTTACGGATTTTGATACATATCCGGAGGTAGTGCAATACTTGTCACAAAGTTGGTTAATTCCATATAAGGAAAAAAATTGTTGCCGTATGGACTGATAGTTCTATGCACTTCAGGAATGTTACAACTAACAGGTAATATTTATTTGTCTACCTTACACTATTAATCATTATGATTTTGCTTATTTAAACTTAATTATGTTAATTGTTTCCATTGTACATAGGGCTGAAAGTGCACATGCAAAACTTAAACGGCAACTTGGTTCTAACCAAGTCAATTTTGAGTGTTCTTGGACCAAGATCCATAGCTTGTTTGAGTTGCAGCACACTGATATTAAGGCATCATTTGAGAAGAGTTTAACTGTTGTACAACACTAGTTCAAACCATCCCATTTTAGAGAGCTTCGAGGCAATATCTCTATTACTACATTAGAGCATGTCTTGGCAGAGAGTAAGCGAGCGGATGATGCTGACATTGATGTTTCAGTATGTGGATGTGTCGTTCGACGAACACACGGGTTACCTTGTGCCCATGAGATTGCGGATTACATCTGACAGGGTCGTCCAATATCACTTGATAGCATTAATCCACACTGGAGGACTCTTGAAATAGTACAAAAGTTGAAGAATGATAAAGTGGATTTCAGTTGTCAAATAGAGTTCGATCTCACACTTAACCAATTAAATGCATCTGATTATACTCAGAAGTTGGAAATTCTGCATAAGTTAAGAGAGATTGCAAATCCGCAAAGTACTTTTCTCATTGAGCTGGATGTAAAGCCTAACCCTCGAGGTAAGGGACATAAGAAGATTGATGTATCTACGCATTAACACTCATGTACATTTGAGTTGGTTCAGTCTGGACATGATAACCACTCACCTATGGGCACCCAGATCCCCACACAAGATTCTGTCAAAGTATATATAAAACGGCCCACCAAAGGGAAGGTACATGTAATCATTTTTTACTTACATTTTTGTTGATGATAAATGACATGTTTTGTTGTTCATATGTTGATGCCCTCCCTGTTGAATAGGTATATCAGACTCGTACAGCTACTACTCATTCATATGTTGATGCCCTCTCAGTTAGATTGAAGCACATATGCCTTATTAAGGATGTAGATGTCAATGACAACTGTGGTTTTAGGGCCATTGCTGGCTTGATGGGGCTTACAAAGGCTGAATGGGGTCAAGTCAGCCATTATCTCCTAAAAGAATTGCACACACACAAAGTCCATTACACTCAGCTATATGGGTTCACATGACAGGATTTAAGAGTTGACCCATATTCTATCATACTTTAAGCCCAATCTAGGATATGACCGTTGGATGACTATGCCTGACATGGGTCATCTTATTGCATCATGTTATAATGTGGTATTGTACCACATATCTGCACAACAATGCCTTACATTCCTTCCCCTACGATCAGTGCCAATATCACAAGTTCAACGGCGTGAGATTGCTATTGGGTTTGTTAATGGGAATCATTTTGTCCAGGTATAGCATTATGATTTGTTTAATACATTTATCATTTTGTACTGCATCGATCTCATACTTAAAGTTTTATCAATGTAGGTATTCATGTTACCCGGGTCATCCAGTTCCACCGATAGCTACTAATTAGTGCAAGTTTCACCATTCTTGTGCAGCTGGATGGGATAGTGCATATAGTCGTCGAATTGAGCATTTTGAAGAAGTTGTTCATCCAGGGGTAGCTATTAGGGAGACATTTGATTGTATTAACCTTGATGAGGAATGATGTATGTAAGAAGAGTTGTAGTTTTCCAATTCAAATAATTATTGATACATTTTTTTGCGGGTTAGCATTTTGAGTTCATTTAATGCACATGGTACTACTTGTTCATTTAATACTTCTTGTTCATTGGCAAATATACAAACCATGAGTACTTATTCATTACAAAATATTGGTAGAGTACTTGTTCATTACAAAACAACAAAAACATCAAAAGAGTACTTTTCTTTCATTACAAAATAACAAAACAACATTACCACAAAACCTACTACCTATCATCTACTCTTCTCCTATGACTGTATGTTCTAAATGGAATAGAACTAGGTCCAGCCTTATCGATTTGTTGACCTTGAAGAACGCATGCCATCCTCTCAATGGCCTCATATAACCTATCTGGATGCACGGACACTAGCATCATGGCCCGCCTCGATGATAGGATGTGCAATTCGTACTACGTGATCAATACGTTAGATCAAGAACAAATACAATTACAATTAGCTAAACGTCTTTAAAAAAAATGTAAACAATATGTGAGCAATATTGTCATACCTCAGCATCCTGCACATCATATCGACTATCCTGTGCACATGGGTCAAAACCAGACCAATGTGTGGGGTTCTGGATATATAAGTGTGTGATACTTGTATACCACTGCATGTAACCATTAACACAATCAGCTAGACGTCTAACTGGGGTACTTCTCCTCTGAGCAGATAAAACATGATTATTCCAACTCTCCCATATCTGATCAAGATAATGATACATGACTCTATATCGGCCTGCTATGACACCTCTAACAACATGAACAGGGTCGAATGGTGCAGATGGGATGGTTTGAACCCTACCAAACTGTCTAAGAATTCTTTCAGGATGATAGGGTTCAACTATATCCAAACACTTCAAACAGCCACTGTAGAATGTGATCTCATGACATAAATGATGTTCACGGCAATCCCAAGTAACCTAAGAGAGAAACACAAATGAAATCTTGTTGAGTGACATGTAAAGAGAACACTTAATTGAACTAATATTAATTGTTATACCTCATCAAATGTCAATCTGTCAAGCTCCTCTCATAATGCCTGTAGGTGTGATACCGTTGAACCAGATTCCTAACAAGCAGTCCATCGATGCACGTGAGGTAATTGTACAGTATATTCCATGTTTTGGTGAGGTCTAAATGGCCGAAAATGCTCATAAATCCATGCTTCCAACAATGTCATGTAACCAGCCATCTGTTGAACAGCTGATCTCATGGCAAATCCCAACTGTTGGTATAAATATGCCAATGCAGCTGTACCCCAAGCATATGTATGAATATTAGTCAAATCCATCAACAACTGCAAGTACACAACAGGAACTTTCGTCCCACTCTTGTCGATGAACAGTGTACATCCCAATAAAAATAGCAAATATGCTTTGGCAGCACAAGCTATAGATTCCTTGGTACCACTCCAGTTTTACTGATTGTCCTCTAGCAGATAATTGCTCATCAGTTGCTTCATCATCATCAACTCCCAAGGCAGCTACCATAAGTGCATGTTCCTATTGATCTGTCAAACTTGCAGCACTAAAAGACCTACCTGTGATAGGGATCCCTAAGATGGTACCCACATCATCTAATGTCATTGTTATCTCACCAACTGTCAAATGGAAAGTATTTGTCTCTGGTTGCCATCACTCAACAAATGCAGATATGATAATCCTATTCACGAGCCGAGATGTGCAATGGACCAAAGAAGATAGGCCTGACTGCTGCATAGTGTCTCTAAACCTTCTATTGTCGGTTCTTGACCACCACCGCCACTCAAGAATCTTGGACGCATGATTATGGCTCATTTTGGGAAGTGGGGTTAAAAGCCACTTTCGAACTGTTAACCCACTTCCCCTTTCATATAAAAAGGCAAAAAAGTCACACAAAAAAAAAAGAGTCAAAAAGTCAGCTTTTAACCATCTTCCTATAACACCTTAAGGGATTCGTCTCTTGCAACGTAAGTAATAATTAACATAAATAATTTGGTTCAATAATTAATTAAATGAATGAAACATGAAAAAAAATATATACTACCTTTTGCTCCCATATAGATGCTACAATATGTGCCTTGAAGCTCTTCAGTACTGTTGGATTTGACGGCCCCCCAGGAAACGGACCAGTGAGTACCTCATCCGCAGCCTGATCAACATCAGCAGTAGCATCATCATCTCCTGAACCATTATCAATCACATCCTCTTGCAAGAGTTCAGGTGCTTCCTCCAACACAATATCATCACCTCGACCTCTACCCCAACCCCGACCTCAACCTCGGCCACGAGCAGAATTTGTTAATGCACAACATCGTCTCTCTGAGGCAGTGGATGGAATACGCGAAGGGTCATCCATTTCTGAAAATCAAACGGAAAACAGTGAAGGATAAGTCCATTCGGCAATATAGAACCGGACAATTACATTTTGTTCGACACTCTAATTTCGAACAATATGATTATGTTCGACAGCCTACCTTCGAATAGTTTAGTTATGTTTGACACTAAAATGTCGAACAAATTTACATTGTTTGACAGAAACAATTGAAACAAATGGTTAATGTTCGAAAGTACAATGTCAAACGGTTCAGAAAATGTAATTTCAAATACAATGCTTATGGCAATAGAAAAACGTACATAAAACCCTAAAATCTAAGCAAAATGAGAATTATCACCTAGTGTATCTCCAATGTGGAGTTGTTTCCAACTGTGATGACAACAACAAGCACCACCAACGACGTCTCCAATGGGTCTTCACCACTGGTTTAGACTGGGACAACAATGAAACAAAGAATGGAGGGGGAGATGGAAGATCGTGGATGGGTGGGGTGTGTGAGTGAGTGAGGGTAAAGATGGAAGATTGTGGGTGGGGTGTGTGAGTAAGGGTAAAGATGGAAGATTGTGGTGTATATTGAGCAAATGTTTTATTTATCAAATTACTAAAGGTGTGCCTTGAGTAGTAGTGTGTCTTAAGATGAAATGTGGTGTGCAAATAGAGGCTCCCTTGTTTATGGGGTCAAGCAACATCTTGCCAATAGTAATAAAATGTGTTTGCTTGTAAAAGGTGTTCCATCTCATGCAAGAGATGAAATTAGAGACTTTATATCCAAGAAAATTCAAGCATAGGAATACCCAATTTTGATGAGATTGATGACAATGAGGAAGATGATAATATTGTTGAGATTAATCAACATGCCCCTAGTCAACGTTCTACTACTCAAAGAAGTACATAACAGCATCAACATTGAGCAAAGAAGTTGATTTTCTTAATGTTGTCAATGATATTTAAAGTCTTAGATTTGGTGAAAGTTGTGGAGATGCCGTCACCTCGTACTTAGGCCATAGGAGGCCTTCGAGCCTCGGCTTGCTGATCACCTTCAAAAACACTGAATTTTGGAGTAAATGGAAGTCTACACTAATCTTATTGAAAATAATCGTGGTAAGCATTTGGTATTAACTTCTTTCACTTCTATTTAAGCTTGACATAATGATGCAATTTACCAAATGAGTCACTCTAATTTGAGTATTTTCTTATCTAAAAAATTAATATTTTGTTGAGCTTGGAAAAAATTTGTAGTAGTGTATAAAAATCAAAGCATAAACTAATTAAGCTAAATATTTTGTTGTTTGAGCCTACAAAATGGCACTGGTATATAAACAACTACAAGCACAGGAATAAATAAATAAACCATAACATAATGAAATGAAGGGGTGCATAAATTTAAGCAGATGCTTACACCACCAAGCCACTATGGAAAAACATTAACCCAGGAACTAAGTAAGATTGGCATGATAGGATAAAGACCTCCAAAGGAAAAATTTTACTATCTGGGTCAAGGTTTCCAGTGGTAACTTGAAGCTTCATGCAGTGAAGGCGAGAAATACAATCGTCATTGGACTCTGAAACTTCATAGTACTGTGCAGCAACACAGAAACCCATAACAAGCAGAACTTATCGCCACCTATATGAGCCAAGCGCGGAGGAATGTCATCTTCTAGCACTCCGAAATCCTCTCCACAGTCATGGATAGGTATATTACCCTCAAACCATATATTTGTGATCAAATCATATCCAACTAGGCACAGACCACGAACTGAATACCAATACAACTTACTGTCAATAGCCAAACCCGGCCCTGTAAACATATATGGGTTAAACTTGGGGCATATTTCAAACTCTCCTCTTTCCCACTTTTTGGTATTTACATGGTAGATTAGAAGGACACGATCCTGAGGCAAACCCACCACAATAAATGGATTGGGGACCTCCCCAGCTATTGAAAATATATTATTAGTAGCATCCAGAATTCGTAGAGGGTCAGGTAGAGATTCCCATTCATTTACGCTTGGATCATAAGCCACTGCCCACGGTGAAAGCCTCTCCAAATCAGTGGGGGTGGTGAAAGGGCTAGGCTTGGAGGCTGAAAATAACTTGTCAATGTCGAGGCATGGAGGTGGAGGTAACTCGTCGTGCTCTCCATTCAAGCTCAAGAGAAGTTTATCATACTCCATGTTCGACAGTGAATCCCATTCCAAAAAACCACTGAGGCAATAAAACATGCCACTGAGAACGAAAATGTGGGTCTATAAAGAAATCCGATTAGGCATTTGAGGAAGGCGCTCCCATTCTGCCATAGGAGTAGTAAGGTCATGTGATTCATTCAATTGGATTCTTTCCAAGCCGATCGCCCTCTCCGATAACCAGTCTAGTCATCAATAGTGTATAACATTTTGGATCCTAAAATCGACCAACCAAGTATCCAATCCATGTTTGCAGTGACTTTAGGGAAGAGATTTACAACTCTAGAGTCATCGTCGTCGTGAAATCAAGAAACGCGATTCATGTATTTGGGAGGAGGAAGAGGTTGGTTTGTTAGATATTGTCGGAGACATCAAACACATACCATTCGTACTTGTTGAAATCGACATCCCGTACACAGATACAAACGAATTTACCTAGTGAAGATGACGACGATGATGCAATTTCGATACTTGGATTTTGAGGACCGACTTCTTCCCCGTTGATTTCCATCAAACCCTAAGGCAGCCTAACAACACAACGAAAAGATTTGCAGATCTGAGACTGAGGGCTTGTTTTAAAAATGTTCTTTTCGTTTTTCCTTTACTTAGATCTCATTTGGCAACATCACTTTTTAGTTTAAAAGTCAAAAAGTCACTAAAAAAATCAAAAAGTCAATAAATTGTACCAAAAAATCAAAAATTCTATTTTTCTCTATTTTTTGCGCATCTTTTCGTAAGAAACCAAAAACTTATTCCAAATCTACTAATTGTTTTACATCATATTTTAACCAAAATACTAAAAAGTTACTAAAAAGCCTAATAATTATTATTATCATAAAAAAATACAAATTAAATTTTTTCATAAATTTAAGGATTATTTATACAAAGATCCTTAAACTATCAATCTAGCCTCTCCGTCCATCTCCGTCATATTAAACTAACGGAAATCTGGGCAGAATTTTAGATTCATACCCAAATGTTTAAACACTTGTATCTCCATCGTCGTAACTCTGTTTTGCCTCATTTCTGCGTCGTTGGATTCACCTCATGACCTACTTTTCATTCCACTCTTCAAATGCCTTGTTTCACATCTTTTTACTTGCTGTCGAAGCTCCGAAAATTGTCCAAAAATAAGATTTTTCTCTCTTTGGGGCAAATTTTCAGATTCAAATCCACATATTCAAGCACTTGTATCTCACTCGTCGTAACTCCGTTTCACCTTATTTTCGCATCATTAGATTCAACTCATAGCCTAATTTCTATTCCATCCCTCATATGCCTTGTTTCATCTCTTGTTGCATGTCGTCGAAGCTCCGAAAGTCGGCCAAAAATAAGATTTCTCTCTCTCTCTCTCTCTCTCTCTCTCTCTCTCTCTCTCTCTCTCTTCTCCTGCTACTATCGCAACAATATTCTTGGAGGCCACCCACACCTTTGAAACAAAACCAATGATAATTACATTAGTTCAACGTTGGAGGCCACCCACACCTTCTTACTTATGTTCGATACCCTAAGGATATCTCCTCATGCGGCCGTTGTAATGAACTTGTCAAAGGGATGGTGGAAGGTGGAAAGATGGCCTCTTTTCTGCATTTTATTATCAAACATTTATGCATCTAAGGGAAGGTGAAAGGATGTTGAGAGAGTGAGGAAACTGGTAAAGGAGAAAAGGACTAGAAAACCATTTGGTTGCTGTTGGATCGAAGGTGAAGGTATGTCTGCAAATTTTTGTTGAAGATAGGCCTCGTGACTCATGAAAACTGAGGAGATATATGAAACCCATCAAGCTCTTGCGAATCATTTTAAGGCTGAAGAGTATGTACCAAAATTTGATTTTGTGCTCAAGAACATTGATGGTATGCAATGTTTTCCTCACTAAATTGCTTCTTGCTTCTTGCTTCTTGCTTCAAGCTTCATAAGACTCTATGCCATCAAAATTGAATTTCATCATTTAGCAGCCTTTAAGTTGACAAGGACCTAGAACAGTCGTAGATGGATGCTTTCATCTAAAATGCAGCATCTTATGATCACTTTATTTGATATGATAGATAATTTATATATGTATATGCATATAAAATTTTTGGCCAAGAAAAGAGAGAGAGAGAGAGAGAGAGAGAGAGAGAGAGAGAAATCTTATTTTTTGCCAACTTTCGGAGCTCCGACGGCATGCAAAAAGAGGTGAAACAAGGCATATGAAGAGTGGAATAAAAATTAGGCCATGCATTGAATCTAACAACCCGAAAATGAGGTGAAACGGAATTACGACGAGGAAGATACAAGTGCTTGAATATGTAGATTTGAATTTGAAAATTTTGCCGAAAAAGAGAAAAATCTTATTTTTAGCCAACTTTCAAAACTCTGACGGCAAGTAAAAAGATGTGAAATAAGGCGTATGAAGAGTGGAATGAAAACTAAGCCATGAGATGAATTCAACAACGCAAAAATGAGGTGAAACGGAATTACGACGAAGTAGATACAAGTGTTGAACATGTGGGTTTGAATCTGAAATTCTACCCAGATTTTTGTTAGTTTAATAAAACGGAGATGGACGAAAGGGCCAGATTGAAACACGGATGAAACTCTAAAGTTTAATTTGTCGAAATTGAAATTCTGGAGTTTAAATTAAAAAACACACGAAACCCTGAAATTTTTTTTCTAGTTAACCCTTTTTTTAATTTTAAGAGCAAATTGAGTCTACCCGTTTATCTGTCCAGACATTCTCCCGGACGTCCGGCAGGTTGACCGGAACAGTGTAATTTTTATTTTTATTTTTGCAATTGCAACATGTTATTTGAAAATATATATATATATTCGTTTTTGATATTTTTCTAATATAGAAATTAATTTTTTTATAAAAATAATTTAATAATCCCATCACGTACCATCTTCAACACTATATCATCAAAGCAAACACACTTTTACCTAATTTCCTCACTAACAATCCACACATTAACAATCTATTTACTAACCATCCCCTCAGTAACAATTTCATTCAACTTAATCTGCCAAACAAACGAGACCACAACACAAAACTCAATTCAAAAACTATTTTCAAAACTCATTACCAAACACATAAATTAAAACTCCACACTACTTTCAAAACTCTATACTCAAATCATAACTAAACACATAATAAAAAAAAATTAAAATATTTAAAAATATTTTTATAAAATAAAATAAAATATTTAAAATAAAAATTATATATTTAAAATAAAAAAAATATTTTTTTTCAATTTTTTAATATTTAAAAAAATACAGCACAAAAATGTATGAAATATAATGCACATTAAAATAAATAAATAAATATTTAATCTATAAAATATTTATCCTACAAAAATAAAATTAAGAAAATTTTTAAATACTTAAAAAAAAAATCCAAATTTTTTTAAAAAACAACTCAAAACTCAAAATACAACTCAAAACTCTTTTCAAAACTCAATTCAAAACTCATTACTCAAAATACGACTTCACACTCAAATCATGATTTTAAAAATAATTTTAAAAAACAAAATTAAAAAAAATTAAATTTTTTTTAAAATAGAGTTTTGAAAAGAGTTTGGTTTTGAATTTTGAATTGAATTTTGAATTATGTATTTGGTTATGAGTTTTGAAATTAATTTTTAAATTGAGTTTTGAATAATTTTGGATTGTGTGTTTGGTTATGAATTTTAAAAAGTGTTTTGAAAATTGTGTTAGAATCATGATTGCAAAGGCTAACCAAATGCAGCCTTCAATTTTCTAAAAAGTGAATCCTGAAAAGCTAAACCAAACCAAACAAGCTAAAGTTTCTAAGCAGAAGAGTAGTCTCAGCTTTGAACAACCTAATACTGAATCATGTGTTCATATTTAGCAGTGATAAACTAATCAAACAACTTGAACTCGACTCGTGTTCGGCTTGTTAAAAGTTCGTTCAAGCTCGATTCGTTAAATAAATAAGCCAAGCTTGAATACATTTTAGAGCTCATTATAGTTTTCAAACCATACTTAAACAGTTAATTCAATAAACCTAAAATTATATAAAATTTCTAACTACTTGAACTCGGCTTAATAAAAACTCGTTTGAGATCGACTCAAAAGTTTAACGAACCAAGTTTCATCAAACCAAGCAGCTCGTTAAAGTTATCAAATCAAACTTGAACAACTAAGGCTCCGTTTGGTAAGTCTCTCAAACTATAATTTCACCCATTGATTTTAGTGTAGTGTTTGTTTTGAACTTTCAAATCATAATTCTACACCCATTTCTCAAAACTCAATTCAAAACATAATCATTACTTTTCAAAACTCATAACCAAACACATAATTCAAAACTCAATTCAAATCAATATTTTAATTTTTTAAATATTTTAAATATTTAAATATGTTACGATTTTTTTAATTTTTTAATTTTTTGAATATTTTTAAATATTACGATTTTAATTTTTTAATTTTTAAAATATTTTATAAAAATAAATTCAAACTCTATTTTATAAAAATATTTTTAAATATTTTTTTTTTTTTATGTATTTATTTGGTTACAATTTGAGTGTAGAGTTATGAAAGTAGTATGGAGTTTCGAGTTATGTATTTGGTTATAAGTTTTAAAAATGATTTCTTAATTGAATTTTGTTTTATATGTTTGGTTACGATTTGAATGTAGAGTTATTTTTAAATTCAAAATATTAAATTATTAAATTATTTAAAATTTTTTGAATATTTAAATTATTTAAATTTTTATGATTTAAATTTTTTGAATATTTATTTTAATTTTTTACTTATTAAATTTTTTAGATTATTTAAATATTTATGATTTAAAGTTTTTGAATATGTATTTTGAAAAAAAATTATTTCCTTTGTAGTATTTTCAATTAAAAAATTGATTAATGTTATTTTCTGTTAATAATAAAATTTTTTAATTGAATTTTAAAAAGAGTTTGGTTATAAGTATTGATTAGAATTTTCCATAGTATGAAAGTAGTGTGTTTTGTTATGAGTTCTAACAATTTGAATTAAGTTTTGAAAACTCTTTCCAAAACTCATAGCCAAACAAATTTTCTTACTTCACATGTCAAATCAAACTTTCAAAACTCAATTCCACACTCAATTCAACATTCTATTCAAAAATCATAACCAAACAAATTTTCTACACTCAAATCATAATTTCAAAACACACAAACTCAAAATACAACTCATATTCTCAAATCATAGTTAGAAAATCTTACCAAACGGAGCCTAAATGTTTGACTCGTTCGGTTTGTTTATCACCCTTAATATTTGGTTCTAAGCATAGACAACCTTCTTTGCATAGGATATTTCTCGTCTCTAAAACCCTTTCTCTTGAATTGCGAGAACCCTCTTCAGAAGCTCCAGTAACTTGATATCGTCCTTCCCTAGTTTGGTCTGAATAGACACCAAACAGTTGAGCGCTTCACCTGAGACGGCAAAACACAGAAAAATACAGACAAGTAAAATAGAAATAGCGGAAAAAAAAAAAAAAAAAAAAAAAAAAAAAAAAAAAAAAAAAACATACTTTTGGGCAATATAATATTACAAAAAGACAGATGTCAATGTGACGGACAAATCTATTGAGCCACTATTATATTAAATAATCATGGTTAGAACTAGAATTAGATTCAGACAGGATAACAATGAATTTATTCTTACAGAACCACAACTATTATGAAACATAACTTATATTGTTAAATTCAACCTTTTATGCACTAGGCAATGCAAGCTATCGTGCCTCCTCGTAATTGTCAATATTTTTATCATCTATGCAAGTTTTGTCTCTATATATTAATTTCTCAGCATACTGTGTATGTATATGTATAGACACACATGTACACCTGTGAGCGTGGCTAAAATACTAGGATCTTACTATATCAACATAGAAACAATCACGAGGAGAAAAGAAGCGAATTGTATTGGCACAGAGGTTTTCCACACATTTTTCATGAATTCTACATAATTTAATTTTTTATATTCACGGATACATGTAAATGTAAAGCATTATTTAGTAAACACCTGTAAAAAGTTCTAATACAAAATGAAATAGAAATAAAATATAAATCTCAATAATTCTTCAATGTTTCTTATAAATTTTTCATCATCCTATCATTTTCAAAATATATGTATACATCATCCACTTTATTCGAGAATGGGTAGGAGTATTGTGTGATAAACGAGTACCCATTACACTAAAACAGAAGTCGTATAGAACGGCTATTAGACCAATAATGTTGTATGCGACGGAATGTTGGACAACTAAAAAACAACACGTAGATAAGATAAGTGTCGCTGAGATAAGGATGCTAAGGTGGATGTATTAGGAATTAGTATATTAGAGAATGGGTAGGAATAGTACCAATAGAAGACACATTGAGAGAGAATAAATTGAGATGGTTTGGTCATATACAACGAAGACTAACAGAGACAGTAGTGAAAAGATGCGATACAGTGACTGTAGATGGCAGTATTAGGGGAAGGGATAAACCTAGATTGACGTGGACTAATGTACTAAATAGAAATATGAATCTCCTTAATTTGATTAATGAAATAGCTTTGGATAGAGTCGAGTGGAGAAAAAAAATTCATGCAACTGATCTCATTTGATAGGACTTAAGGCTTGGTTTGGTTTGATTTGGTTATCATCCACTTTATTAGCTTCAATCGTATGACCTGACTGTTGAATATGTAGGTCATTTGATTCAAGCCATCTCACCAGGTTAACGTCAGGGTCAGGTTTGAAAATGTGAAGTTGTAAATTGCAGTAATGGCTTTCAACAATCATATCAAATAGAAAGGATCAAAAAGACAAAATGACCAAAACAAAGCTTACCATCTGGAAGAGATTCTTCTCCAAATGCCTTCTCCTGGATGCGCAAAACTTCCAGGGCTACCTGCTCAGCTTCTGCACGCTGGTTTAATAAATACCTGTAAAAAGTTATAATACTAAATGAAAAAGAAATAAAATATAAATCTCAATAATTCTTCAATGTTTCTTATAAATTTTTCATCACCCTATCATTTTCAAAATATATGTATATATCATCCACTTTATTCGAGAATGGGTAGGAGTGTTGTACGATAAACGAGTACCCTTTAGACTAAAAGAGAAGTTGTATAGAACGGCTATTAGACCAGCGATATTGTATGTGACGGAATGTTGGGCAAATAAGAAACAATACGTAGATAAGATGAGTGTCTCTGAAATGAGGATGCTAAGGTGGATGTGTTAGGAATGAGTTTATTAGAGAATGGGTAAGAATAGTACTAATAGAAGACAAGTTGAAAGAGAATAAATTGAGATGGTTTGGTCATATACAATGGAGACTAACAGAGGTAGTAGTGAAAAGATGCGATACAGTGACGGTAGATGGTAGTGTTAGGGAAAGACATAAACCTAGATTAACGTGGACTAGTGTAGTAAATAGAGATATAAATCTCCTTAATTTGACTAACAAAATAGCCTTGGACAGAGTCGAGTGGAGAAGAAGGATTCATGCAGCCGATCCCATTTAATAGGACTTAAGGCTTGGTTTGGTTTGATTTGGTTATCATCCACTTTATTAGCTTCAATCGTATGACTTGACTGTTGAATGTGTTGGTCATTTGATTCAAGCCATCTCACCAGGTTAACGTCAGGGTCAGGTTTGAAAATGTGAAGTTGTAAATTGCAGTAATGGTTTTCAACAATCATATCAAATAGAAAGGATCAAAAAGACAAAATGACCAAAACAAAGCTTACCAACTGGAAGAGATTCTTCTCCAAATGCCTTCTCCTAGATGCGCAAAACTTCCAGGGCTACCTGCTCAGCTTCCGCATACTGGTTTAAGTTGTGGAGCAAGATGTAACATTGGAAAGGTGATGGACTGATCATTGGGTCCCACGGTCTTCAACATGATCTGCAAACTCCTCCGCAACAAGTGCTTAGCCTTCACAAAGTTCTTATGAATAAGAGGTTGCAAGATTTACAAGATGGCTAACTAAGCTAGAGTGTTCTTTTCTTCTATACTTCTCAGTGATGAAGAAGCATTCTTCCAGTAGCTCACGGCCTTCTTTCCCTCTGAAAGCAATTGATACATGATTAAGAAGATGATGCTTTAAAATCAACCACCGCCAAATTTATTTATTTATTTTGAAATTTACTTGGTTCAATCTATCAACCACATCTCCCAGAAATTCACATGCTGCATGGATTGTGAATTTCTATCTATCATCTCGTTAGTCCATTAACAAATCATAACCTAATAGCATGTTCAAGAGTATCATACCTTCAAATATACAAACTACTAATTATCCTTGCAAATGTATGTTTAATACTTAATGTTCCTAGCCCAAGATCTGTAAATAGAGAGAGCTCTAAGGAACCAATCAAAAGTTTGGCATGAAGCAGGCAGAAGAAAGGATTGCTTCATAATCACTAAAAGAGCAATCACAGGTCTTAAGCACATCTAAATTCAACATGTTAACCCAAATGTGCAGGCATACATGCCCATTTGGGGACACGTGTCATGCGCATGTACGGATGCAGGGTTCCATGCTTCTAGACTTGCCTGTTGTCAAAAGTAAACCCGATTAACTCTCAATTGACGTTTTTAAGTAAAATCAATAAAATATCGTCAATTGACCTTCCCCCCTCTCTTGTAAGTGGGACCAACGAGTTAGGTTTTGGATAAACATGGGTTTAGGGGTAAAATGGTCATTTTAGCAAAAAGATGATTTTGGCTTAAAACGAGGTGATACAACCGCTCATAACAACTTCAAATATCTCTAGGGATGAAGCATTTACCATTTCATCATCGGGAAGGTTTCAAGCGCCCAAAGTCTTAGGGTCAATCAAAATAGAGTGTTTATAGTTGCCCATCTTTGACAAAACTCAAATGGTCATAAGAAATATTATGCTCACATGATATAGAACATCCCTAAAGCTTCTCAACCTATCAAATTTATTTTGTTAAATGCAAACATATCTAGCAAATTTATGGCAGTACGAGCACAATGAGGTTTCTTAATTAGAAAAGTGGCAGAACTGAAACAAAGCCATACCTTCCCACTAAATGCAGCAATTCTGCTAAATCTATCCTCATCTTTTCCATCACATTATTATTCAAAGGCATACATTTTGAATCCTTAAGGACCTGAAGAGCATTTCTATATAATTGAATGGCTTCATCAGCAGCCCCTGCATGATAAGGCACATGACCCCATATTTAAAAACTTGAAAATAGATCTCCATCTATGAATGAACTCTTAAATTTAAAGTTCACCACAATCCACTCAAGTAGAATGAGCAAAGTTTTGACCCCCACACAATTACTGGTGTTAACATGATCCGACTAATTTAAATGAAATCAAGAAGAAAACTGCTTGTGTACAATGAAGAATACATAGTTCACCTTTTGCACATTTCACATGGTCCAAAGTACACATTGCCATTCCAACTCTCCCATCATTCTCCCAATTTAACTTTGTATATATGTTGAAAATTCTGCAGATTCATCACAGAATGAAAAACAAAACAAAAACTATAAACAAAAGACATAAGCCCAAAGCAATATACAGAAAGCCAAATTACCTAATAAAAGGATTTTCAGCATCCATAGCTTCTCCTTCATTAAAAGATTGCCAAGGCCAAGTAAAGGCACCACCAAATCCTCACTCTCTGTACCTTTGCTCAATTCCAATATGGTAATCACACAGTGATATACCTCTATAGCTTTTGTGGCTTTTCTAATAGAACCGAGTACTATTGGCATTTCTAGTAACGGTGTGATAAGAGAAGTACTATTTTTTCCTACAAAAAGAAGCTATTTACTTAATCATTGGCTAGCGTTGTAAATGGAGATATGGATCTACTTAATTTGACTAATGAAATGGCCTTTGATATGGCCGCGTGGAAAAGAAGGATTCATGTAGCCGATCCCATTTAATGGGATTTAAGGCTTGGTTTGGTTTGGTTTGGTTTGGTTTATCTCTAACAAGAACCACAACAGCTTGTACTATGTCAACCAGCGGAACCATTTAGTGTTGACGATGGTCTCAATTAAAATCTAGGAAAAATAATCACTAACAAGTAGAATTTGCAAAGATTAAGGTAGTAAATAAAGTAATCAATTTATTAGTAAGTGATTATGTATGGAACAATTACATTTCATTCTCTTCAATATTGCTCAAGCAAATAAAAAGAAGAATGCAAAAAATCATTCTACATTCTTCATAAACATCTAAAAATTCAAAAAAAAATTTTGGATTGCATTAATTTTTACTGTTCAAACGGCTTATTTACTTAATCCATTGAGGCTTTTCTGTTCAACCAAAATGGTACTCTTATCTGCAACCAAGACTGATTGGCTACACCAGAGTAGAGGGACAAGATGACGGTGGTGCAAGAGAAGCAGCAAGAAGAAGAAAAAGAAGGAAGCTGTCACGCCCCAAGCTCCGTGACAACGCCGCACACTCATTTAAGTGAGCATGCAAGGCTAAGAGTCCAACACATAACCAACAATGTAAAATACTCAAATTAAATCCTTAATTGTCATAATGCTAAAATCCACAAAAATTGATTATTCTTATCGTATGAAATTATCCACCAAGTCCACTAATAAAATCCATTAACAAAACAATAATCCAAGTACTTAAATTATAGTCCTACTCTCGGCACTCCCACAAGTAAAAACCCCACACAGCTCTATTCCTCAGAATCTGAAAAAAAATAAAATAAGGGTAAGCTAGACAGCCCAGTAAATAACCAACCATCACTGCTAGCTGGATCAAGTATACAAAAAAATTAATAAATAAATAGTCGATAACCCATAAATATAATTTTTGCTACAATTCAATAAATGAACAATTATTTGCAAGATGATTTCATAGCTAAAAATAAACAATGTACAATACATTTTAATTGAAAAGGCAACAAGATAATTCAAAGTAACTTTGTTGTTCAAATCGATGGTTCAATATTCAGATGGTTCAATGATTTGATTCACAAAACCCAAGTCTTAATGACTACGGTCACTTAGCCCATGACAAGACCCAGAACCACACATAGGCTGGTGGTAAAGCCCCAAAAGAAACTAGTTTCTGTGCCAATAAATAACCCCCATTTGCTAGGGTCCAAATCATAGTCAGACTAGAGTGATGTTCAAAATTCAACAATACACAACTTTTAAACAAAATATTCGATATTTTCAAAATAAACATTTAGTATAATTTTCATAATCGTTCCGTAAAATTTTTCAAATAATTTTCATAATAATATTCGATGCTATTTTATACTTGACCCATATTTTATTTTAAGAGAACATGGAGGCTATGAATAAATACTTATAATTTTAAACGATTCAATAGGAATAAAAAAATGTACCAACAATGATAGAGGGTTACTTACCTCAAACAGCTAAAATAATATTTCCCAAGCTAATCTTAAATTACCAAGATCCACCTCAATCTCACAAACCTAATAAAATATTACACCACATAAACAATTATTATTGATCACCATGATGCATCCATCATTCTTTTCTTTATAATGTAATAATCTAATCCTATAGTCTACAAGTAAATTCCAAAACCCCAAAATACGGCTTTCGCAATCTTCAAGACTTATTTTATTTTATTGTTATTTATTTTATTTTTTTTTACATATGTAAACCCATAGTTGCTAGCAGCCAAAGCTTGTATCCTACAAATGCACCATCATTATAATTACCTATCACATATTAGCCCCAAAATACATACACCCAATCAACATACAAGATACTATGTCTAAAGAAATCCCATTTTAAGTGCCAAAACAACCCACCATATTCATATTTTGGCAAAAAACACCGACACCCAATATCATATTAGCCAAATATGTTTATCTTTTCATATTTACCCATACAAATCATGAATTGTTATGTTAAAACTAAATCAATAGATTAGAGTACCATTAAAAATCTTACCTCCAAGAGATGATTAGATCAAAATCACCACTCTATGAATCTTTCCCCTTTTTTTCCCTTTTTTTTTTTTTTTTCTTCTTTTTCAAACCCTGCGTAGCTTTCAAAATAATCCTCCCAGCCCTCTGTTTTTTGCTCTTCTCCTAGCCTTGAAGCAAAACATGTGGGCTTATTAACCTAGTTTCACAAACTTACAAAATTGCCCATCTATGTTATAGAAATTATAATACCATCTCATAACTAATTCCTTGATATTACTAAAATGACCCATATAAATTAATTTAATTACTAATCTATCCAAAAATAATTATATACAAAACTTGGATTTTACAGAAGCCATAAAGAACAGTGTCAACAAAATGAATGAAAAATATAAATAAATAAATAAAATCTTGAGACAGAAAATTGTGGTAAAATTTTTGTATAATCATAAATAAAAAGTAATTTGTACTTGAATTTTTTCAGCTTTCAACCGATGCAAACTTTATTGATTTTTCATGAACATCATTTTCCTTACACAAGAATACGGAAGGCCTATCTCAATATCACATAATGAGTTTGTGCTGACTAAGTTTGAGTATTGAGGCAGCATATGCATCAAAGAGAAAAATCTAGTAATGAAACCGGGGAAACTCATGGGTAGTCATTGATGCGTAGAGTATCAGAGGTGGGAGAGGTGAGAAATAAGGTGGTCTTAACTGGAGCAAATAAGCCAGCAAATCTACCATGATGCATTTGGGACTAAAATTGTATGGATGAATTTTTTGGGGTTACGTTGTATAGATAATAAAAATTTCCCATTTCACCTATTGGGTAAGGGTG
Source organism: Camellia granthamiana (assembly GCA_036172215.1). Lineage (NCBI taxonomy): Eukaryota > Viridiplantae > Streptophyta > Magnoliopsida > Ericales > Theaceae > Camellia > Camellia granthamiana. Next base: position 132,143,238 of record CM069911.1, read on the forward strand.
CCTAGTCTAACCATGCTAACTGGCACCAGCCAAGTCAAGCCACTCAATGTTTTTCAACACACATATCACAAACTAGGAATTACATAACATTTGAAATTCCAAAGATTGGACTTACCATATTCTCTCTCTAGAATTTCAAGAGACCTTCTGTGTGCAAGCATGGAATCCTCAAGTTTTCCCAAAGCTGAATACATACTTCCCATACGAGTTAGTACTGAATCGAGAAGGAGCTCGCCATCCTTTAAACCATCAACGAACTCATCTAACTGTCCTCACATGAACATGCATCCAAAGGAAAAAAGAAAAATAAAAAAAAAAGGGTATCAGAAAATAGGATGGGAAACCTCTTAGATACTAACAATTCCTTGGGGCAATCGGATTGGGGGAAAACCCTTGAATTAACCATGGTGCACTTGTGGAAACTTCTTGCCGAGGGCCTGTGCACCCTTAGGAATTAGTCGGGCCTTGATCTAGACACTCTCGTGCCAATCAAAAAATAGGATAGGAAAGAAAAAAAAAAAAAACAACTTTTATAGGTGTGCAAGGTTGTGTGTGCCACATATGCGCATGCACATACATATCATATAAACAACTTTTATAGGTAACGAACCTACATAAATTTTACCCAATGAAAGACAATATAATCAAATTAATTCCTTTCTCCTTTTCGATCCTTGTATAGATTAGCTCCACTGGACCGTGACAGTCAATTTGATAACAGAGTTATACATCCATTTGTTAGATTAATTGTCACTCCATCAATGACCAATAATGGCAGAGTTACAAAGTTAATGATTCCGTCACATTAAGACAGACTAGACGCAATACACACATACACAGATGCGGTATGTAGACAAGCATGTCAATTGAAGTATCAAATGCTTTCCAAAAAAAGAGAAATTACCATGTAGACCGACTCAAGTATCCTGAAGTTTCCTATAGTAGCATGATTAACACACATTCTCATATGAATCAATGTGTAGAATATTTATTGCAAAATGAAATTACCATGTCCAACAGGGAGCCAACCATCTTCAAATTCCCAATAGCAATGTACCCCAAGGCTATGACGTCTATTGTGGTAGCTTGTTCTATTCCTCTAGCACCAGCGTCCATCTGTTCTTCCACAGCTTCATAATTTGCTTGGAGGGCTATGGCATCATTTTGATAAGAGTATTGAGTCGACACCATCTTTATCTACACAGACTCAACAACCTCAAGCTTCAGTTGAACAAATAACAGGGCCCAGTTAGTTAGTTAGTTGGATAGTTTGTTAGTCTATTGAATAGTTTGTTTTGTTAGTTTGTTTTCTTTAACAGAATTAGTTTCTGTTTGTTTCTGTAACAGAGTTCTTTAATAGAGCTCTACAAGTATAAGAGGATGTAACAGTTTACAAGTATTCTTTAATGAAAATCAGTTTCTTCTCATGGTATCAGAGCTAAGAGAGCTCTAACGAGCAAGGTCTTAATGGAGTCTTCATCTTCATCCTCTTTGCCTTCAAATCTTGGAATTCTGATTTCAAATTTCACTTCACTCATCACAGTGAAGTTAGATTCAACAAATTTTCTTATATGGCGTAATCAAATGCAGAATCTTCTGTGTGCTACAGATTTTCTCAGTTTTGTTGATGGTTTAATTCCATGTCCAGATCCAGAGATTCTTGATTCTCAAGGCAAAAGTACACCTAATCCAGAGTTTGTGAAATGGAAGAAAATTGATGCTCACCTTCTTAGTTGCATCTCTGCAACACTATCTCCTACGATCTATTCATCGATTCTTCACCTTCAAGGTTGTGCACAGGTTTGGAATCATCTTGAAAAGCGATTTACTTCTCTCTCCAGATCCCATATTCATCAACTGAAGAATCAATTACACTCTATTTCGAAGCAATCTCGCAAAATGGCAGAATATCTCAGTCTTATCAAAGAAATTTCTGATAAACTTGCCCTAGCTTCAGCCAGTGTTGATGATGAAGATTTGGTTCTTCTCACTTTGAATGGTCTTCCTGCCGAATATGATGCTTTTAAAACTACGATTCGAGCTCGTGCTGAAGCAATCACCATGGAGGATCTCTGTTCTCTTCTATGTTCTGAGGAGATTCATATCGATCAAAAAGTTCAGTCACCAGGTTCTGATTTAACTGTAGCCTACACTGCATCCAAAAATTCTCCTGAGTATTCTTATTCAAGAGGCCATTACTCTAATCATCGAGGCAGAAATCAAGGCAGAAATCAATTTCATCAATTTCGTGGAGGTTCTCGTGGTCGTTCTCATGATTATTCTTCTAATCGCCCTCGCGGAGGTCGTCAGAGTTCTACTAACACTGTTAGTTGTCAGATTTGTGGCAAATTCGGTCATATGGCCTTTGATTGTTGGTATCGTATGGATCCTAATTTTCAGTCTCCAATTTCTTCTTCTCCACCTTCCTCAGTTTCTTCATCTAGAGGTTCTTCTCGTGCTTATACTGCTACCACAACCTCATCCTCACCTCTCTCGTCTGCTTCACCCTGGTATCTTGATTCTGGCGCCACAAATCATATCACTAATGATCTAGCAAATCTCAGTGTCTATCAGCCATACACAGGTTCTGACCAGGTTACTGTTGGCAATGGTTCTGCTTTACCTATTAAACACATTGGTAAGGGTTTACTTCCCACACCACAATATTCTTTTCTCTTAACTGATCTCCTACATGTGCCTGCTATCTCTTCAAATTTGTTATCAGTTAATCAATTAGTTAAAGACAATAATTGTGTCATTACTTTTGATCATAACTCCTTCTTGATTCAGGACAAGACTACGAATCAGGTTCTTTTTAAAGGTCCTAATCATCATGGTCTTTATCATGTTGCTCCACCGAGTTCTTCTTCTCAACCTTGTCATGCTTTCCATGCTGCTGGTGCGTCTCAGACTTCTTCTCCTTCATCTTCTGCTTCAGTCTCTCTCTGGCATAGTCGACTTGGCCATCCTTCTCCTTTGAAGTTTCAACATACTCTACCTTATCTGCCAGACTCACTTTCTCCTAAACTTCCTTTAGCTCAATGTACACATTGTAATGTTTCTAAGATGCATAGATTGCCTTTTAAACTTTCTAATTCTTCTGTTAATAAAGTGTTCTCCTTAGTACATAGTGATGTATGGGGGCCTTTTGAGCCATCTGTTTCTGGTTTCCGATTTTATGTTTTGTTCATTGATGACTATAGCCGATTTACTTGGTTGTTTCCTTTAGTCTACAAAAGTGAGGTATTTCATATATTTTTGTCTTTCAAAGCTTATGTTGAAACACAGTTTACCACCAAGCTTCAAATTTTACGCACTGACAATGGTACTGAATTTGTTAATAAGCAAATGGACAATTACCTCACTTCTCATGGTATTATTCATCAACTTAGTTGTCCCTACACCCCCGCTCAAAATGGGGTTGCTGAAAGAAAGCATAGGCACCTTACCGAGACAGCTATCACTCTTCTTCATCAGTCTTCTCTTCCTTTAAAATACTGGTTTGATGCTTTTGCCACAGCTGTGTTTTTGATTAATAGGATGCCTAGCTCAACTTTAGCTCACAAGTCTCCCTTTGAGGTTCTTTTTAACTCTGTCCCTGATTACTCTTTTTTCAGAGTTTTTGGCTGTCAGTGTTTTCCTTGGCTCCGGCCTTACACTTCTAATAAGCTCCAGCCCCGCTCTCAACCTTGTGTGTTTTTGGGTTATCATCCCTTCGTCAAAGGTTATCGGTGCTTGGACCCTACATCTGGTAAGATTCATGTGTCAAGGCATGTTCTCTTTAATGAACACTGTTTTCCTTTCTCTATTTCCTCTTCCACCTCCTCCGCTTCTCGTATTGCTTCATTTTTCTGGTCTCCATCCTCTTCTCCTCCAACTGTTTCTCCTAGTTTCTCTGTTCCACCTACCTCTTCGGCTCCACCTCCTTCTTCTTCTTCTCCACCTTCTTCTATTCCTATTGGTTCCATTTTTATCGATCTTCCTCCTGTTCCTACTGTTGCCTCTGCTCCTGCTGCTCCTATTGTTCCTCCTGTTGCATCTGTTCCTCCTATTGCCTCCTCTCACCCTATGGTTACCCGTAGTAAGTCTCGTCAGTCTCATCACCCTTCTTGTTTCACTGCTGCTACTACTCTTCTCTCAACTGAACCTACAACAATCTCCGAGGCCTTACAATCTCCTGTTTGGGTAGCAGCCATGACTGAAGAATTTCACGCTCTTCAGCGCCAATCTACCTGGGATTTGGTTTCTCTGCCTCCTTCTAAATCTGTCATTGGCTGCAAGTGGGTGTTTCGGATAAAGAAAAATTCTGATGGAAGTATTGCTAGATACAAAGCCCGGTTGGTGGCTAAAGGTTACCTTCAGCAAGAGGGAATCGACTATCATGAAACTTTCAGCCCTGTTGCTAAACAGCCCACTATTCGTCTCCTCTTATGTCTTGCTCTTCAATTTAATTGGCCCATTCGCCAGCTTGACATCTCTAATGCCTTTTTACATGGAGTTCTTGAAGAAGAGGTCTACATGACCCAACCTCCAGGTTTTGTTAATTCTCAATTTCCTCATCATGTCTGCAAGCTTAAGAAAGCATTATATGGCCTTAAACAAGCTCCTCGAGCTTGGTATTCTACCTTCTCATCTTTTCTTCTATCTCAAGGCTTTCATAACAGTCATTCTGATTCCTCCCTCTTTATCCATAAAAGTCCATCTCATATTACTGTTCTCTTGATTTATGTTGATGATATTCTTCTCAGCGGAAGTGATTCTCAATTCATAGCTGCCTTGGTTCATAAAATGCATGAGGTGTTCTCTATGAAAGAGCTTGGTTCTGTCAGTTATTTTCTTGGTATTTCTGTCCAGCACCATGCCTCCGGTTTCTTCTTATCTCAGCACAAATATGCTAGTGATTTACTTGTTAAGTCTGGTATGGTTGATTGCAAATCCTGTGCTGTCAAGCCCTCTTCTTCTCCTAGTGATTCTCTTCCTTTTCCTCAACCTGAAGTATATCGCAGTGTGGTTGGTGCCCTTCAGTATCTCACAATTACTCGGCCAGATCTGTCCTTCGCTGTTAACCAAGCTTGTCAATATATGCATTCTCCTACCATGGCTCATTTTGCTGCTGTCAAACGAATTCTCGTTTCTCGGTCATCCACTGAAGCCGAATATCGGTCTATGGCTAACACTGCTGCTGAACTATGCTGGATTCAACAACTGTTGACTGATTTGTCCATGCCCCTTTCCTCTGCTCCTATTTTATGGTGTGACAACATCTCTGCCATGTCTCTTGCTTCCAACCCAGTTTTTCATTCCAGATCCAAGCATATAGAAATTGACTGTCACTTTATTCGTGAAAGAGTTGCTTCCAAACAAATTGATCTTCGTTACATACCTTCCACAGATCAGTTGGCAGATCTCTTCACTAAGGCTTTATCTTCTTCTCGCTTTCATTATCTCTTGGACAAGCTTCAAGTGCTTCCCCGTCCTCTCAGCTTGAGGGGGCATGATAAGAGTATTGAGTCGACACCATCTTTATCTACACAGACTCAACAACCTCAAGCTTCAGTTGAACAAATAACAGGGCCCAGTTAGTTAGTTAGTTGGATAGTTTGTTAGTCTATTGAATAGTTTGTTTTGTTAGTTTGTTTTCTTTAACAGAATTAGTTTCTGTTTGTTTCTGTAACAGAGTTCTTTAATAGAGCTCTACAAGTATAAGAGGATGTAACAGTTTACAAGTATTCTTTAATGAAAATCAGTTTCTTCTCACATTTTCATTCCCCATCTTAATCATTGTTTTCACTTCATCAAATAACTCCTGCAACTGTCCTTCAAAATCCATGGTACCCTCCAAGGGATTCATTGAGCTATCAAGCAAATTTTTCGACCTGCTATCAATATATAATCTTGTGGTTAGTTTTTGAATGTGAAACATACACACATTTATGCATTTGAACAATTTGAAAATATGACTCAATGCTGACACTATCCTCTAAGTACATTATACATTAAAGGAGAAATTTAGGACATGACCAAGGTTCTGAAAAGCGGTTGCGGTCGCCGTAACGGTAGCGGTGGCGCGGTTGTGGTTGCGGAGTGTAAAGGCCGTAACGTAACGGTTGCGGTAACCGGGACTGTGAATTTTTTTATTTTTCACACAATTTGAAAAAAACTTACCGATACGCATATTTTTTTTCCATGATCATATTTATTGGGTTTAAAATAAATATTGATCAATTTTTGTAAATTTTTAAGTATGATCCAATATATTTCATATTTTTAAATCACTATAAACTGAGTTTTTTACATTTTATTTTAATAATTAATGACTTTATATTATACAAAAAAATCAATCACTAACTATTATATATAAGATAAACAATGACAAAAGTAAGAGAATAAATAAGAGTCTAAATATATATATATACGTATTTTAACCAAGCCAAATAGATAATAACCATGTTTATTATTATTATTATTATTATTATTATTATTATTATTATCAAACAATATATAGATAGACACACAAAAACAAAATGGTTGAGTGATAACAGCTGAATAAAATAGCATAGGTCTTATAGCTTCAATAAATCAATAACATGTTCTTCATTTTCCCTCTTCTCTCTCTCTATCTCTCGCTCCTTCATTTTCTATCTTTATCTTCCCTCTTCTATTTATTCCCCTTTCCCCATTTTCAGCTTTTTTTTTTTTTTTGTGTTTTTTCGAAAGAAATAGTTCGGAACCGTTACATAACGGTGCGTAACAGGCCGTTACGGCTGTTATGGCACCGTTATGACCGCTACGGCAGCCGCTACGGCCGACACACCAGTGAATCTCAATCACACTGCAAAAGCGGCCGTAACGGGTGGCGGTAACCACCAAAACCGTTACGTAACGGCGTTACGTAACGGTTGCGGCCGCTTTTTAAAACCTTGGACATGACAGAGTAGGAGAGTCACTGTTCATTTTGATAGTTCTAGTATTGAAACATTTAGGTAATCGTGTATTATCATCATTTGGCATGCAAATCCAAAAGTTCTAACCTGATGAACATATTCATACAACAATGGAATGCCAGAAGATCAATTTCTTAGGCCAGATTTTTCCCAGATAAGTGAAAATCTTAGAAGGGAAAAAGTAAATATTAATCCACATATGCATACTGTAGGATAAACAAACTCAAGCCAATGCTAAATGGTGGCAAGTCCAATCAGTTTAATATATACTTACCCTTGAGGGTCGTTGTGCCATCTAATTCTAATGAGCCAGCTGATATAGAAATTCTCAAGACACAGCGATAGGAAATGTCTCCACCAGTTATCATGTATAACTTACTGTTATTTTGGATATGAGACAAACACATTATGCTTTTTTGTAACTGGTCTGGATGCATGTGTAGACACAGCTCACCCATCCTGAAAAGAGCATCCAAATGAACCCAATAGTTGTGCAGTAATCTTCAGATACGATATGAATTCTTACAACACAAGCTATTCCTTGTGAATCATCTAAATGACAAAAAATAATATAGACATCCACAGACATTACAATTAACAACAAACAAAAGAACAAATGTGGATGATGGTAAAGTAGTGAATAATCTCTAATCCAAAAGTATTCGTAAGTATATGTGAGGTTAAAATTTTAAACTTTACCTTACCAACACTAGTGTACGTCCAACTTTAACAGGCTAGGCTCAAACTAACAAAACTCCTAAATTATTCTTAAATATCAAAATTGACCAAAAACTTTTGACCAAAAAAACAAAATCCCAAATACTACCTCAGGTTCTAATATTTTCCACATGCACAGTATATAAGCATTTAAATCATTTCAGAATTTCTCTTGAAATCCCCAAGATCCTAATGTTGTGTTTGGATCTTGGATTTGTGGAAAGAAAGGGGGAAAAGTATATAAAAATTAAAAAAGAAAAAGAAAAAGAAGCTTCTACTTCCTTCAATATTCCCTTCCCTTTTCCTTTCCCTGCACAAATCAAAAATCCAAACACAGCCTTTGACACTCTGACTTGAAACTTACTTAAATACAAAGCTTGTAAATTGTCCCCCACTCTATCATAGTTTGAGTTGGAGATTGACAATCATAATATATTCTAAATAATAATAAATAAATAAATAAATAAGAAAAAAAGACTAGCAACAAATTTATGAGCCCTTGTACTTGAAGAACGGCCAAACTAAAGAGAGGCAAAAGAAGAGAGTGACTTTAACTCTCTACAGAGGATGGAGGGCTCCATAAGCCTTTTGAGAGATTCTTGCTTTGTATTAGAAGTTCCAAGATCTAGCAACATTGTTGCCTAAGATGCACAGACTCATAACATGAACACGTCGACACATCAATTTTCAGAGGATACAGAACACGACACATGGAGGACAGGCACAAAATGTATAATTATATATATTTATTATATAATAATTAAAAATGCAATATAAGATTAATCACTAAAGTTTAGAGGAAGAGGGATTAATATGTATAAATCTGTATTATTTTTCTTTTATCTTTGTATCATCTAAGTTAATTTGTTCAAACTTATAATGTGTTTTATATGTGTCTGAATAATGGACATGTATCTCTTCCAAGTATCTGAAGTGTGTCTAGGTCTAAGAAAATTTTAAAAACAACATGACTCATTTAGACAAATGTCGATGATTGTCAATGTCGAACACGGACACAAACACGACAAGGACACACACCTTCTTAGAATATTGTGCTTCGTAGGTTCTTGTTTAAGGATAAGAAATATTGGACTAGTAATGAAAATTGAGTTGATGACAGGTACAGGTCTTGTGTCGCGTACATCATCCACATTCTTTCACTTGCATTTTTGAAATTTCTACAAATCATGTGCAATATTTTTCTCCCAATTAACTCTCTTATTCCATCCTATTCAGTTTCTGAACAAATGCCAAACTTCAATTTGTCACAATGGTTCAGTCCTAAACAGTAACATCATCAAATATTTGCAATTCAAATAAGTTCTCAATGCCTCGAACCTGACCAAGCCAAGAAAGAAATTCAAAGGGGAATAAATAATGCCTAAATTCAAAAAAGCATATATATTATATCTCTAGATGGTATTCTGATGCTTTTAAAAAGCTCACAGTTAACAAATTGGATTATAATAGACTGTCGTTGTGAGCCATGGGGAACGAGTCCCCGGCTTTTACGCTCAAATCATAAGCCATACCCAATGGTGATTCCCTCTCCAACTCCCGTTTTTCGATCAAACCCCACCCAGGCAATAAAACTTGCCCGCGAGGGCAAAAATTGTTAGAAAAATTAAATAGGATTTACTGTGAAAATAAAATACCAAACTAATAATAAAGTAGAAATAACAAATAAATATTATTATTAGAGAGAGAGTTTAGAGAAGCATGTATGGTGGTCAAGGCACGCAGATTGCATAAAGGGGGTAGGAGAGAGATGGTGTTCCATACCTGGATCGGGGAGAGATGATGGAGGAATCTGAAGGAGGGAGGTGCTCTTCTGCAATTGCTTGGGCTACAGAGATCTTGATGAAGGGAATTGCTTTTTTTATGCAGCTGGATTTCATGAGAAGGAAGGTTCAAATGTACTCTTTGGAGAGCCACAAAGGCCCTTCAAACCTAGCCAACGGGGAAGGGCTCTGATAAAATAGCCAGCCTGTTGGAAGGAGAAAAATGAACTGAGGATAGCTAACATACCCAAATTGACTAGAATTGATAATGTCAAAGAAACAATTCATAGATTTTGGATTTGATAACTTGATCAGAATTGTTAATGTCAAAGTAACGATTCATGCCATTGTGGAGGCTCCTGGTGACCGACCAGGTTGATTTCCAGGCCACTTGAGCAGATCTTATTTTGGTGTGGCGTTTATCATTGCAGCTTTAGATAAATGAGATTTTACAAAAATAAGCATTAATTAAAAAGACCACGGCATCTGAAACATACAACCATAAATTCAAAATCCTTGCATGTATATCTATTCATCTAAAGGCAACCTAAAATGATGGAGATTATCCATAAGAAACGACCACACAAACTGATTGTTACATCTTACAAAATGTCTAAACATATGATATCATCTGTATTTTGAATTGCATCAAGCAACCACAAAGATATTGAATCTGATATATTCTTCTAAATCAGATTTCCAACACAAAGTTACTTCCTGAAAGGGATGCAATCCATTACATATCGACTGTACAATACATGGCTCACAAAATTTCATTGTAAAATGATTAAAAAAAATGAATGCAGTTCTAGAGAACTTCAATAAAGCAAAAATCATCACTGCCAAACTGAAAGATTGTATGATACGGCTACAAAAAGGAAGTAAATTCTATTACATAGATACTGAAAAATTTTAAGTTTTGGGGCCAAATGCAACAGCAAACACATGATCAAGCAAATATGAGTCTAGCATTTAACAAATTTCATTTCCAGGTTCAATGTCAATAATGAGTATTGGGTTTTGTCAACTATAATTTCTATAAATCTACCCATAATTTAAAATGTAATTATATCCACCTCACATCAATGATAACCAGAAATATTTGCATTTTAATTACAAAATTTGCTCTCAAGATAACAGTAAAAAAAAAAAAATTTACCAAAGTTAGTCTCCTTATACCAACAATCACAGCATGAAATAAACGGTCCAGAAAATTTTACCTTGTGCATTGGACAACTGAGATGCTGAATGCCAAAACCAAGAATCACAAGAAAACAAATCAGTGAACTGCTGCCAGGAACACATGAAAACATATTCTGAAAAAACCCTAATTCATCTGCCCTCTCCTGCTAAAAAACAAAAAAAAAAAAAGTCTTACCACACAACAACCAAAAAAAAAAAAAAAAATCAATTACAAAGCCATTAAATTATGAAATATAAAATTTTACTACACCTAAATTCTATCATAAGAATAAAAAGCATGTTTCAAAAGGACCTCTCCAACATCAAGTTCGATACGATCAAAATGGGAAAAAAATAGCATATCTATATATAAGGAAAATGCAAACATATTAGCGTGGCTCCCAAACTCTAAAGCAACGGCTCAAACTACCATCCCAAAAATCTACACCCATTAATTAGCACAACAGCTATGAAAAGTAAACAGAGGTTTGTAGATACTTGGGAGAAGAGCTAAGTTTAAGTATTTGTGCTTCATAGATGAAAACCAACATTGGCCCACCTGAAGTTGATAGGTCCCCGACGCCTGAGGTGGGCAAAAAATTGTATCCCTCACACGTTACTTACCATCATTTCTTTAACCTTCTAAAAGGACATATTTTGCTAAAAGCTTAATGACTAGACTCCTTCATGAGTTTCTAGTTAGCACCATCACTTTCCAATAGGGTAAAACTTCTTCCACCATCATACTGACAACCTCTTATTGTAGAGATTTTGTGCCGGTGGCTGAATAATTGCATTTTGGGTGGTTTTAAACTTGGTCATTTACTAGAAGACCTTGGTTATGTTTAGAATCAATTTCTCTCAGTTATGTTCATTTTCAGTTGCTTCATTCTGGTGGGCTGGCTTGTCTTTACCTTGCATCAATTTCATTTCACCGAAGTTTTCTTTTTGCAATTTCAATTTGATACAGCCATTTAAAATGGATGCAAATCCCGTTCTATCAATACTGAAATCAAGACAAAGCTAAGAAGCACGCACACACACGCACAAGGACACAAACACGACTTTGACATGCCAACAAAGAAATTTTCCAACAACAAAAAATAATAATAATAATTGGAGGACATGACATGTGGAGGACACGCAAAATATATAAATTATATATTTATTATATGCTATATATCATGAATTTATGCCATGCATAAGAATATTTAATTCAAAGATAATAACAAAATATAACAGAATACTAATTTTAAAATTCAGATACAATAGAAACATTTGTTTCCTAATTGTCTAAACTAAAGCATGTTTAAGTACAGAAAATTTTAGAAAATAGTAGGTGGACATGTTTGGATGTGTTTGACAGGTGTCGAGAAGTGTGAGATGAGTGTCATGTCAGTATCTGCCACAATAAGCAACATTTTCAGAAGTGACAAATCTTACATTCCTTTAATGATTAAGTAAGAATAAGAAGCTAGGGTTGAAATGAAATTGCTAAGAGTAAATGATAAAGGCAAGGAATTTCAAGGGTTTTTCTTTTCCATGGTCAACTATGATTTTTCTATAAAATCTATACATCATTTAAAATAAAATTTTATCTACCTCGCATATGATAGCCATATAGAAATGTTTGCACATGTATGACAACATTCTATATTACATTCCACAATGTTCACCTAAGAAGCATGGGCACAAACACCAACACATATGCGCACACAAACAGAGACATGTTGGTTTCAAAAAAAATTGGGATACGGTGGGGACATGATAATAAATTGTTTTTTTTTTTTTTTGTATATATATTATATTCATAAATAATCAAAATTGACAAAAATTAACACTACTTTAATAATAGTAATAATTATTCACTCTACAACCAACTCTTATTGTTTGTATTAATCATAGATGATCTATGAATTATTTAATCTAAGCAAAAAGTAATAAACATTCAATATCCAATGTCCATCAATAGCACTAAAGAAGAAAGGGAAAAAAAAATAATTGGTGTGTCCTCAGAGTGTCTCCTAAAAACAAATTAATTAAATAAAAGGATACGCCACATGCGTGTCCCCGTGTCCAACACCACAACACCTCTTTTGGAGTGTCAATGCTTCTTAGATGTTCAATACACCAAAAATCTACCATAACAATTGTGCGGATATATTTTTGAGTACCAACACATGGCAAGGTGACGCCGATGTATCAGCCGAGGTGCCACGTGTCCTGGTCGTAACGCCGAGATGATCTTGGCGTGGCCGAGGTTATCTCCGAAGATATCGGAATCCGAAATAAGCGGATAAGGGACAAGAGTCCTAGAATGAGAAAAGACTTCAAGATAGATAAGGATAATGTTCTTAGGGAGTCTATCCTTATCTCTTGAGGAGTCCAAAGTATGCACTGAATGGAAGTCCATAGAAGTCAGGCTTCTATCAGGACTAGGATTGAGTTAACTATAAAAGAGAAGCACCCCCGTGGGTCTAAGGTACGTAATTTATATTCTGAATAGTGAGTTTGCACTATTGATTATCTGTGAGAGATATACTGACTTGATCGTCGGAGTGCCCCCAGGTGGACGAACCACCGCCGGAATCTTCTCTTTCTGTTGCAGGTTAGACAGGTGTCATCTATTCTGTCAGTGCTCTCCAACTGAATACCAAGTTGGCAGTGTGGTCAGATTTTCACCCACACAATTTGGCGCCGTCTGTGGGAAAGAAAGGAGAATAGATGGCCAACGACAGACAAAAAGAGAAGGTTGGAGACGACACCCCTACTGAGAGTGGGAAACATATTGACCTTGACGTAAAAGAAGACAACTGCAACGAAGAGACTCGTAATAAGAATCACGGAGGAAAGGACGTCGGCCAGGAGGGCGGCGTATCGAAGAAATCGGACCGGAGCGGGTATTACAACGAGGACGACCTCCAGGTATGGAAAGAAAGATGCCTACGAAGGGACAATAAGGTAAAGGCCATGGTGAACAAATTGGCGGACCTACAAACAGTGGTCAATTTCATGATGCAGAATAACGTCATGCAGCCACCGTTCCCATTACAAGATACGTCGATTCCAGCGGCCAAGAAAGATGCCCAGACAGGGGGGCAGAAGACAACTCCTACGACTACTCAGCACGATAGGACCAAGGAACATTCTCACCAGCCTTCAAGGGAGGTCGGGCGAGGAGAATCAAGAAGGGGAGATTCACGGAGGACACATCGCACTAAGGAAGCTGACCCCAAAGAACATCGACATGTTCAGGGGAAGGAACTCTATTTCGACGCGACCAATGGAGGGAGGTCCAAAAGGACTCACAATGACACTGGAAGTAGTGCACCAAAGAGGCTGAAATCCAGAGATAGCCGAGCTCCTGGACGAACCAAGGAGGATCTGAGGGATTACCTCCAGAGAAAGCGACAAGATGCCGAGGTGACCTCTCTTGTCAAGCCGAGAACATCGTTCTCGGTAGAATTGGACAAATTTGAGGCCCCGAAAAGGTTCAGTATGCTGAGGTTTCAGATATACGACGGTAAGTCGGACCCGAACTTTCACGTCGGCTTGTACCTGAACTCGATGGCGTTGTACACCGGGAACAAGTCGTTACTTTGCAAGGTGTTCCCCTCATCCTTCGGAGAAATTACATCGGATTGGCTTCACAAGTTGCCGAAAGGAACTGTGAAAACCTGGGAAGGCCTGGCCGAGATGTTTGTGGTCAGGTTCGTAACAAACAAGCTACAGCCATTGAGGGTGGACGCTCTAATGGCCCTGAAGATCGGCGAGGATGAAAGCCTTAGGGCCTATGCCAAAAGGTATTATGAGGTATTTAACCGAATACCAGGATGCAACCAAGAGGTGGCGGTCGTGTCGTTTAAAAACGGCTTGAAGGATGACTGCCTTCTTCGAAAATCATTGGCAAAGACATTGCCGAAAAACATGGAAGAGCTTATGGCCAGGATAGAAAAGTATGCCAAAGCCGAGGAAGACACGCAGGGGACAAAGGCGTCCAAACAAGAGAAGAAAAATGGTTCGCCGAAGCGAAGCCGAGATAATACTGGACACGAGAAGACAAGAGCTTAGCCCAAGTAAGCAGATCCCAGATTCCAGATCTGGAATCCCAGATCCCAGAAGACAAGATCGCGGCTTAGATGATTAAGTCCGAGAAGAAAAGAGCTTGGCCTAAGTTAAAGAATTTTTTCCACAAAGGAGTATGTGGAAGCCATGCAGGGGGCAGATCCCCTGCCCATAGAGCAATATCAAGGTCAAAGCCACGTGCCTAATGAGAACCTAAGTGGAACTTAAGTTCATATTATGGGGCAAAGGGCTAGAGAATGATGCTTGGAAGTTGGAATTTCACAAGCCGAGATGATGTTTAACACTTGTTGAAACTTGAGAAAAGTTTACAAGTTGAAGTTAAACCGAGAACATGTTTAACACTTGTTGAAACTTGAGAAAAGTTTACAAGTTGAAGTTAAACCGAGAACATGTTTAACACTTGTTGAAACTTGAGAAAAGTTTACAAGTTGAAGTTAAACCGAGATAATGTTTAATATTTGTTGAAACTTGAGAAAAGTTTACAAGTTAAACCGATATAATATTTACTTGTTGAAACTTGAGAAAAGTTTACAAGTTAAACCGACATGATGTTTACTTGTTGAAACTTGAGAAAAGTTTACAAGTTAAACCGATATGATGTTTACTTGTTGAAACTTGTGAAAAGTTTACAAGTTAAACCGATATGATGTTTAACACTTGTTGAAACTTGTGAAAAGTTTACAAGTTAAAGTTAAACCGAGATAATATTTAACACTTGTTGAAACTTGTGAAAAGTTTACAAGTTGAAGACTAAGGTTAAGCACTTGTTGAAATTTTATGAAAAATTTACAACGTGAAACCAAGCTTACGCCGAGAAAGATACTTGGGTACTTCCCGAGGTAAAATCATCAGTTGTATAACCGAGGTGTGTCACCCTGAGAAGGTTGCACAAGGATTGGAGTGTATTAAAGATATGCAAAATATTCTAAGTATGGAGGCATACAAGGCAAGCATGCAAGCATTCAAAAGCAAAAGAGTTGTTTTATTAAAAACACATCAGCAATGTGAACAAGTTTACAGTACTTCAAAAAAAAGAAAAATAAAGTACAAAAAAGGAAGAAAAAAACATAAGGCTAAGACTTCTCAGCAGTAGCAGTTGGTTGAGTTTGAAGTTCAGACGATTGTTGGGAAGACATCTCAGCAGCCTTATCCGCCGCGAGCTCGACGTCAATTTCTGCAAGGGTTTCATTTAGGCTCTTGTCAACAAGGGGAACATCAGCCAATGCCTTCTCAGCTACAGCATCTTCAGGAACCTCCTCACCATCCTCATCTTGAGTCAAGTCTAGGACTTGCTCATTCAGAGAAAAGGACTTGGTCCTAGTAGTCTCTTTTGATTTCCTCACCAAAACTTCCTCCTTGACCTCATCCTCAGAATCAGACTCGTCGTCAGATTGATTGGGAGGTGGAGTTTGAGGGAATGGCAGGGGAATGGCATCGACATTCTTAAAGGAGGAGTCCTCGGGGACATCAAGTTTCTTCAGCAAGGTCATCCAACCAAGGGTGAAACCCTTGTTGCATGCTTGCTTGACTTGCTTTTCGTAGGCCTCTGTAACATCGGCCATGCCCTGAGCATACGCCTTCTCGTCTGCATCTTTGATTTCGGCCTCTTTGGTGGCCAAGGCGTCTTGAAGCTCCTTCTGGGCCTGGGCCACTTTTTCCTCGGCCTCCTTCAGCTGGGCTTGAAGGACTTTGTTTATCGCTTCAGCAGCACCAACCTTCTCTTCGGCATCATCCTTGGCTTTAATAGCGACCTCGGCCTGATCCTCCAGGGTCTTCATCTTTGATTGCAAGTTTTTATTGGTTTTCTGAAGGCTGGAGACCTCCTTCTTCTTTTCGGCTAGCTTCTCACGGTTCTCAAAAGATTGTATTGAGAAAGAGTGAGCATGCTGGATGGCCTGAAAGAAAACAGAAGTATTAGAAAATATCCTAAGTATGAAATTAAGAGAAAGAAAGAAAAAGTACCTAGCAAAAACACTTACTTGAACAGAGCGCTGAAGCATCAGAGCGTAGTTCTCGTACTCACTGAACTCGGCATTTCGCTCCAGATCGTCTGGAAGAAGCAGAGCAGTACTGAGGGCAACGCCGACATTGATATCATCGGCGCTATCACTAGCCATAACAGGCTTATCTTCTAGAGTGATTTCAGGGGCCCAGGGGGCATCAGGCTTTTTAGACCCCGAGGTAGTTGCAGCGAATGACCTCGGCCTCTTTGATCTGGACGATTCGGATGGTTGCGTTCCAGCGGACCTCTTCTGGGGGACAGAGGCAGTCTTCCCACTCTCAGCCAATTTAGAAATTGGCAAAGTGTCTTCAGTCTCAACCTGAGTCACCTTGGCCTTTGGTTGAGCCTTTTTTATTCTTTTCGGCTTCGGTGGAGGCAGGGTTTGTGTTGATTGAGCATCAACATCAGTTGGAATGTTGGCTAAGAGGTCTTTTGCAACTAGTTTTGGGCGGCCCATCTCGGCTGCAAGAACAAGTCATCGATGACGTTTTTGTTGAGATGGTGGGATCAGGTATGGAGCCGAAGTAGATGGCTGTTCTACTGGATCAGAAGTTGATCCTTGATCTGACCGAGATTCGGTAGCAACTAAAGGGGTTGTAGCAGAGGGAGGAGATAGGCTCTTCTTCTTTTTCCTCTTAGGAACGTCGGGGAGAGCTGATTTGTACGTCGGGATGAAATTGAGCACCAGTGGGGCCTTTCGTTTATGAACAGGAAGGTCCAGTAGTTTCTTTAAACCCGGACTTGGGTAAAAGGACTTGCGGAAGTCTTTTCTTGGTTTTGGAAGAGCTGCAAGGAAAAACAAACGTCAGAATATTTGAAGTATTAAAGACTTTGAAAGCAAGTAAATGTGAAACACAGGGCTCTTACCATTGCCCTCTACGAAAACTGTCCAAGGAAGAGGGTAGAGGTGGAGGTCCTCATCTGGAGCAAATTCCCAGTTCCCCGAAGTAATAAAGTAATCATCTCCTGCTCCCTTGTTGGAGTCTAGGAGGTCGACAACGATTTTGTACTCCATTGACCTCGGCTTGAGGTAGTAAACATAGCCCTTGTCCTTTTTTAGGCCACACATGGTATAACAATACTGGATATCGGCTAAGGTGACCCTGACGTTTTCTTGTTTTGCTAAGGCTATGATGCCATTAATAACCCCGTAGGAGTTGATGGCGAGCTGCATTGGGTTTAACTTGTAATAATGGATAATCTTGCGAAAAAGAATGTTGAGTGGGAGCCGAAGTCCACACTCGATGAAAGCCACCATAGGGAAAGGCATGGAGTCATCAGTAGGCATGATGGAGTCATCATCCCCAGCCAACCTCAGATGGATGTCGGCTAGGATTTCAAACTTTTGTCTAAAGAATTCTAGTTTGGATGGGGTGTCCACCCTATGTTTCCACATACCCATGATATTGGCTTAATCGAAGGGGTTGGATTTCAGAAGATGTTTTGAAAGGGTTATTGGGACATCGGCAATCACTTAGGTAAATGCAGGTTTCAGTTTTTTCCTAAATTGTGGGTTCTACAGACAAATCCCAAACCTAAGCCTATGGAAATGAAGATTGAAGGCACAAATCTGGAAAAGATACAAAAAACAGAAAACAAGAACAAGTTTCAGAATTAAGAACAAAGATGGACTATCAAGAACATAGTGAGTACAAGGGGTACAAGGTCAAGAACAGTGGCAAAAGTGCAAGAAAATGGTGAACAATGCGTGTATTCAAGACATAGGCAAGGATAAAATCATGGAATAAACACACTCAGATATGAGATTCACAACTCGAATGTTTAAATAAAGCAGTAATAGCAACAAGTAGTAAAGAGCATCAGAGAATTGAAAACGAAAAGAACAGTGGCTTACCAGAAAAAGTGAAGCCGGTATGAAGATCGCCAAAGTCAGGCGACGATTACAGAAGTAACAGAACTGCAAAAGCTTTACCAAGAGGGAGAAATGAAGGCAGTTGCAGAGCTTGAAGTCTGGAACAATGGCAGATTCAAGAGAAAAAAGTAAGAGAGAGAAAAAGTAAGAGTATCGAATGAAAAGTGAAGAAATGAAAGAAGAGGGAAAAGTTTTTGTTAAAACTTGAAAACGACGGCAAAAAAGGGCAGTTAATGCGCATAGAGCAGCAAATGCGTCAGACGGCGCACGCAGGTGCAAGACGGCTTACAGGCGCGTCATAGGCACGATCCAATGAGGATAAGACACGTGAATGAAGCGATTGAATAGTGATGTATAACAACTCATACGAGTGAAGGAATTCACTAAAATTCTTGTTTTTTAAGAGAGACATGTCGGCCTTAAACAATGATCTCGGCTAAAATGATTTAAGCCGACGTATTGGAAGGAGGTACCGATATAGGTTCCATCACCTCAGAATGCCGAGGTAAAAGAACCTAAGGGGCAGTTGTGGGGATATATTTTTGAGTACCAACACGTGGCAAGGTGACGCCGATGTATCAGCCGAGGTGCCACGTGTCCTGGTCATAACGCCGAGATAATCTTGGCGTGGCCGAGGTTATCTCCGAAGATATCGAAATCCGAGATAAGCGGATAAGGGACAAGAGTCCTAGAATGAGGAAAGACTTCAAGATGGATAAGGATAATGTTCTTAGGGAGTCTATCCTTATCTCTTGAGGAGTCCAAAGTAAGCACTGAATGGGAGTCCATAGAAGTCAGGCTTCTATCGGGACTAGGATTGAGTTAACTATAAAAGAGAGGCACTCTCGTGAGTCTAAGGTACGCAATTTATATTCTGAATAGTGAGTTTGCACTATTGATTATCTGTGAGAGATATACTGACTTGATTATCGGAGTGCCCCTGGGTCGACGAACCACCGCCGGAATCTTCTCTTTCTGTTGCAGGTTAGACAGGTGTCATCTATTCTGCCAGTGCTCTCCAACTGAATACTAAGTTGGCAGTGTGGTTAGATTTTCACCCACACAACAATAAAAGCAGATTTCAAAATGATTACAATCAAAAGGGAGAAAAGAGTAGTGTACTGTAATAGGAAAAAGAAAAGGAAATGCTAACATACCACCAACTGTTGTCAGATATAAAAGTATCTTGAATGAGTGTCCCTACGACATTAACACCCAATTAGCATGATAGCCGTAAAAATCAAATAGAAGTAAAAATATGAATGGGAGAAGAGCCCCATTGCATAACCTTGGGCCCACCCAAGGCTAATAGGTCCCTAACTATAAGACTCTTACGTGGCTATGTGGGCCATAGATGATGCCAGGTCATAGTCTATTAAATTTGTAGTATTGTTGTGAAAGCGTGCTTAGATGAATCCCTTAGCGAGAAGCCACTCAAGTTGACCCTATGGTGCGTATGATGGCTTGAATGGTGAGCCGACACCAAGGTGAGAAAAAATGAGCGCTTTAGGCTTCAGCACGAGGCGCCTAAAGTGGGCACTTCTTTTCCCATTATGTGTTTTTTGATCAACAGATCTACACCATCCATTTTGTTGACTTTTATAATTGTACCAAATGTTTAACACGCCTTTTGATAGCCCTAACTATAAATATTTGTGAGCTGTAGCAGAACACCAATGTTTCTACAGAAATGAGAGAAGCACAAAGTCTCAAACCTTCGACGTTGATCACCGCACCAACTCTAATCGCAACAGAGTGAGTTCTTTTCACTTCCGAGTATTGGAAATGGTTGGAAAATTCTAGGTAAAATCAGAATTTTTTCATAAGTTTGGTCTATTTTTTAGGTGGGCCCCGAGCGTCAAATTTGGCGGGTCAAAGTGGTAACGCGTTCTATGCCGCGTTGTGATTCACGTAGTATATTTGGTTGCTCAAAACCATTACCGAGTGAATGGGAAATTGAAGCCAAAGTATGCTCCATGGAAATGGAGTTTTGGTGAAAAATCCTTAAATGTTTGAATAAGGCTTGTCCCACATTGATTTGGTGAGAAGTTTTGAATAGGTTTATAAGGCATGGGATTGGAACTTGGGGTGTGTCCCAAGAGGTACCCCAAGTGTTTTAGAGAGGGAGGTTATGGGCAAAATGGGCTAGACCCATTGGACCCAAAAATCACCATATGCCCGCCGTCCGGCTGGGCCTGGGCTTGGGCGCGGGTGCGTGGTGTGAGGTTGGCTGGGCTTGTCTAGCCCAATACCTATCTTTTTGGATCAAAAACATTTGAATTTAATTTTATTTTTTGAAAAAATAAAATCCAGAATTCAAATTAATTCCGAAAATAATCTGGTCTAGTTTTTTCTGTATACCCAAACAGGTTCCTTCCTGTTTTTATCTGTTTGAATTTTGAACCAAACATATTTAAATCTGTTTAATTCAAAACCAAACAGGTTTCATACCTGTTCAAACAGGTTTGCACCTGTTTAATTCAAAACCTGCAGCCACCAATCCATCTATAAATAGGACAGCCCTCATTTGATGTTTTATTCAGAAATTTCGTACATCACCTCTATAAATTTATTCTTCATTTTGCTAACACTTAGTGTGTTCGTTAGACAAACAATTTGTAGTGCTGCTATTGTTTGTAGTTAATCATTTCATCCTGGGAGATAGACGTCCACATTCTGAAAGCACCGTGGAGAGGATGAATCTATCTTAAGGACACAGTGTCAAACACTGGACTTGATCAGATTATTATTCAAGAATTAATCAAGTAAGTTATTTAATTTATTTAAATCAGATTTTAATTTTGTTTTTGTAACAAAATAAAATCTATTTTTATTTATTTATTTTTATTTCTAGTTTGATTTTTGTAATCAAATAAATTCTCTCATTTCCTTTATTTCTTTTATATTCTGTTTGTCGTTTAGTACCCAAATAGAATTAATTCATTTAAATACAGTGAAGATTGTCCAACACCGAGCACTTTGTCTTCTTCTTTCTTCGGCCTTTTTATTTTTTTTCTGGAATTCATTTTTGGGGCATTCTGCAGCCTGGGCAGATTGCAACAGAAAAAGCATAGTGAATTCTTATTTTTTATAATTTTTGAAACGTTGACTTCTTACTTCAGCCAGAAACCTCTGATTTTTTCTTTTTACTCTTCTCAGAATTCATTTTTCTGTAGTCCATTGATGAGAAAAGTGAATGATTTTTGAGAAAAAAATATCATTGATAAGGTACAACTAGTGCGTTGATGTTTACAATTTTGAATCATGTGCTGCTATGCTTTTGACCAGCTGGGACCTTGTGTCACGCTCCAAACTCCGTGACAACGCCGCACACTCATTTAAGCGAGTATGCAAGGCTAAGAGTCCAATACATAACCAACAATGTAAAATACTCAAATTAAATCCTTAAATATCATAATGCTAAAAACTATACAAATAGATAATTCTTATCATATGAAATTGTCCACCAAGTCCACTAATAAAAATAATAATAATAATGATCCAAGTACTTAAATCATAGTCCTACTCTCAGCACTCCCACAAGTAAAAATCCCGCGCAGCTCTACTCCTTAGAATCTGAAAAAAAAAATAAGGGTAAGCTAGACAGCCTAGTAAATAACCAACCATCACTGTTAGCTGAATCAAGTATACAAAAAAAATAGTCGATAACCAATAAATATATTTTTTTGCTACCATTCAATAAATGAACAATTTTTTGTAAGATGGTTTCGTAGCTGAAAATAAACAGTGTACCAATATATTTTAATTGAAAAGACAATGAGGTAATTCGATGAAATTTCGTTGTTCAAAATTGATGGTTCGATATTCAAATGGTTCGATGATGCAATTCATAAAACCCAAGTCTTGATGACTACGGTCACTTAGCCCGTGACAAGGCCCAGAACCACACATAGGCCGGTGGTAAAGCCCCAAAAGAAACTAGTTTCTGTGCCAATAAATAACCCCTATTGGCTAGGGTCCAAATCATAGTCAGACTAGAGTGATGTTCAAAATTCAAACAATACACAACTTTTAAATAAAATATTCGATATTTTCAGAATAAACATTTAGTACAATTTTCATAATAGTTCCACAAAATATTCAAATAATTTTCATAATAATTTTCGATGTTTTATACTTGACCCATATTTTATTTTAAGAGAACATGAAGGCTATAAATAAATATTTATGATTTTAAACGATTCGATAGGAATAAAAATGAACCAACAGTGATAGAGGGTTACTTACCTCAAAAGCTTAGAAATAACACTCCAACACCAACTCACCACTTCAATCACACAAACCTAATAAATAAAACCTCAAATAAATTAATATTTTTTACATGTTACATACACCCACAAAAGCCCCACTATATTAGATTAATGTATTGCTTTAATATCCAAGAGATCAAACCATTCAACCCAACTTTAAAGCCAAACACACACTTACCCATGATACAAAACTCCATTGTTTCTATTACCCACTCAAAGTTACACTTACACATTGCACCCAATTCTCAAAACCTAAGTAGGCACCTATAGATCTTCCAAATCCCCTTAATGCATTGATTGTTAAATTCCTCAACATAAACTTAATAATTAACAGTAAAGACAGATTTTACCTTAACCAATGGGTGTCCAAAATCACCAATGTGCTGCCTCCAATCCCTATTGTAGCCTCACTTGAACCTCTCTTCTCTTTTTCTTTTCTTTTTTTCTTTTACCTTCTCAAACCCTAGCCGCCTATGGAGCAATTCACAGCCTCTGTTTTGTTTGTTTTCCAAGACTTATAGGTGGGCTTATTAACCTAATTTCTCAAAGTTACAAAATTACCCATCTAAGTAATAGGAAATATAATGTCATCTCATAACTAATTCTTTGATATTAATAAATGACCCATATAAATTAATTTAATTACTAATCTATCCAATAAAATAATCCTACACACAACTTGGGTTTTACACCTTGTCCCTTCCATCATTTACAGTTCTGTTGGATCCTCATCAGTTACAGCTTTGATAAGGTGTAATTTTGTTGAATTGTATGGTTACTTTGCTATAGTTTTTACTGGATTGTATTGTTGCTTATGTGGATTGCTATCATTTTTCTGAATTATATCATTGCTTTACTGCTGTAATTTTGCTAGAATAATTAATATTGCTGAATTATTTTTCAAAATGCCCTTGATTTGAATATTTTTAACAATGAGTTGGTTTATTGATATTTAATAATTGATTAGATGTTGCAGTCATGCAAAAGTAATAGAAAAGATCCAGGATGGCAATATGAACAGATGATAAATCCCTAAAATTTGTCTAAGTTTGTTCACAACTTTTACAACAAATAAATGAATGGGAGTGTTTACTAGCCAGGTCAAACAACATATTGCCAGTGGTTACAAAAATGTGGTTGCTTGTAAAAGGTGTCCATCTCATGTAAGCGATGAAATTAGAGACTGTATATCCAAGAAAAGTCAAGCAAAGGAACAATTCAACTTTTTTTTTTTTTTGATCGGCTAAACAATATCTTTATTGATGAATCATACAAAGCATGACATGTTACATCAATAAAGAGGAGCTTGGAGCTGAGAAGAAGCTCCAAGCGCCAGTTGGTGAGGCACCAACAAAAAGGAAAAAACAGAAGAGAAAACAACAGCACTGCTTGTAGACTAACAAAACATACACTGCAGATGCACAAAATAGAACAGCAGCACTGCAAACTAGAACAACCAACTAGCAGTAGCCTTCAAAAAATAGAACCTGCTTGTAAATTACACAGATAGATCAAGCCTCCAATCTGTCAGTAGGAACCTTCAAACCTCCACCATTGCAAGCCTCCAGAAACATAGCAGACCAAATATACTCTGCGGAGGTAACCACAGACCAAATGATTTATGCAGACCAAATTGAACTGTAGATTAACTACCCAAACTAGCAGACCTCCAAAGCTGTACATAGACACCCACACCATACCCAGCTGGACAGAACACACCAACACTGGTGCCTCACCAGGAGGCAGGGCCAAAATTAGAACTGCTTATCATTCAGTAGAAGCCTCCAAGCAACATCAAGAACTCCACCATAGCAAGAGATCAATAAGCTTCCCAAACCTCCAGAAACATAACAGCAACACTCCAGAAACATAACAGCAACACAGACCAAAATGTTTTAACCGAAACAGAATTGACCAAAATGAAACAGGCAGTGCGTGTGCTGTGAACAACAGGCAGTGCACCCGCAGACCAAATTGAACTGATCAGGTAAAGCACAGATAGCAGACATGGCATATTAGCACCAGCTCCCAAACTAACAGACCTCCAAACTGACAGAACACCAATGCAACAGACAGCATCAACCCAGAAAGCACTAAACAGAATCCAGAGCACTAATCTCCGCCTCTGATCTGTCTCCAATTGCAGACGAGATCATCAACTGAGTATGGGAATTCCTTAATGGAAGCTTTGAGCCAAATGGCAGATCTGAATTTTATAAGGTCTAGCAGTCCTGAAGAAGAGGGTTGTGCATTAGAAAATACACAATCATTTCTGAGTTTCCAAATAGACCATGGCAGATCTGAGTTTCCAAAGGAACAATTCAACTTGTTGCCCAATTCTGATGAGATGGATGCCAATGAGGAAGGATGATGATATTGTTAAGATTAATCAACATGGCAAAAGGCCCTTGGTTGCCCCTAGTCAAGGTTCTATTTCTCAAAAGGAAGAAAGACGTTTAGGGTCTTATAATTGGTGAAAGTTGTGGACATACATGTTTAGTCAGTCTGCCTTTTGCTGGATATCTTGTGTTTTTTCCGCACAATGATATTTGGAAATGTTTGATCTTGTTGGATGTTTAATGGTTTTTATAGATATATAGTAATTTGGATAGGTTGGAATTGGATGTACCTTTTTTTTTGAAATTTTTGAAGTTTTTTTTTACCTATGTTCTATATTTTTTTTACAAACATCTTTACTGTTTGCATTGCTTTGATGAAGCCCTTGCCTCTCACTTTGACATTAGAACACCTTCTCACCTCAGCTCGCTTATAATCTCCAAAAACACTGAATTTTGGAGTAAATGAAAGATCACACTATTCTTATAATACATTCTACAGCAAGGGCATGTTGAAAAGAAAACGTGGTCAGCATTTGGTATTGACTTCTTTCGCTTTTATTTTAGCCTCACATCATTATACATTTATCCCAATGAGTCATTCTCAGTGGCGGAGGGAGTAAGGGACGAGGGGGTCATGTGCCCTGAATTTGGGATTTTTTTTTTTTTTTTTTTTGTACGAATATAAAGAAAATATTTTAAATAAAAAAAATTACAAACATATTATTAGAGTGAAATGTCAATGACATTTTAAAAATTATGAAAATAATAATGATTGTTTTGATTGAAAATAAAGAGACTACTATAAACCATATTATCTATAAAAAATTTACGAAAAATTTTCAATGTAACGGTGTTGTCATTATTACTGACATACAAGTATAAATAATCTCACTATAAAGATATAAAATTTATTAGATTGCTAGTTACATTTGATATGTAAGATTCACTCTATATGTATTTATTTATTATTAGTTAGTGATATCACATACTAATGATGACGTGGTATTACCATTATATTGAATTTTTAATCAAATTTTGTATAAAAAAATAATTTATCATTATATAATTTATTTTAAGATTTATATCCATATTTTTTTATATTGTTCATAATACATTAGTTATAAATAACATTATTTTTTTATATTTCTCGAAATCAATCGTAAAAACTTGTGTGAAATATTTTTGTAAAAATTTTGGATATAATAATTAATAAGTGTCCTCTCCAATTTAATTTTCTAACTCCAGTTCATTCTGGATTTTTTTTATCTGAAAATTTAATATTTTTTTGTTTGAGCTCGGCAAAAATGGCAGTGGTGTATAAATAATTACAGAAATAAAAAAAACAAAAGAATGAACATGCATAGGTACGTAAAAGGATGCTTACACCACCAAGCCACCACGGAAAAACTTTAATCCAGAAGCTAAGTGAGACTAGCACGACAGAATAGAGACCTCCAAGGGAATAATTCCATTCACTAGGTGAGAGTTCCCAGCAGTAACTCGAAGCTTCATGCAGTGAAGAAGAGAAATACAGTCATCTTTGCACTCCGAAATCTTCATACTTCTGTACGGCAACACGGAAACCCACAATAAACAGAACTTGTCACCACCTAGATGAGCCAAGTGAGCCAAGTGCAGAGGAGTGTCAACATCTCGCACTCCAAAATGTTCTCCATGGTCATGGATAGGGAAATTGCCCACGAACCACTTTGTTGTCAGTAAATCATATCCAACTAGGCTTAGATCATCGACTGAATACCAACACAACTTACTGTCAACGGCCAAAGCTGGCAATGTCTACACATTTGGGCCAAAAATTGGGCATATTTTGAACTCTCGTTTTTTCTACTTTTTGGCATTTACTTGGTAGATTTGGAGATCATCCCCAGGTGAACCCACCACAATACATGGATTGGGGAACTCTCCCGCTGCTGAGAATATGCTGTCAACCTTAACGGGATAACTTGGAGGGTCAGGTAGAGATTCCCATTTATTTAGGCTTGGGTCGTAAGCCATGGCCCATGGTTTCTGCCACTACAACATTTTCTTAGTTTAGTGACATTTGAAAGTGCCACAAAACTATTCTTCTAATGACATTTTTTGGTCTTATGGCATTTTGAACAAGTGCCACTTCTATCGGTGCCACGGTAGATACGAGTGCCACGGTAGATACTTGCAAGTGTCACTGCACCATCATGGCTATCATGGCTAAAAACTTTCAATGACATTTTAATGTCATGGTAGATATTATTTGTGGCACTATCAAGCGCCATTAAAAAAAGAGTTAGTGACACTTATAAGTGTCATTACACCATTAAGACTAAAACCTTTCAGTGACACTTTAATGTCATGGTAGGCACTATTTGTGACGCTATCAAGAGTCATTCGTGACGATAATTCGTTGTAGAACAATTTGATCTGCTCTTGCAAAGACTCGAACCGCCAACCTCCTGCACCATAAACCTTATACACCACACTCTTCCCACTACACCTCTATAGCACCATATGATTATATATGCAACATATATTATTTTATATAGTACATACATTTATATTAATATAAAAGTATATGTATAAACATAATTATTTTATTGAACATAATTTATGTAAAATAAACTATTTACTAGTAAAATAAAAAAGACCACTTTTGGCGACTAAAAATATTTTTTGGTCGCCAATTCTATACTTTTGGCTACTAATTATTTTTTAGTTGCTAAAAAACTTAACTTTTGCCGACCAAAATCGGATTTGGTCACCGAAGATGCACTTTTAGCTACCAAAATTTTGGTCGCCAAAAAAATTTAATTCCCAGCTTAGGATTTTAGTTCTCCCGCGCTAAAAATAACCACTTTTGGCGACTAAACTTATTTTTTAGTCGCCAATTATAGACTTTTGGCTACTAAAATTTTTTTAGTCACCAAAAAGCTTTACTTTGGGTTACTAAAATTTTTTTGTCACTAAAACCCATATAATCAGTGATCAAACTTAGTTTTGGTCGCCAATTATAGACTTTTGGCTACTAAAATAGTTTAGTCGCCAAAAAAGCTTTATTTTTGGGCTACCAATGCTGTTTTGGTTACTGAAAGCTATACTTTCAGCGACCAAATTTTTTTTGGTCAGGAAATTTAGTCGCCGAATATGCTTTTTCCTGTCGTGTATATTGAGTTTAATTTATTTATTTATAATCATTTACTGCATTGTAAAAATTTTAAAAATATATTGGCATTTTTTGTTTTTTCAAAAATGCCATTATAAGTTTGGAAAGTTTTTGACTCAGTGGCATTTCTCAAAATGCTATAAAATATTTGTTTATGAAACTTTTCACCTAAGTGCCATAAAAAGTAATTTGCATCTACCTAGTGTCCTGACATTTTTTAAAAAATGCCATTGCTACTAAAGTTTAGTGGCATCTGTTGGTAAATGTCACGAACATAATTTTTTATGTCATTATTTTATAAAATGCCATAAAATTGATGTGACATTTCTTTATTGAAATGCCACTAGAGCCTTATATGTTTGTGGCTTTGTGGCATTTATCTAAATGTGTCACCAAATATTATTTTTGTGACATTTTCTAAAAACATGCAACTAGTATAGTGTCACTAAAGTGTGTTTTTGTTATAGTTTTGTGACACTTGTTCATTGAAATGTCACTAGAGCCTTTTATGTTTGTCGTTTTGTGGCATTTTTAAAAAAACGTGCCACTAAATGTCATTTTTGTGGCATTTTCTAAAAATATGCCAGTAGTGTAGTGCCACTAAAGTATGTTTTTGTTGTAGTTTTGTGACACTTGTTCATTGAAATATCACTAGAGCCTTTTATGTTTGTCGTTTTGTGACATTTTAAAAAAAACGTGCCACTAAATATCATTTTTTGTGGCATTTTCCAAAAATATGCCACTAGTGTAGTGCCACTAAAGTATGTTTTTGTTATAGTGTGCCTCTCCAACTCGATGTTTTGAGAATCGAGCTCTTCACCAGCTGGGCTTATTTCAAGCCATGTAGAGCCAAATAGACTGTCTTCGGGAGCCAGGGAACGGCCTCTCCAAATCTATCTTTTGAGAGGGCAAACATGGGTCAGAGCCCTCTCATATGGTGAAGATTGGTTGTAAAAATTTGTTTTTTTTTTTTTTTTTTTTTTTTTTTTTTTTTTTTTTTTTAATGAGTAAAAATTAGAGATTTGATATGACTCAAAAAAAAATTAAAAAGTAAATAAACTAACTTTTAACTTTTTTTCCAAAATAGGCTTTTGTGTTGGGTATAAGAAAATTATTTAATATGTGGTAAGTGTTAAGATTGGAAGAAAAATTGCAATAAATGATTTTGTGTTTGTTTAGTGGAAGTTATGATTTTGTGTTGGTTACGGGGAAGTTATTTTGTGATGTTAGTGCATGGTCATATAATATTTTAAGAGTATTGTGATTGATGGAAGAAAATACAATTAAAGATGTGAAATTCATAATTTTGTATTAGGTCATGAGAAAAGAATAGACATAGTATTTAGTGATTGGTATTGTCAAGTGATGCCAAACACAAGATTTTGTGTTGATTCATGGGGAAGTTATAATTTTGTATTGGGTTATGAAAATTTTATTCAACAGTGATGGAGATATGGGAGTATTTTGGCAACATTGGTAAAAAGTTAATTTTTCGACTTTTTAGTTTTTTTAGCCAAAAAAGTAAACTTTTTTATCCAAAAGAACTCAGCTTTTTATCAAAAAAAGTCAAAAAGTCAAAAAGTTAACTTTTTACAATTTCCCAAAACACCACATGGCCATGTAGTGTCTCACAGAGTATTGTCATTACTAAAAGATGTAAAGTTCACGATTTTGTATATGACCAAAAGTATTGTGATTGGTGAAAGATGTAAAGTTCACGATTTTGTATATGACGAAAACACCTATATGGTGGTGTTTGTCAAGTTTGTGTGTTGGGTTTTTTTTAATTTTTTTCATTAAAAGACAAACTTTTTGCAAAACAAAAAGAAAAAAACAAATTCAAAACAAAATATCACAATCAACCCTACAATCATTTTATTTTTTCTCTCACAAACATCACATCCAACCACAAAAAACCCCAAACTATCTTCTCAAACATCAAAAATTTTTCTCCAATAATGTCCTACAACTAAAAAAAGCTATATAAAAACACACTTCCCAAACACCCACATAGTTTGTTTGATTATATATTTTGAAAATAGTTTTAGAGTTCGGAAGTTTGAGATGATTTGATATTTTGTTGTAGTTGAGTAGATGTGTGTAAGAAAAAAAGTGATTGAAAATGAGAGAGAAGAAAGAAAAAGTAATTGATTGATGTGTAGGAGGGAGATAGTAATTTTGAAAAAAAAAATTCAAAAAATTTGAACCAAACGAAATTTGAAAAAAAGTTTCTCAAAATTTGTATCTTGAGACACAAACCAAACAAACCCGTAAATTTTATTTGTGTTTGGGTCATGAGAACAACAGGGGCATGGTGTTCTGTATTGTCATGTGTGCTCCTATATCACCAAATAATTTTTCCAAATAATTTTTTCTGAGTGTAATTCAACCCCTCAACAATCCAAACGATATCCATGACTAAACCAAACCCATGACTAACGTTTTACAAGCGGACGTTTACCTACGTTATGGAACCTATTCCTCAAAAAACAAAGGAAGTTTTGAAACAATTTCATGGCACTTTTAAATCCATTAACCAAGTGATTTTATAGCAAATTTTTAATTTGGAAAAAAAATGTAAATGTTTGAATCGTTATAACAAAATAAATTTTAAATTTTATCTATTTTAATTTTAATGTAATTTTTTGATTTATTTTTAGGGTGAAGCACCAATAAATCTTAAAATATGATCTTATGAATTGTTTAGTCCTATTTTTTTATTATTTTTTTTATTTTTTTTTTATGAATCTAAAGGTCCCATTAAAGTAAAAATTACATACAATGGTAGTCACTTACATGTTTGGGTTTAATTTTTTAGGGATAAAAATGGATTTCTTAAAATATAAAATTACACATTTAGACAATTTGTACTATAGAAGTTTTGGATTTTTTCTCATTCTAGAACAAATCCCACATTACAAATAAAAGCCTAACATTCTAATGTAGCACACTAAAAAACTACTTAGTGTACTTTTCCTAAACGTAACAATGCAGCACTCAAAAAAAACTCTTTGGTGTACTTTTTCCAAACGTAACGCTCCAATGTAACCAAAAAAAAAATCCCTTAGTGTTCTTTTCTCAAACGTAGCACTCCAATCAATGTAATCCTAAACGTAACTCTAATATAACGTACTCTAATGTAACACAAAAATATTAAAAAAAATCCTTAGTGTACTTTTTTCCAAATGTAACACTCACAGTTTGAAATCATACATTTGTCCAAAATTTACTAAGAGATATTTGTACTCATTTTGGAATGGTTTGGAAAATCTCACATTCTTTTTTTTTTTTAAATGTTACATTGAAGTGTTACATTTAGAAAAAATACATTAAGAAGATTTTTGTGTGTGTGTGTGTGTTACATTGGAGCGTTAAGTTCGAAAAAAATACACCAAAGAATTTTTTTGTGTATTATATTAAAGTATTACACTAAGGAATTTTTTTGGAGTGTCATATTGAAGTGTTACGTTTGAAAAAAAATATACCAAGAAATTTTTTGGGTGTTACATTAGAATGTTACACTAATGAACTTTTGTGTATTACATTAGAGTGTTACACTAAGAAGTTTTTTTAGAATATTATATTAAAGTGTTACATTTGAGAAAAATACACTAAGAAATTTTTTTATTCGTTACATTAAAGTGTTACACTAAGGAGTTTTTTTGGAATGTTATATTAATGTGTTACATTAGGGTATTACATTAAGATTTTTTTTTTTTTTTGAATATTACATTGGAGTGTTACATTTGAGTGTTACACTAGATTATTACAGTTTGAAATTATATATTTGGCCAAAACTTATCAAATAGTTTTTGTACTCCTTGAAATGTTTGAAAAATCTCACATCCTTTTAAAATGTTTGAAGAATCTCATAATTTAAGTCATTTTTGTAATCCTTATGAAATGTTTTGCAAATAAAAAAGATTTTTATATAAAAATTCATCCCAAATTTGATTCTCATATATTATGTACCATACTTTTCTGGCACAAAAGAAAAAAAAGAGAATGAACATAATAAAAAAAGGAGTGATGGAGACCCCCCTCCAATCACCACTCCCCCCCCCC
This sequence comes from Camellia granthamiana, assembly GCA_036172215.1. Taxonomy (NCBI): domain Eukaryota; kingdom Viridiplantae; phylum Streptophyta; class Magnoliopsida; order Ericales; family Theaceae; genus Camellia; species Camellia granthamiana. The sequence goes on from CM069911.1 coordinate 132,175,655, forward strand.
CCCCCCACACACACACACGGCAAGTGGTGATGGGAGAATAAGGGAAAACAAAAAAAAAAAAAAAAATCTAACCAATGAGAGAGAGGGGTCAAAGGGGGTGGGAAAAAAAGGTCTTAGACATTTTTGTAATAAAAATAAGGGTACAACAATAAATCTAATTTTTAAATAATATATTAAATCTATCTTTCCAAAATCAATGAGACTAATTGGCCTATAGGAAAATTCTTAGGACTAAATAGATCATCATTCCTTAAAATGGGATTTATAGGTAAATTTTTCTTATTTTTAATTTAAATAATTAATCTATTTCCGTTAAGTAAAATTGACAAAAAAAATAAAAATTTAGTTATCAAATTTAACGAAAAATAATATTTTAATCATTTTATGTGCAGTACTAAACACCTTCAAAAAATTCATCTCTTACAAAATATAAAAATAACAAAATTCAAGGTTTTAATGTAGAAGATAGATAGAGAGGAAAAAAAATCCCACAAATAATTATTAATCTCCACATTCAAATAGAGAAAATAAATGAATAGATAAAAATCCCACAAAAAACTAATACAAACCTCCTAGTAATACAAGCTCCAGTAATCTCTAAATATTTGGTAATACAAAGCCTCCAAGTTTCTTTCATTGTCTCCATCTTCAAAAACTGCCCTGCGTTTAAGAATCTAAACATGAATGCGTGTGTATAAATCATCTGCAAAAAAAAAAAAAATGTAGATGGAAGTACAAAAATGGAAAAACGAAATAAAATAAAAACTAGGACAGTTACATGAGGGCAATTTGGGCATAAGAAAATGCATGACAGAAGTGTTTACAGGGATGGCTCTAAATGCACCCCAAAGATTTGGTTGCGCTTGGGCATTCCATTTCTTAATACCCCATTCCAAAATTCAAATTTTGACTTGTCTTTGAACATCCCAATTAATCCCAACATTACCCTCACCCTAAACCAGCCTTTTTTGCCGCCAGACTACTTCCGCTGCCCCCTCACCGAGTCCAGGTCACATCTTCTTCTTCCTTCCTTCGGTGCCTCCCTATCGTCGCTGCCACCTCCTCCTCCTCTTTCTTCTAACCCTAGATCTAGAGTTTATGGTGCTAGTGGGGAATGGGGGCTTCATGAGTCGCAGTTGGTCGAGCGTGGGGTTCATAAGTTTCAGAGTGTTAGAATAGTAGAGAAAGCGAAAATAATATGTATTGTATTAAATGAATGAATGAATTATATGGAATGTGAATTTTCCTATACAATAAAAGGCCTGTATATATATGCTGAGAAAGAGTATCCTACTAAAAATCTAACTATGAGAAAGAGTATCCTATAAGAGACTTAACTGTGGCAATACCTAATATATCTAGGAAATCAATACTTAATATATGTAGGAATATATATTATATATACATTAACATCCCCCCTCAAACTCAAGAAGAATAAACATCTTGAGTTTGGAGACAGAAACTAAAATATGAAATAAAACTAAATAAAATAAAAGGCAAATAGATTGCAAAATCCAAACGGGAGCGCAAGGGCGCTTGAAATAGATCAGAGGCCGGAGCTAATACCGAGAGACAGTTGATGGTGGTGTCAAACTGTTGTAGGAACTGGCTAAAACTAATGCCAGGACAGTTTAAGGCCGTGTTGAACCGATATAGAAACTGGCTGAAACTAATGCCGAGACAGTTTAAAGGGCTCATGCCGGACCGATGTAAGAGCTAACCGGATTCAATGTCGGGACAGTTTACGAGGTCATGCCGGACCGATGTAAGAGCTAACCGGATTCAATGTCGGGACAGTTTACGAGGTCATGCCGGACCGATGTAAGAGCTAACCAGAATCAATGTCGAGACAGTTTAAATGGGTCATGTCGGACCGATGTAAGAGAATCAATGCCTAATATATGTAGGAATATATACCATATATACATTAACACAGAGAATGGGTTGGGGGTGAGGGTTGGTTCCATGAGTGAGGGATGGGGTTTAGGGTTTCCACAGGAGTAGGTCTCGTGGCAAATGAAGAAAAAAGAAGAGGAAGAAGGGGCAACGGCGGTGGCGGCGATAGGGAGGCAGCAGAGGAATGAAGAAGAAGAAGAAGATGTAGTAACAAGGGCGCGGTGATGGTGGAGGTGGCAAAGTGTTGGTTGGAGTGAGGAGGGCCTGCTAGAGTGGGAAGGGCTGTCGGAGTTAGGGTTACGATATGAGCTTTTTGGTAATTTAATTTAAGGGTAAAATGGTATTATTTATTTATTTTTTGAAAACTAAGTGTCCAACCAAATCTATGGGGTGCATGTAGAGCCTTTCGTGTTCACACCAAGTAAGTCGTGTGCTTTCTATAATACTATAAGATAGTTTAGATATCCTCATCAAAGTTCCAAGCCATTATGAGAAAAGCTAACTACACTAAATAGATTCATCTACTAGGCATGCCAAACCCCAAAAAAAGTGAACAACATGATCAATTCAGCAACTTTTATCAACCTACAATTTAAAGACAAACATATTAGAATGATCAATTCAACAACTTTTATCAACCGTACTGTCTTCTTCTAAAGCATTATTTCAGTAACTAAGCACTTTGATTTCAACAAGATGAACAAGGAAAATAATTTTGAATAGTTTAATCATCCTACAATTTAAAGGCAAGTATATTCTTTTCATCTTGGCATCAATTTAGATGACACTTTAATTGGTAGGTTATACATGCTCCCAGTGGGATTGAACCCGTGCATCAACCTGAAAATTTTTGGAGAAAAGAGTGAAAAAACTACAACAGTGGTACAAAATACGCAGCACAAATTTGGAGGTGAACTTGTACAATGCAAGAAAAAGTGAATACAGTTAGTTACTTTGGAGAAAAGAAAACACCGCCACCATCAACAATGAAACATGAGAACAAAAAAAAAGACTTCCCCCCTATTCAAAAATATATCACCCGGTTCAAAACCCAACTAAACAAGCCTTATCAATTTTCTTTTCCAATGTCCATTTGATATATAAAATTATATATTATCAAAAAATAATATAATATAAATTATATATAAAATGAAATGAATCTTACTATTCATGATTTGATTTGATTTATGATTCATTTTTTTTCGGAAACCGATTCACAATTTGACAACCATGATTCTCACAATATAAACAGAATAATATGTACACAATATCCTTAGAATATCTACAATATTCTCACAACAATAAGAATGTCAGAATCAATTTGGATTTATGCATGATAGATCAATTATGGAAGAGATATGTTTGCTAAGAATATAAAAAGAAAACTACAAATAAAAAATTCGAGATCTACGAACAATTTCTATGAATTTTAGAAAAAAAAACTTATAATTGGGTGCCTAGAGATATAATAAAGTAAGTGCTAGAAAAAAGGAGTGACTAAAGGATATATTGATGCAATAAAAGACCAGTATTATGGAATTGTGAGCACTATTAGATCACCTCAAGAGAAACTAATGAATTTCCAATCATTATAGGGTTGCCTCAAGGGTCAACTTTGAGTACTTACCTATTTGGTTTAGTCATGGATGAATTAACTAGGCATATTTAGGATGATGTCCCATAGTTTGTATTGTTCATAGATGATATTATTCTAGTGAATGAAATTAAGGAAGGAAATAATGACTAGATTAGAAATATGGAGAGAAGCACTTGAGTCAAAAGAGTTTAAAATTAGTATATAGATTAGAAATCTGGAAAGAAGCACTTGAGTCAAAAGAGTTTAAAATTAGTACAAATAAAATTAAATATATGGAATAGAACTTTTAATGACAGTAGATATAGAAACAAATATTGAAAAACCAAGAGATAATAAATAGTGAACATTTATATTCCCTAGGCTCAGTTATTAATAATGATGGTGCGGTTGGAATAGAATCAAAATAGGTTGGCTCAAGCAAAGGAGTACATCTCGCACATTATGAGATCAACAAATACCAAGAAGATTGAAAGGAAAATTTTATAGAACAATTATAAAACCAACTATGATTTACGGGACATAATACTAGGCCACTGAAAAATAACAAACCAAGCCTTAAGTCCTATTAAATGGGGTCGGCTACATGAATTTTTATTCTCCACCCGAGTCCCGACTCTATCAAAGGCCATTTGGTTAGTCAAAATAAAAAGATTTGTATCTCTATTTATTAAACTAGTCCACGTCAAAATAGGTCTGCCTCTTCCTCTAACACTTCTATCTGCCATCACTATGGCCCTGTTTGGTACAGCTTAATTTCAGCTTATTTCAGTTTTCAGCTTAATTTAAGCTATTTTGATGTGTTTGGTTTAGCTTAACAATACAGCTTATAGCTTTTTGTAAGTCAGAAATCAACTTATGCTTTGAGTGGGGCAGGAGAAGCTTAATTTATAAGTCAGAAATCAGCTTATGTTCATAATTATAAGCTATAAGCTGTTAAGGTATAAGCTATAAGCACTTTCCCACAGTTCTACCAAACAGGGCCTATATCGCATCTATACACTATTGCCACTGTTGGTATCCGTTGTATATGACCAAACCATCTCAATCTATTTTCTCTCAGCTTATTTTCTATCGGTGCTACTCCTACCCATTCACGAATATATTCATTCCAAATTCTATCTTTTCTAATCTTGCCACACATCTATCTCAGCATCTTTCATTTCAGCAACACTCATCATACCTACATGTTGTTTCGTATCTGCAACTAAGAAATACCATATTCATATTGCCACTGTTGGTATCCGTTGTATATGACCAAACCATTTCAATCTATTTTCTCTCAGCTTATTTTCTATCGGTGCTACTCCTACCCATTAACGAATATACTCATTCCAAATTCTATCTTTTCTAATCTTGCCACACATCCATTTCAGCATCTTTCATTTTAGCAACACTCATCGTACCTACATATTGTTTCGTATCTGCAACTAAGAAATACCATATTCATAAAATGAGTATAACTGAGATAAGAATGCTTAGATGGATGTGTGGTAAGATTAAGAAAGATAGAATTTGAAATGAATATATTAACGAAATGGTAGGAATAGTATCAATTGAAGATAAGTTGAAAGAGTACTCTATCACTTTTCAATAGGGTAAAACTTCATCCACCATCACACTTGCAACCTCTTGTAGAACTTTTGTGCCGGAAGCATAATTATTGCATTTTAGGTGGTTTCAACTTGGTCATTTGTTAGAAGACCTAAGTTATGTTCAAAATTAATTGCTCTTAGTTATGTTTATTGTTGATTGCTTCATTCTATAGGGATGGCTCGTTAATTTCAACCCCGTTTTCATCTTGCAATTTCAATTTGATACAGCCAATTAAAATGGATGTAAATCCTGTTTTACCAATATTGAAAATTCTATCCTCAAGACAAAGCTAAGAAACATGCACAAGGACACTAACATGACTCAGACACGCTGACACCAAAATTTGAAAAAAATATATGGAACGACATGTGGAGGACGCACAAAATACATAAATCAAATGTTTACTACATGGTATATATAATTATTAAAATGTAATGTAATATAACTTTATAATATCCAAAGGAGGATATAGGTGTAAATTTACATATGTTTCCTAATTGTTTAAAGTGTGTTTGATTCTAGAAAATTTTAAAAAACAATAGCACATTTTTGGACATGTGTCTTACAAATGTCAGAAGTGTTGGATGATATGTCTGACTGACTAACTCGAGGTATCAATCTGATCATTTTTTATTTTTTTTTCATTACTCAATATCCAATCTATTGGACTGGTCCTAAGAAATTGGTCGGGGCTAGGAGATTTCGAACCTAAGACCTTGATGGATTACAACCCCATGCCCCAAACATCGATCACTAGGTCAACCCCTATTGTCAATATAATAGCAATATTTTTATTTGATTATATGATGAGACAAGAATGAAAATACATTTCATTCAGCACAACTTGCATTAAAATATTGAAGTAATATATTGTCTTAGCAAAGAAACAAAATATTAATCTCCACACTCAAATAAAGAAGCAAACAATACCACAAACAACTAAATATCCAGTATTCATACTGAAAAACAGAGAAATAATGAATATAAGCCTCCTAGTAATTTCCAACCAGTGCTTGCGTCCTTCCTAGTCTCCATCTTCAACACCACCCCGCGTTTAAGAATTCAAACATCAGTAAAAGTAAAAGTATTCATCAATGAAGGTGCAGGATTATTCTTGCATGTCCACGTCAAAGTTCCAAACCATTCCCGAGAAAAGCTAAAATCTACTAGGCATGCCAAACCCAAAAATAGTGCAGTACACCCTAGTAACTAAAAAGGTGAAGGCAGTCGTGCCAACATGGCAAATCAGTAAAACTTTGTGATGACCAAAAATTGATTACGACTCTCTAAACCTACAAGAAAAATATAAGATAATGAAGCAACAATGCAATCCTACAACTAGGAGTGTAATTGGTTTGGATATGGGAAAAATTTCCCAATTAACACTGAAAATAGACCGCAACAATTAAACAACCAAACCAAACAGATATGCATAGGGCCGGTTCAGTATAGTTTGAGTCGGTTTGGGAAGTAACAAAAAAAATAATAAAACAACGCCCAATTAGTACACATTAATGTGTGTTTGAGAGGGGAAAGATTGAGTATACACCTAACCCCCGGCATAATGTACAAAGTGGTGGTCCCAAGACTTAGACCCATAACCTCGAGGTTATTAGGCCAAGTTTTAACCATTGAACCGATGGTCACCTCTAAGAAAAAAATAATAAACAAGGGGGAAAATTCATTTGAAAGCTATCACATATACTGTCTTTATGTCTCACCTAGTTAGTGCTAAACCCGTTTATGATTATATGCTCACTTACACCATTCATATCCCATATCTAAGTTCAACACATTTCTTACACAGGCAATATATCAAACTTTTCAACCCCTTGCATATATGCAAGGTCTAGACTATTTCTTATATGAAATCCAACTCTTATCCATAAGAGTTATCCTCAAGAGCACTTGAAGTTCTATATGTAAATACTTGTTACCAATCACAAGAAGAACAATTTTTTAGGGCACAGAAATTAGAAGAGTATAAGTTTGCCTATAAACATAACAAAAGAAGCCTCAGCTGGTCAGAAAGAAATGTCTGATACATAGAGAGACGGACAAAGACAGAGAATCATGAAGTTAAATTTATTTTAAATAAGTTTATCAAACAGATTAATAATTTACTCAATCAGGGAGCCTGCACATCAAACATATTTCCAATGGTCTTTGGCAATCAAGATGTTGCTATTAATTGTAGTTCGGTACACGCATGTGACAAAGCATGTGACCCATTATCCCTCAAAAAAACAAAAAACCATGAAAAGCAGACACACCATTATACTAATGTCCCTCCTACAGGTTTAACAAGTATATCAACAGTGCAAGACATAATAGCCATCTTAAAACAACACCCAAATAATACACATTAATGTATATTTGAAAAAGGAAAGATTGAGTACACACCTAACCTTTGACGTAGTGCACAAAGTGATTGCCTCGAGACTTGAACCTATAATCTCAAGATTATTAGGCCAAGATTTTACCATTAAACCAATGATTGCCCACATAATAGCCATCTTATCTAACACATAATAGGTGTCACTCAAATTAACTGATTGAACATGCAAAGGCTTAATGCCAACGCCAAGCTTCAATAACTAATAATATGAGTTCCAAGTATTATGAATATGCAATCATCCAATCAATTTTAAGAAAAAGAAACTAGAAAGGAAAATGAGATAAGAAAAAGAGAATGACTTATTCACGGCTTACCGGTGAAGATCAAGTTTACGGACAACCTATCAATGAGTGACACCACACCAAAGTTATAGATCTCACAAAAAAAAAAAAAAAGTTTCTCACACACCTGATTCTACCTCCCACCCATCTTCATCCATTTCTTCCTGTCCAGTCGCGCACAACCACTCCCTTTGTTTCCATCGCCCGGTGCATGTCCATCATGACTACTGACGTCTTCCCTCCCACTGCCCAAAGCAAGTCTCGACGTCTACCCCTCCACCCTTACTAATTGTTGTTCTCCACCCATCCCAAATCCTTATCTAAATGTATCTCCCATGGTTTTTAGAATTTAATTTCTGCAACAAGTGACTTGTGTATTACTAACAGATTTCATAGATTTTATACAGAGTGATCTTAACCAAACCAAACCAAACCAAACCTTAAGTCCCATCAAATGTGGTCGGCTATATGAATCATTCTTTTCCACTCGGCTCTATCAAAGGCCATTTCGTTAGTCATCCACTAACACGATATCATCTGCAAAAAGCATACACCACGGCACATCATCCTGAATATTTCTTGTCAACTCATCCATAACTAAAGCAAAAAGATAAAGACTTAAGGTTGATCCTTGAAGTAACCCTACAATAATTGGAAATTCATTTATCTCTCTAGCAGGCGATCTAATAGTGGTCATCACCCCTTCATACATGTCCCTAATCACATCAATGTAACCTTTTGTTATCCCTTTTTTCTCTAACACCCACCAGATTATATCCCGAGACACTATCATATGCTTTCTGAAGATCAATAAAAACCATATGAATGTATCTTTTCTTTTCTCTATACTTTTCTATTACTCTCCTCAAAAAATAGATCGCTTCCATTGTTTGACCTACCAGGTATAAACCCAAATTAATTCTCTGATACCTTTATTATATCTTACAATTTACGTTCCATCATCTCTCCCACACTTTCATTATATGGCACATTAGTTTAATTCATCTATAGTTGTCGTAATTCTAGACATGTTTATTCTTATAGATTGGTACTAAAATATTCTTCTTCCACTCATCTAGCATTAGGGATGGCCATTTTAATCCGATCCGCGGGGGCTTGTCCATACCCACCCCGAATGGGGTGGATTTTACTCGCCCTGATACTTATGTGGGGCAAGGGTAGATTATATTTTAGTTACCCACAACGGGGGCAGGGGCGGGGGTGGGTATTGCCTCTCCCGATCCAATATAATTAATAATATATAAAGAAATAATATATATGTGTATATAATATAATTAAATATAAGAAAATAATATTAGAAGTCTGTTGTTTTGTTTAAATATAAATAAATAATAATACTAAAAGTCTCACTATTTATATATATAGAAACAAGGAAAATTATTAAATGTGCTAAGAATTTAAATGGTTCTCAATTTTTTTGGCTATTTGAAATGTGATCGGATATCCGCAGGTATCCGCGGGGGCGGGAATGGGATTGAAAAATTCCATCCGTAGCGGGGGCGGACTTTAGCGAGGGCCAGGGCGGGAAATGACAAACTCGTCCCGTGGCCATCCCTATCTTGCATGTTCCTAGTCAACAAAATCTTACTAAACAACCTAGTCAACCAAGCAACCCCCTTTCTTACCCAAACACCTCCAAGCTTCAATAAAGATATCATCAGGTCGTAAAGCCTTATTCGATTTCATCTTCTTAAGTACAATATCCACTTCAAAGTTCATAATTCTGCGATAGAACCTATAGTCTTAGTTTTTCTTATTACTGGCTACTTTCTCCCCTATTGACAACGTCCATGTTCCACCATTAACAGCTTCTCAAAATAATTCTTCCACCTCTCATTACTCTCTTCATCTTTCACCAATACCTTAGAATCCTCACTCTTAATGCACTTAACCTGATTAAAATCTCTTGTTTTCCTCTCTCTTATCTTAGCAAGTTTGTATACCCTCTTCTATCCCTCTTTACTGTCTAGTCTAGTGTATAGGTCATAATAAGCTTTCAACTTAGCCTATCTCACTACTTTTTTGACCTCCTCCTCCTTATTAGCCAATCTATAGCTCTTAAGGTTTTCCCCAGTTCTATCCTTTTGCCACTTTTTAAAGTACTCTTTTTTCGTCTTAACTACCGCTTGAACCTCCTTCCTCCACCACCAAGTTTCTCTAGAGTTGGGTCCCTTTCCTTTCGACTCTCCAAGAACTTCCCTTAGGTAGAATTCTGCGAAAAAACAAATAAACAGAATCCAACAGCAAATATAGGAACATATTTGTGTGTGGGCAGCAGCCGTTAGGCCTCCACCTCAACAGTAAATCATGAGACCATATATGTTGTAATTTGTTTATTATATATTTGTATTATGGGTATTTATATTCTTAGATTTGTGCCATATAAGGATAGAATAGAGATAGGAGAAGTGGGATGTCACCCAAGTCGTGTATAGGTTAATCCACCAGTAGGGATTGCTTATAGGACATTTGAACCTGTTATCGTTGACAGACGTGCTTAGCCTATCCCTTTTTGAGCACTTAGTTGGTATCAGAGCCTGGTTTATACATAAACATAATACATTTATATGATGCTTAAATTATACATATATGGTCACAGGTCAACCAATGGCAGAAGAAGCAACCATCACAACCTTAGCTAATACAGTAGCTTCTACATCAAAAGCAGCAAAACTAGTAACCTATCAAGATGTGAGGGAAGCCCTTGATAAATGTCCTATAAGCAATCCCTCTATTTGGTCATGATAAGAATTAGGTGCTTGACTCAAGTCTTGTGAAACATTATTGTATGATTTGTACTCGGTTAATAGATTCATGTTTTTCGAACCACTGTTGCCCTCTTTTTTCTTTTGTCTGTTTGATTTTCATCTTCATATGTTTGATTTTAATCTTCATTTATTTGGTTTTGTTTAATTTTTAACAGAACTTTCATGAATGGATCACTTCAACGAAATTTGGGAGACTCATGAGTACAACATTATTGGACTTGATAGTTTATTTATTGAACTACTTAATAAAATAATTAAGCTGTTGATAGATATTCACGAACATGATGGTTTCAATGGTGATCTGTGGAATAATTTAAAGATTAGGCAGATTAGTTACACAACTGCATCTGGATCTTGGGACGTATGGGGGTTGGATTTGTTTGTGAACCCTCCTCCAAACCTTAGCCTAATAGATGGGATTATTCTTGACGTTCAACACTTTAGACACATGGTATATTTAGCTATGGATAGATTTAGTCTTAATGGTCCCCTTCCTCAGGTTTATGACAGCTTTTTACAACATTATGGTTTTGATGAAGGCCAATATTTTTCAATCTCCTTTCAAGTCATATTACTCTTTATGAAGTTAAGAAAATAGCATTTTGTAATTATTCTCACCCACTTTTTTTCAACAAAGTGGATAGAGTTGAAGTGTACGAAATCCGAAAGAGAAATCCAAGAGAACTCAACCGTCTTGTTTGTTCGGATAGAAGCACCCCTCTTGCGAATATGGATGATTGGCGGTATAGAATCCAAATAAGTAATAATGAAAGATATTGGGATAATCATCAGTAGCCACTGCGGCAAGTTCTGTCCTTGGGATTATCCCAATATCGTTCATTATTACTTATTTACAAGTCCGGATTCATCGTCTTCGTGAAAAGGAAGAGGGTGGTTAATGTATTTAGCAGGAGTATGGTTGTGTAGAATATCATCGGAGACATCAAAAGTACTCATACTTATCAACTATATACACAGATACATATGAACTTACCTGGTAGAGAAGCACCTGAAGACGATGATGATGATGATGAGATTGATGAAGATGAGGATTTCTTTATTCTTTTTCGCCATAAATTTAGGAGAGGTCGTCTGACGTAGTGAGGGAAGGTATTGCTTCCTTCCATTGAAACCCAATTTTGATGAAAACCTAACCTAGGGTTTCGTCTCCGCAAGAAGCAAAATTGCAGATCGAAGAAGAAGATGAAATTTCAAGAGAAATAATTCGCTGTTGCTGAGGGAGCACGTCACGCGGTGTCACTGTCCAACTCTGGGCTATTTAAAAAATAAAAAACAAGTTGTGAGTGGAATTCTAGTAACGCTTTGGCTGAGGCCTGGCCTTGTTTGAAAATGCTAAAAATTATTTTGGAAAACAGTTTGAGAGTCCAATTGTGGGCTGACTCAGCTTGTTTGGTTTTATTTTTTAAAAAAATTTATTTTTTTATTTTTTGCATTTTACTGTTTTCAATGAATTTTTTTAATATTTTAGGTAATTTTTTTAATTTTAGACACATCTAATATAAACACACTTAAAAAGTATAATATTTGTGAAAAAAATATTTAAAAAATACACTAAATACAAAAAAAAATATGAAATTTTAGTACATTTTGTATTTTTGTATATTTATTAATTTTTTAAAATATTTTTTCACAAATATTTTACTATTTAAATACATATAAGTTAAGTGCATCTAAAAAAGTAAAAAAATTACTTAAATTCACTAAAAACAAAAAAAACAAAAAACTTAGTTTTTAAAAAATTGAATTCAGAAAACTGAAACCAAATACACTAGTGATTTTTTTTTATTTATAAATATATATATATATAAAATAAAGAAAAAATAAATTTTTTGAAATTTTTTTTTTAGAAGAATTAACCCATAAATTCTAAAAGGTGGAATTGTAATCCAATCAATTCCATATTTAATTTTAGAGGGCCGCTAAATGTCCTTACCTTTCTACTTTGGATCCCCCACTTCTTTGGCTTCCCACCACTAAAATTGCTTCCCTCTTTATTTTTCTTTAGATCATTACCATAATCTCAAATATACCCTTTGAATCCCACCCCTACACCTTCCGCGTTCAACTTCTCCTTTCTTCCTCTAGCAATTTCCTTCCCACTCTGGCAACCCTTTCTCTCCGATAACTTGCTCAAACAGTGGCAGCAACAATAACAACAGAGCAATTGTTTGTTTCCTCATAATATCAGATAGATATGAACTATGTTTCAAGGAATGTAATAACCTTGGAAGCGTAATGGGTCCAAGTTCGAAGGGTGGCTCCTCCATTATAGAGAATCACATTGATGTTGCTGAAGATAAATGATGGATAATCAATTCAAAAAATCCATCTTTTTGCCTTCGTTCGCCGCCGTTTAGAAAACTAGTATCGAATAAAAGCCTGATGTTCAGTACTATGCAGCCAAACAAAAGGCATATGTTCAGTTATGGAGCACCAAACATATTCAACAAGTTCAGCTCTGTGTAACCGAACGAAGAGAAATCGACCAACCTGTGAGGTAGAGAGAGAAATCAATGAGGAGAGAGGGAGTCACGCACAAAAGAGAGAAAAGAGAGTAGGTTCTGAAGGATGAAGATGAAAATCGCGAAAGAGAGTTCGCGAATTAGTCGCTCATTCTCTGCGGCCGCTGCCAAAACCCTAACCTTCGCCACCATTGATAATTTTATAAGCAATAGGTGGTGGCGAGAGGCTCGCCGAAGGAGGAAAATAATGGTGGTGGGTTGGTTGTCAGAGGTCGCCAGGGAGAGTGGAAGTGGTGGTGGGATTAGGGTTAGGTTAGACTTGGAAGGATAGGATGAGGACAAAATTGGAATTTGATATTAGGACAAAATTGAAATAAAATAAAACATAAAAAATGGGGGGTCCAAAGTAAAAAAGTAGAGGCATTTAGTAGCCCTCTTAATTTTATACACGTAAAGGCCCCATTAAATGTGTAGTTACATTTTTGTCCGTTTGTGTGTTGTATTTGTTTTTGAAAGTTTTGTTTCCATGATTTATGCTTATGTCACATTTGGAAAAAGCGTACTATAGGGTTTTTAGGGATTGCTAGTTTGGGTTGGGTGACCCACATTTGTTGGTTGACCCACATTTGGAAGGCCCACATTTTGAATTTCAAGAAATGTGTGCACTTCCCCAATTTGGAGGATTCCGACCGATTTTTCTGATTTGGTAAGCCTGACAACTAAGGTTTCTTGTTGGAGTACATTTGCTGGCTTGCCCACATTTTGGTAGACAACATCTTCATCGAGGATTCTGACTAGTTGACCTAAATTGGTGAGTTTGGCAAGTAAAGTTACAAAATAGAATAGTCCTAACGTTGTTACGTTGGTAATGCGTAGGACAGATCTGCCAAATCAAAGATCCTGAAATCGTCAGTGCGTTTGTTTTGGGGGTTTGTAATCGTTGTGTATCGCATGCTTGGCGTAATTAGATCCCACACTTTGCGATGTAGACTTGGAAATAAACCGTTCACGCAACAATAATGTGGGTGAAAAATCCCCCAAAATAGTAAAAATGAAGGTGTGTTTGCTCATGTGTAGTGGTTATGTTCCATAATGGGCCTTGTGGTTTAGTCAAAACAGGGATGGTTGGGGTTCATGTAGTAAAAGTGTTTGGGTAGCATGTGGGTTGTGTTTTGTTGTGTGTTCCATCATGTAATGTATGGACAATGTGTTGGTTGTGTATGGATGCGTGATATTCACACGGTGCATTCATCGTATGTGTCTGTAATTGTGTTCATCATTCATGTTTGTTGTACAATGTGGTTGGAAAACTGATTGATGTTTGTTTTTGTATTGCAAAAGGTGTGAGGACGTTGAGCCCATGGACAAGATCAAGAGAGAGGACTCATTTGTGTGTTGTTGCTGGTTCGCTGTTAAAGAATATTGGGCCAAGGATTCAAGGACATATTGTTCGCAAATATAAGTGGCCAACCTACTAAACGTGAAATCAAAACGAACTATGACGACAACGTTGTTATCCCCATACGAACACAACAACATGATGTTGTCTTCCATACTTGCACCGAAATAGAACAAAAAAGAAGATTAAAAATGAAACTTCAGGTTGATCGCTTCCACATTACATGTACATTATTACATGATGTGTTTGTGCACTACTACAAACTGGAAAAAAAAGAAAAAAGAAGAAGAAGTACTACTATGTTTTTTGCCAAAACGTATCGAATAAAGCAGTTGTTTGTGTGATGTAGAAGATGCAACATTCATAAACGTGCTCAGATCGACAAATGTCAAACGTTCCAACCCATTATGGCAGTTCCTTGTGACATCCTGATGAACAATTGAATCTCTTATTATTGAACAATTGAATCTCTTATTATTGAATTATGATCAGATACATTGTATCTTTATACAGATGTTATGTAACAAATTTGTAACAAACTGTAACAAACTTCTAACTAACTTGAGTTAACAAACTCTAACTACTAACTAACTTGGGTTTAACAAACTAACTACTTATCTAACTCAGCTAACACTTAAGGTCTTGTGCTGGATGCAGTTGTGCTGGATGCAGTGCTGGATGCAGCTGCAGAGTCCGCAGATTCTGGTTTTGGTGCAACTGATCTGGATGCAGAATCTGGCGTTATGGCTGATGCAGTGAGAGTCTTATCATCCCCCTGCAAGCGAATGGGAGGAGAAGTGACCAGCAGCTTGGACTGAAGATACTGAAACCGAGCAACGGACAGTGGTTTGGTGAAGACATCTGCAATTTGCTCAACAGAGGGGAGGTAGTAAAGAAGAAGCTTCTTGGAGGCAATTTTGTCACGAATGAAATGACAATCAACTTCGATATGTTTGGACCTTGTGTGAAACACAGGATTTGAGGCTAAGGCAATGGCAGATAAGTTGTCACACCACAAAATAGGAGGGGTGACAAGAGGGAGAGAAAGATCATGAAGGAGCATTTGTAACCAACTAAGTTCAGCTGTAGCATGGGCAAGAGAACGATACTCAGCTTCGGTGCTTGATCGGGACACAGTAGACTGCTTTTTAGCAGACCAAGAGATGATGTTAGAACCAAGGAAAACACAGTATCCAGAGGTAGATTTGCGATCAATAGGATCATCAGCCCAACTAGAATCAGAAAAGGCCTGAAGCTCGAATGAACTAGGACGAAAAGTCAAGCCATGAGAGAGGGATCCTTGAACAAACCGAAGAATGCGTTTGAGCAGGGCAAAATGAGCATTGGTAGGCGCATGCATATATTGACAAGCTTGATTGACAGCGAAAGACAGATCTGGACGAGTAAGAGTTAGATACTGTAAAGCACCCACCAAACTTCGGTATAACTGAGGCTGATGAAACGGAAGATGAGCAGCAGAAGTAGCAACAAGTTTCATGGACATAGGAGTAGGACAAGGTTTACAAGAGGTCATCCCAGCTTTAAGAAGAATATCAGAAGCATAATTAGATTGAGACAGAAAATAAGAGTCTCCCACAGCTTGAATAGAAATACCCAAAAAATAAGAAAGATCACCCAATTCCTTCATGGCAAAAGCAGAGTGCATCTGGTGAATGAGGGCATGAAGATGAGAGGAACTATTACCAGTAAGCAAAATGTCATCGACATAGACCAAAAGAACTGTGATGGTAGTGGAAGTCTTGTAAATAAAGAGAGAGTTATCACAATGACTATTTACAAAACCTTGAGACAGTAAGAACTTGGAGAAAGTAGAATACCAAGCGCGAGGAGCCTGTTTGAGTCCATAGAGAGCTTTCTGAAGTTTGCAGACATGATGAGGAGAGGAAGAGCTAATAAAACCGGGAGGTTGAGTCATATACACTTCCTCATCCAAAGTGCCATGAAGAAAAGCATTGCTGATGTCAAGTTGCTTTAAGGGCCAATGATAATGTAAAGCCATACAAAGGACAACCCGGATGGTGGGATGTTTAGCCACAGGGCTAAATGTCTCAGTATAATCAATGCCCTCTTGCTGTAAAAATCCCTTAGCAACTAACCGAGCATTATAGCGGGCAATAGAACCATCACTATTGCGTTTGATTCTGAAAATCCACTTACAACCAATAGCCTTCTTAGTAGAAGGAAGGGGAACAAGAGTCCAAGTACCTTGAGCAAGTAAGGCATTATATTCTTCAAGCATAGCTGAATGCCAAAGAGGAGAAGCAAGAGCTTGTTGGTGAGAAGAAGGTTCAAGATCGGAGACGGAAGAAGTAGTACAAGCGACAAGACCCTTAGTTTTAGAGCGAGTAAGCATGGGATGAGAATTTGTAGAAAAAGGGATATGAGGAAGAGATGGAGTTGAAGAAGGTAAAGGAGGTAAATGAATAAAAAGAGAATCAATAGGGATAGGAGGAGAAGAGGTAGTAGGTGGAGAGAAAGGCCCAGAAAAAGAAGGAGCAGAAATGGGTACAGCAGCATCAGATCTGGGAATTGGAACAGCAGCATCAGATCTGGTAATTGGAACAGCAGCAGCAGATGGCAGAGGAACTGATGAGGAATAAGGCTGATGGACAGAGGAAGGAACAACAGCAGGTTGGGTAGAAGCTCCAGAGAAAGAAGGCAAGGTGACTGTTGGTGAACAAGATTGAGAGGCAGCAACAGCAGATTGAGAGGAAGCTGAAGCCGAAGGAGAGAGAGGCCAAAAGAAAGAATGGAGAGTAGATAGGGACTGAGTAGGTGCAGAGGAAGAATTAGAAAACGGAAAAATATTTTCATGAAATTCAACATGGCGAGAAATGTAGACTTGACCCGTGGTCATATCCATACAACGATAGCCTTTATAAGAAGAATGATAGCCAAGAAAAACACATAAGGATGAGCGAGGCTGCAATTTAGAATCAGTATAAGGTCGTAACCACGGAAAGCATTGGCAGCCAAAAACCTTCAAAAAGGAATAGTCAGGTAAGACATGATAAAGGAGCTCAAAAGGAGATTTGTTGGACAATTTGACACTTGGCATTCGATTAATGAGATGAATGGCAGTAGCAACGGCATCAAACCAGAATTTAGTGGGAACAGAGGAATGATGAAGTAAGGCAATAGTAGTCTCAACAATGTGCCGATGTTTACGTTCAGAGACACCATTTTGTGGGGGAGTATAAGGACAAGATAATTGATGGACTATTCCTTGAGCTTTTAAGAAATTAGTCATTGAAGAGTTTACAAATTCAGTGCCACCATCAGTGCGTAAGATTTGAAGTTTAGTAGAAAATTGAGTCTCAACATAGGCTTTAAACTCCAAAAATTTGGAGAAAACTTCACTTTTATAGCATAGAGGATAAAGCCAAGTGAAGCGACTAAAATCATCAATGAAAAGCACATAATACTTGTATTCAGATGAAGTAGAATGATAAGGTCCCCATACATCACTATGAATGAGAGACAATGGTTTATTCACAGTAGAATTTGACAGTTTAAAAGGAAGTCGATGACTCTTAGCCATACTACAATGTGTACAAGGACTAAGAGTGGACTTTGTTTTATTACAAGAAAAAGGCAAATGCTTCTTTAAAACAGTAAACTTCAATGGAGATGGATGACCCAATCGTTGGTGCCAAGTATCGGCAGATGCGCAGGCAGAGGTCTTGGTGAAGAAGGCAGCAGATGAAGGATGCATAGATGAAGGATGCATAGCAGCAGATGAGGCTGAAGAGGACAACAGTGATGGAAAGTGATACAGGCCATTAGCATTATATCCTTTGTGCAAAATGGCCTTGGTGGTCTTGTCCTGAACCACAAAGGAAGATGCATCAAAAGTAATAGTGCAGTTATTATCTTTGGTGAGTTGATGAACAGAGAGAAGGTTGGAAGAAATGGGAGCATGAAGAAGTTTATTTAGTTTGAAGGAAAAATGAGGTGTAGGAAGAATACCTTTACCTGTGTGATTAATAGGAATAGAAGTTCCATTGCCAACCATAATCTGATCAGAACCAGTATAAGATTGGGACATGTGGAGATTAGAGAGGTCATTAGTAATATGATCAGAGGCAGCCGAATCAAGGTACCAGGGAGTAGTCTCAGATAGAGAAGGTGGAGGAACAGAAGTAACATAGGCTTTTGGTGAAGAAATAGAAGAGAGATCAGAAACAGACTGTGCTGAAGAAAACGGAACAGAAGCATGTGGAGTAACAGTTGGATGAAAGTTCATATCCAGTCGGTGCCAACAATCAATAGCCGTATGACTACCTTTGCCACAGATTTGACAAAGTTTAGCAGATGAATAAAATCGACCTCTACCTCGAGAAGTATATCGGCCAGGACCACGAAACGAACCTCGATAGCCTCCTCTCTGATTTCGAAAAGAAGATCGTCCTCCTCTTGAAGAAAAGGATCCACTGGTGGACATATAAGCTACTGTGTTTTCATGAGATTGCAATTTTTTCTGTTTGCAGTCTATATGAAGGGACTCAGAACACAAAAGAGAAGATAAGTCCACCATGGAAATAGGCTCAATTCGAGCACGAACAGCGGTTTTAAGAGCATCAAACTCATCTGGCAAACCATTCAGAGTAATCAGTACTAAATCTTCATCATCCATAGGTGATGAAGCAAGAGCTAATTTATCCGCAAGTTCTTTGATTTGAAGCAAATATTCTTCCATTGATTTGGATCCTTTGGTTAACTGAGTCAATTGATTCTTGATTTGATGGATATGAGAACGAGACACCATGGTGAATCGATTGCAAAGAGCAGTCCAGACTTCAAAACTATGCTGCAGATGAAGAACAGAGGAAAAAATTGCAGGTGTAAGAGTAGCGGTTATACAGCTGAGCAGATGAGCGTCAGTCTGATTCCAAGAGGCTCGATCTGGATTCAAACTTTCAACACCATTAGAGTCGGTGCTCATCAATGGAGGACATGGAACTGAGCCAATTGCAAAATCTAACAGATCTGTAGCCCTTAGAACATTCTGAAATTGACTTCGCCATATCAGAAAATTGGTAGAATCGAGTTTAACAGTGATAAAGGAATTCAGATTTGAAATCAAGAGATTAAGATTTGCAGGTAAAGGAGAAGAAGATGAAGAAGATGATGAAGCAGCCATAGATGGATATAGGGATTGAAAATTATGCTCGAAGGAGCTCTACACAAGCTCTGATACCATGATGAACAATTGAATCTCTTATTATTGAATTATGATCAGATACATTGTATCTTTATACAGATGTTATGTAACAAATTTGTAACAAACTGTAACAAACTTCTAACTAACTTGAGTTAACAAACTCTAACTACTAACTAACTTGGGTTTAACAAACTAACTACTTATCTAACTCAGCTAACACTTAAGGTCTTGTGCTGGATGCAGTTGTGCTGGATGCAGTGCTGGATGCAGCTGCAGAGTCCGCAGATTCTGGTTTTGGGTGCAACTGATCTGGATGCAGAATCTGGCGTTATGGCTGATGCAGTGAGAGTCTTATCACATCCCACACCACCAACATCACGACAGATATGTCAACGTTGAACCCCCCCAATCTAAAAACAAAAACAAACAAATAAATGATCAAAAACATTACCACCGACGCAATCCATGAAAACAACACCATGTACTGCAAAAAATAAACAAGAGGCTGATTGCACCACAAAAAAAAACTGTGAACACCTATATATGTCACAAAATCCAGTCCACAATTACCGAATGGGACCTTGCGGAACACATAATTAAAAAAATAGGACTTGCTCATGTAGTAATTTAAAAGTAGAACTTGTTGGACTACAACTCTCCCAAATGGGAGTTTCAAATCATTTTCCCCCTTTTTTTTTATATATAAATTTGTTAAGTTTTTAATTTTTTTAAATAAGTTTTAAATTTTTAAACTGAAATATATAATTGCCAAATGATGCTTCTTGTTAACAATTCAAACCAAACCCATGACTAACGTTTTACAAACGGGCATTGTTTGGTTTTAAGTTTCTTAATTTAAATTTTTAAAGTTTTTAATTTTTAATTTTTCATATATTTTTTAATTTTTAGTGACTTTTTTAATATTTTAGTAATTTTTTTACTTTTTAAATACACTTAACCTAGATGTACCTAAAAATTAAAATATTTATAAAAAAATATTTAAAAAAACTCAATAAATACACAAGAATATAAAAATATATTGAATTTTTTTTTTTTTGTATTTTTGGTATTTAGTGAATTTTTTTTTAAAAAATACAAATATTTTACTTTTTAATTGTATTTATATTAAGTATATCTAAAAATTAAAAAATATATATTTAAAATATTAGAAAATTCACTAAAAACAAAAAAAAATAAAAAATAAAAAATTTAATTTTCAAATGACCACTAGAATTGGGGACATAAAAATAAATTTATGAATTTTATAAATTGACCCCTATGGATTATGAAAAAATATATATATAAATAAAAATATCGTTTAGGTCATTAGAATAAAGGAGGAATGGAATAGTTATTTTTTTAACTTCTTTATAAAATGATAAATAAGAAAAAGATTATTCACTTATATTGATGAATGATGATCCTTTTTATAATATATTTTTTATAATTTTTTTAATAAATTAACATTAACACTAATATTCTAATAGAATTATTATTTATTTTACTTTCATTTCAATAAATCAAATAATCACTACAACAAAATGCACTTTTTGATGACCACTTTTGGCAATTAAAAAAAATTTAGTCGCCAAAGGTTGTAGAATGGCGACCAAAAATAATATTAGTTGGCAAAACTCAAATATTTAGTTACTAATTTTTTAGTCGCTAAAAATATCACAATTGGAGACTAAAAAAAAATTTAGTTGCTAAAAAATATCACAATTGGTGACTAAAAAAATTTTTAGTAGCCGTATAGCTAGTTTTAACTACTAAAATTGTTTAGTAGCAAAATAAAAAATATATATATATATTTGACGACCAAAAATTTGGTTGCCAAAAGTATATTTTTAGCGACAAAAGAATAATTTAGTAGCCATATAGTTAGTTGTAGCTACTAAAATTGTTTAGTAGCCAAATGAAAAGAAAAAAAATATATATATTTTTGGCGACCAAAAGTTTAGTCACCAAAAATATATTTTCAGCAATAAAAGAATATTTTAGTCGCCAAAAAACTAAAATATTTGAAGGGAAATTTCAAATTTTGGAAGGATTAAAATAGTAATTAGCGACCATAATATTTAGTCACAAATTGTTATTAATTATTCGACTACTCTGTCAGTCCTCTCCCATTTCACTCTCTCATCATCCCTCCTCTCTCTCTTTCTCTCACTCCATCGCAGACAACTCTCCTACCGGCCACCGTCCACCACTGTCGCACACGAGCACCTACCTCCTCACCGGCGACGGTACAACCAACCTCCCCACCAGCGACGGTACCACCCATCTCCCCACCAGCGATGGACAACAGTAGCTACTTTGATTTGTCTCTCCTTCAGCGCACACCGGGTATTTCCAGCCTCTTCCTCTCTCTCTCTCTCTCTCTCTCTATATATATATATATATCTTCACCCAATTTCTAGGGTTTTATAACAAAGGATTTGTTTTTTTTAGGTTATAAATCAAAAGGTTGGAGCTTCTCTTCTATCTATTTTTGGTTATCTTCCTCTCTGTGTATATGCGATTTTTTCAAAAATTAATTTCATATATATATGTATGTATGTATGTATGTATGTGGGTGTAGATCTTCCAGGGTTCTATTTTGATGAGGAGAAGAACAGGTACTTCCGCCCAATTCTGGGTTCTTCTCACGATTCTTCATCTGCTTCGACTTCATATTCTTCTATCCAAGTCCAATCTGGTAATTTCATTAATTACCCACTTTCATACTTGTATTTTTGAACTTGATCATGATACCAATTTTCCTGTATATATGTCTGTTTTGTGATAGACTGTTAAAAAATAGCAAAAGTTTAAATTTTTCCTCTTCAATTACTAGCTAAATAGCTCAACAAAGTTGGTCAGAATCATTATTTTTTTCTTGCCTTCAAATTGTTTGATAAAATGCCTCTTAGGAACTACGTGTAAAACACCCTTTTGGACCCATCCTCTATTTGGGATGGAGGACAAAGTCAAAGTTACATAGGGCCCGTTTGTTTGGGGTTATAGGGAGGGGATTGGGATTACTAATTCCTTGGTATTATTAATGGGGTGTTTGTTTTGAGAGATGGGGAGGGGACTATTAGTCCATTGGTATTAGTAGTCCCCTTGAAAGGGGGATTGGTAAGGAGGAGGTAGAGATGGTATTAGAAAAATAGTGAGGGGATTAGAATTTTTTTTATTTTTTATATATTGGGAATTTTTTTTAAAAATATAATGTTTAATTTTTTATATTTTTTTATTTGTTTTATTATTTTATATAAAAATAATTTAACAATTCCTCACTAACAATCCCCTCACTATTAATCCCATCACTATTAATCCCCTCCATTTTATCTCTGAAAACAAACGAATATACATATACTATTTTATATGCATCAATTATACAAGACTTGGTTGGTTTGGTTTATACATATTGTACAATGTACAAGTATATATATATATTTGATAAATACAATGTACAAGTATATTACTTTGATCAATACCTTAAAATCTCTATATTAAGACTCAAATCTCTATATCAAGATAACCATATCTGAGATGTGGTTATCTTGTTAGTAAATATATATGCACATGCGCTTCTGTTGATTTGATATGGACTTCACTAACATTTAGAACCTAGAGCAATTGGAATTGATTGATATTTACTTCCATTTTTGGGAATCCTTTTTATTTTTAGTCCTCCAGAATTTATCATATCATGGTAATTTGACGACCAATATATTTACATTGTGCCATTTACTTTATCATGAAATTTTTTTTTTTTTTTTTGATTGTTTTTTAGTCTTCTACGGTAGGAGATGAATATTAGTGTATTCTCATATTGGAATTTCAGTAGGTTGGTTGTTACAGTACAATTTTGTTGTTAATGGAAATTTAAGGGTCCAGTTGTCTTCTAATTTTGATTGTGATATCATTAAGCGACTTTTTATTATCTTTTAACTGATTGATCTTTGAAATATAAAGGATGATTTTAAGAATATATACATACATGTATTTATATAGACATTGTAACTTACATTGACATCTAATGCAGGTGCGTTTGATTGGGTATTGCGTAGAGGGCTCTCTTTTTCTAGTCTATGAATTTATCGAGAATGGCAATTTAAGTGAACATTTGCGTGGAGGTGAGATAAGATGTGCATGTCAAGACTTTATCTAGCAGTAATGCTTTTAAACAATGCTGGTGGTTAAGTTTATGTTTGCAGGGTTAGTTAGTTGATTGGTTTTGCTTTCTTTTGCTAGCTTATACTGATAGACAAAAACTATCGTGGCAGGGTTGTGTTGATGCTCTTTTCTTTGCAGTCGTATTGTCGTTATCGACCATGTGATGGTCATCATAATTGTGGTAAATATGTCTTCCGGGTTGCAGATTTTGGTTTAACAAAGCTGACTAAAATAGGGAGTACTCCGCTGCCCACACGTCTTGTGGGTACATTTGGATACACGCCACCTGTGTAAGATAACTTCTTTATTTACTCATATATAAAAGAAAATCAATATCAGCAATTAATCATAGAATTGGGTGATGTCATTCCAACTCTCACCCGATCCATAAATTTATGGTCAACCTTTTCTTTTAGAGCCTAAATTTATCATTGGGTGGTATTATCTTACTTTAACCACATATTTGGAAATCATTGTCTGGAACCTCCCAATGAAACTTGACAAAGAAGCCATAAATAGCTTTTGGAATGTTTATGTTAAAAATGCTCTCATGAAAGCCTGGTTCAGAAACTTTCTGGCTAAAAATTACGGATGATTGGTGCATCAAAATCAATCATCTTATAATCCATGGAGCAGCAGATACGACATTCCCTTGGTGCGAATCTTTTAAAGGTCTGGGCACAAATATATGGCTCCTACTTATGTATTAATCTCAAGTCAGTAATAGTAATGCCTTTTATTCCAACTATATGGGGTCTGCTTTACAAATTCTTTTCACCATTCTGAAATTCAAACCAAACAGGGCCTTCCCCTTCATATTTGATGTTTACATGGACTCTTTTGAATGCATGATGCATGAATATGCCAGTCACATGACACTGGACAAGGAATAATCATCTATCATGTCTAGTTCTACGTGCACCCTCCAAGCATGTCTGGTAATTTAATTGTATAGTATAAATGTACATTAATTCCTTTATTGTGTTATTTTTGTAGCCCGTTTGCTTCCAAATGAGTGAAGTGTCCACGTGTAATGCTCTATGCTACATAATAAAAGTAGCCCGTTTATGTTTTATCTAATGCAGAATGGCAATGCAGAGAAGCCAGTGGATTTTTGTTGTCTAGAGAGAGAATGGCAGCGCTAGTAAGGAATGATGGAGTGAAGATTTGCCGGAAATCAAAAGTAGACAGAATGTTGAAAAGTAGACAGAGATGCTGACTTGGCACCTTATTTTTTTGGCTCATTCGACACAGGATGCTAACTTGGCACCAAAAGAAGCATGCCGGTTGTGTTTAGGCAACACAGGGAATTCATGTGCAGTTGATGCAGGGGATAGTTTTTATGTTAATGCTTATTTGTTGCAGCCATCTGATGAGTGGACCCTTTGCTTTGCCAATGTTAAAGGCCTTTGTGTTCCTAATTATGGTTGTGCCTTGCGCAATGTCAAGCAGTGTGGGGGATTATTAGCTGTCATTGGAGTGGTTATAGAAATTATGAAAGTGTCTTATTACTTAAATAATTTGACATTAAGTTATTCCTTTTTGGATGGTTGAAAGTGGTTATAAAATTATGGAAGTGTCTTATTACTCAATTATGTATTGTTTTTGTTTATATACATGGTATAGGTTGCACGGAATACATACAATACAGGTTATGGACATAATTAAGAACAAATAATAATATCATGTTTTTTGGGCCGTGAAATAATTGGGTAGCCAAAAAAGGCAGTAAGATATTTCTTAGTGACTAAATAGTTAGTAGCTACAAAAAAATAAAATGAATAAAAAAACTTTTGGTGACGATAAAATTTTAGTAGTCAAAGATAAAAAAATAAACTTCGAGGCTACTAAATTTTTAGTAGCTAAAAAAAATTACACTTTAGGGCGACTAAAACATTTAGTAGCTAAAAAAAAATAAGATACAAAAAAATCTTTTTGGCTACTAAATAAATTTAGTCATGGAAAATAAATTTAGTTTTGGCGACTAAATGTTTTAGTTGTTGAAAAATGCGATATAATTTTTTTTGAAAGCTTTTGGCGACTAAAAGATTGGTCGCCAATTTAGCCTATCAACGATTAAAGTTTTTTTTGTCGCCAATACCTTTACTTTTGGCGAACTAAAATTTTTTTTAGTCGCCAATACCTTCGCGCGACCGTCTTTCCGTGACCAGGGTTGGCGACCAAACTATTTAGTTGGGAAAACTTTTTGGCGACTAAAAATATGAGTTTTTGGCTGAGACAAAAAATTTAGTCGCCAAAAGTGCAATTTCTTGTAGTGACTGAAACTAACCCATCAACAGTCAGAGTGCATCGTAAAAGTCCATTGACAGAAGATTTGCAAGTTGGCTTGACTAAATCAATCATTTGGGAGGTTTCATTTACGCATTAACGATTTATGGTGTAAATCTAGTATCAAGTTTTCAATTGTAGAAACTGCAGATCTTTGCTTACTTCTAGTAAAAAAAGAATAAATTAATATCCCAAATTCTATTTTTATATGTAATTTGGCATGGTTAAGGTTTTGTGAGAAAATTAGTCTAAGGTCCCTCTCCCAGTTTTAGTAATGAAGAGAGGTCCACAATATTATTTTTTGATGTCTAAGGGTCCGGAACCCACACCCATGTATCACAGAGAAATTTGGGATATCTCACGCTCTCTATCTCTCTTTTTCTGCTAGCTCTCTTCTCTTCTCTCTCTCTCTCTCTCATCAATTTCAAAGACGAGATCACTCCGTTTTTGTCTTGATCATACAACTCAAAGGCATCCTTCACCTCTGCCATATGCGCCATCGTCTCCGGCTGCTCCGGCGGTGTCGCTGCCGTCCTTGCCAGAAACTGGCAAACTCTTTGAGACTGATGAAGCTCGTCAAGGTCGATGTCGAGCTCCTTCATCATCCACTTCACTTCGTCCTCTGATGTGTTGGATTGGAGAGCTTTCATGACTGATACGAGCTCCATCGCCGAGATCTTGCCGTCGTCGTTGGCGTCAAAGTGATTGAACACCTTCTTCACCTCCTCCTTGTCTTGCAGGTACACTGATGGCTTTGGGCTTGAGTTAAGGTTTAAGGGGTTTGAGATTGTCGCCATTGCTGTTTCTCGATTTTGGTTTCAAAATTGTGTGTGTTTTGTGTTTCTCTCTTCTATTCCAGACGAAATTTTAAACTAGAGAAATCTAGAGAAAATTGAACATTACAGAGAGAAAATTAAACATGCCAGAGAAAATTGTTTTTTTGACTCAACTAGAGAAAATTGATAAGACTAGAGAAGAATTGCAGTTCTCTTCTTCTCTTCCAACTTTCCTTATCTTTCCCAAATTCTCTGGTTTGCTTATAATTATTGTTTCTCTTTTGCTTCTGAATACTAATGAAGGTCTTTTGGAATGCACTCTGCAATAAATTATAGATTTATAGTCCAGAGAAATTCTCAACAATTCAAATTTATAGTCTAGAGAAATTCTTAATAATAATGAAGCCTTTGTGAACCAGAATTTCTCTGTGGAAGTCTAGAGAAAAATTCGATCAGAGAAATTCTCTGGATCAAATTTTCTTTAGAACGATGTTGAGGGACCTTAGACATTATGAAAATATTGAGTGTCCTTTATGCTATAAAATCTTAATACCGGGGACCTTAAAAAAATCTCCTTAATTTTTTTTTTTGTCAATGTGATTGAAATATATAGAAAAATAAGTGTAAATTACACTTTGCACCAAATCTGACTTTGGTTTCTACACATGAAATCATGTCAATCAACCCTTTCCACTTCTAGTCAAATCTTACTTTGGTCTCTTACACATGAAATTCTGATAGTCAAGCCCCTGTAACTTTTGGTCAAATCTCACTTTGGGTCCCTCACAAGTGTCAATATCTCTTTTCTGTTACTCAATTGTTTAAATCTTTAACAAACCCTAATCATGTGATAAAGAATGTGACTACAACATAAGGGTAAGAAAGGAAAATTATCTACATTTTTCACCAATACACACTTTATCCCAAAATTTATATCAAAATATGACTATACTAGACTAAAACAACAAAAAAGAAAAATTAGTCTAAGGTCCCTCTCACATTTTTAGTAATGGGAAGAGGTCTACAATATTATTTGGTGATGTCTAAGGTCCTTCTCAACCCCGCACCCATATATCATAGAGAGAATTTTGAATTCTCTCTCTACCAACTTCTCCATTACCGAATCTTTCTTTCTCTCTCTGTCTCTCTTTCTCTCTCTCTCACTCTTTTATCTGTTGTGTCTCTTCTCTTCCTCAACTGTGTTTCTCATTAGTTCTCTCTCTCATTAGTATCATTGACGACTGGCGCCCGACGGAATGCGGTAAAGCCGATCTGAGTCGATATATGAGGTTCGGGGTTAATATAAACCCTAGGGTTGTTGTTTTAGGAGAAATTGTCATTAGAGAGAGAGAGAGAGAGGCCTGTCATGGGCATCGATGTCGTAGCAGATCTTGAAGTCCCTACATATTCTCTGTGAATTAAATCGCACATTCTCTTCAAGAACATGTTCTGCTATTTCAAGAACTAGTTCGAGATCAATAAGACAATGTTTGTTTGATCCATTTTTTTTTCTTTTCTGTTGATGACATTTGGTTCGAAGAAGCATAATAATTCCTTATTCTTCGAAGCCAGAGTACTTGAATCTCTTGTATTTTTGAATCAGTTTTTGTTGTTTTGTGATCGAATCACTACATCATGATCAAGTAAGAACAAAGCAGCAAAATTTTGAATTTCTCTAGAGGTGGTTTGAATTTTCTCTGGATCAGGGTAAGAACAAAGCAAAGAAATTTTGAATTTCTCTAGAGTGCTTTGAATTTTCTCCAGATCAGGTAATAACAAAGTAGATATAGCGATTTCAGTTTTGACCCCGACTCTTGTTGTATTCTGGAACTCGGATTTTATGGTTTCCAAATGTTGTCCATTATCTTTTCCCCTTTATTTCTTGCTTGAGGTTTGGCTATTGAGTTGGTTGGAGCATATTTGGAACAGGTTGATTGCTTAGTTTTCAAACCTTTGTTGCCCAGATTTTTGCCCTTCCGCTCGAGCGGGCACTTCTTGCGCTCAAGCGGGCTTTGCAGGTTTACAAAACTACTGGGAGAGTGTATTCTACTCTACGGCTTGAGCGGCGTTTCTTGTACTCGAGCGAATGGTCTATTCTCTAAAAAACTATTTGAAGTATGTATTTTGCATTCAAGTGACATTTCTTGCGCTCGAGCGAAACAACTTATATTGTGTCTGGCGCTCGAGCGTTCACATCTTGCGCTAGGAGTGACTGTGCATATATCAGTTCGTAAAAAGGTATTTTTACATCACTTTTTCATTTCTCTCTCTACTTTTCAAAAACCTTAGATCTAAAGTCTTTTTCTCTAAAACTCACATTTTCTCTACATTTTTACCTAGATCTAGTGATCTCTCTACCCGTGTGTCTTTGTTAAAAAGGTAGTGTGCCTCAAGAGCCCTCTTTTGGTCTAATTAAAGCTTGGTTTCAACATTTTTGAAGTTTCTTTATCTCTTCCTTTGGTATTCCAACTTGAGGTATGGACTTTCTACATTCTTTTAACTTGGTTATTTCTTAGTGTGTAAGAAACATTAGATATTGGGGTGATTTTAACAAACCTAGGGTTTGGGATTTAAATACAAAAGAGGGGTTTTTCAAATGTATGTATTAAAAATGGTTATGAGACCAAATATGAAGTTGTGCTGTGGTAAAATTTGTTGATGTTGATATCCGGGGGTAGATTTTGGGAAAAAGGAAAAAGAAAAAGAGTTTTGTCCTAAAATGGTTCAAATTGTTATTTTGTATAAACTAATGAAATCGGTATTGGGAATATGAGATTGGATGAGGGTTTATGTTAATGGTGGAGTTGAATTCGCATTATCACCCACTTATGGAAATTTGGATAATTTTATCTGTTGAAGAGATTGTATATCTGTTTAGAAATATCTGTTTTGGGCTATCGGTGGAGGATAACTATGATTGTTGTAGAAATTGCATGAGGATTAGGCGAACTGAAACTAATCTCTTATCTGTTGTTATTGAATATGACTGTGTGTTTTAATACATTGTATATGTATGATGTTTGGAAGGAGAAAGATGATGTACTTCATTGTTTGAGAGAAGAAATAGGATGGACTCCATTGAATTAAGTTGAACTATGTGTCTAAGGTGAAATTCCTGACAATTTTATATATACATGGATGCCGATTCCCGCGGACAAAATTTCTGTAAAATGGCAAATGGAAGTGTTTATATGATAGTTATGTTGGTTTGAGACCCACTGAGCTGTGTCCTCAGTTTGTTTGTCTGGAATGAATGGAATTGACCTATGAATTGAGATAAAATGGATTAAGACAAAATGAATTGAGATTATAGGAATTGTGATATAAAGATTGGCATGGTATGGTTCGCAAAAGAATTGTAAATGGTTTTATCATTAGACATTGAACGTGTGTATCATACTTATATCTTTGTTAAGGTTCATATATTGTGATAGATTATTTTCTACTGGGCTTTGGCTCACCCTACTTAGGAAACTCATTTTCAAGTGCTGGTGACATGCCTCCTTCAAGGACTTAGCTTGGGAGGACCTGGGAGCTGAAGGCTCTGTTTTGTTATTCTATACTTACTACTTGTACAGGCCAAGGGCTTTATATGTATGGAGCTTAGGACTCTCTCTTTTGTTGTAACCAAGCATAGCCTTGGAAAGTTGTAAGCCTGTAGGGTATTTATTTTGTTGATAATTAAGTTGGTATCACATGCTATAGATTCAGGGTAGAGCTTATGAATGTATATCGCATGTGTCACCTTTTGTAAGTTAACTCTGATTAATGAAAGTCTATTATTTTGTTTATGTCATCTTGTAATAGTCATTTGTAGATGAATTATTGTAATTATTTTTGGGGGCGTTACAACTTGGTATCAGAGCATACCGGATTTAAATACGTTGGGTACGTGGGAAGTAGTTAGTACCACAATGGGTTTATCTCGTTGGACAAAGATGTTTATATGTTTAGAATGTTATATGATAACATGTTTATGTGATTATATGGGTATGGGATTTAATTTATAGGATGTTGATCAAGTCTACGGGTTTCTAGGAGTCCTATTGGAAAGGCACTTGATCACTGCTATTTCTAATTGGAACTCTGGCAATGCCACGGGATAATCATTATCCGGGAATGAAATTCGTATATGTTTACGTGACTATGTGTTTATGTGGGGTGAATTACTGTTGTCCCCAACATTAGGACGCGAGTGAATTAGCTTCGACACATTCATAAATGTGTTAATCCCTTTTGTTACCTTTATTAGGATGTCAGTACGTGGTCATGGTGGTAGGCGTGGTAGGCCTAGACGGCAGGAGATGCCGATACCAGATGATATTTCGGTATAGGAGGAGGGTGTTGGTCAGGCTAATGTGGCCGAACCAGTTGGTCAGCAGGCCAAGGGCGCCTTGGCCTGCGAAATGGATGGAGCGTTGCGAGAATCCATGGACATTCTCAGAGCTGAGAATCAAGTCTAAGCCCAAGTAGCTAAGGTAGGGCCATCCTTCTTGAAGCAGGAGTTTTTCTGGTCGAATCTGGATGAGTTTGTGGGTGATCCTAAGGAGCCACTAAAGGCAAATGAGTAGCTGGAACAGATGGTAACGATATCTGAGATGCTTGGCATCGAAGACAGAGGTTTGAGAGTGGCCTTGTCATCTTTCCAACTAAAGGGAGACGCAGGTCAATGGTGGAAGTATGTGCGAGGGCGCATTGGACGGACTTGGGAGGCTTTCGTCGACGCCTTCCAGGATAAGTACTTACCTCCCACTGTTAGGGAGAAGTTGAGAGACCAGTTTTCTAAGCTGGTGCAGTTGAACACACCAGTGGCTAAGTTTGAGGCCACATTCACTAGCCTTTCTAGGTTTGCACCAGAATTAGTGGTGACAGAGTCAGCGTTGTTGTTTGGAGTTCGAGAAAAGGTTGAGGACCAGAATTATGTTTAAGGTGGTCAGGTCGATGATTAGAGACTATCGACGCCTTGTGGAGGCGTCGGCACATCTGCAGACCATAATGTAAATGGAGGATGAGAGGATGAGGGGCTCTAGGAGGAGTCAGGACATTCAGGGGGACAATAAGAGGCAGAGGGGTTCTAACCCACAATCATCCTAAGGAGCTCAGTCGAGGTCCACTTTTCCATTACCGAGTTCAAGTTTTGGGAGAAGTGGTCAAGGAGATGTTACTTGTTATAAGTGTGGCCAGTTAGGCATAAGTCTCCAGCTTGTCCGCAGAGAGGAGGAAAGTAACGGTCTGCATCATCTTTGGCTCGTTCTCAGAGTCAGAGCCAAGATAGAGGCTAGCCACTTACTTGTTATCAATATGGGCAGGCGAGGCATATGAAGAGGTTTTGCCCTCAGTTGGGGTGGCACATCTGGTGTGTCTGGTTCGAGGCAAACACAGAGCCACTAGCTAGCACAGTCAGCACAGGTCTCATGGGCCAATCAAGGAGCCTCTTCGGTTCAGTCAGTACATCAGGCTTATGCTCTGAGGGGTGAGCAGGTAGAGTAGAGACCTACAGGGTGTGTGTATGCTGTTACTGCGCCAGATCTTATACCAGCTCATTTAGTAGTGAGAGGTAGCTTCTTGTTTTTCAATTCAGTTGCTAATGTGTTGATTGATACGGGTGCATTCTATTCATTTATCTCGTCTACATTTGCATCGATTTTGGGGTTAGAGTTGGCTCGGTTAGCATCTCCTATCTGTGTAGAGTCACCCATTGGTGGTGAGATGGTAGGGATGTCAGGGCTATGACATAGAGGTTGCCAGTCGTCAACTTCTTTTTCATTTGTGTTGATTAACATGTCTAGCTTTGATGTTATTTGAGGTATGGACTGGTTGTCTTCATATCGGGCTGTTATAGATTGCTATTGTCAGAGGGTTACCGTATGTACCTTAAGTGGTGATTGTTTTCATTTCTTGGGGGACCAGGTTGGTAGAGTCTTATCACCGGTGTATGATCTGCATGGACGGAGTGAACTTAGTGGCCTTCTCGCCAACTTCTTGAGCACTGAATGTGATGAAGTCTGAGTTGAGTGACCAAGGGTAGTTTGTGAATACCCAGACGTTTTTCCGATGATCTTACTAATTTGGCCACCGCATCGAGAGATCGAGTTCTCTATTGATTTAAGTGCCAGGAACAACACTGATTTCCATGGCACCATATAGATTTGCACCTGCCGAGTTGAGTGAGTTGAAGGTTCAATTCTAGGAATTATTAGATAAGAGTTTCATTCACCTTAGTACTGCACCTTGGGGAGCACCAGCTTTTTTTGCAAAAAAAAAAAGATGGTGCGTTGCGACTTTGTATAGATTATCGGAAGCTAAACTGGATAACCGTTAAGAACAAGTACCCAATGCCTCATATAGATGATTTGTTTGATCAGTGAAGGGGTCTTATTGCTTTTCTAAGATAGACCTAAGATTGGGTTATCACCAGTTGAGGGTAAGGGAGGAGGATATCCCAAAGACGGCATTCCGTACGTGGTATAGCCATTACGAGTTTCTAGTGATGCCTTTTGAGCTAACCAATGCCCCAGTCGTGTTTATAGATTTGATGAATCGGATCTTCTGTGAATTTGTAGACCATTTCGTAGTTGTCTTTGTGGACGACATCTTGATTTACTCACCCTCTGAGGAAGAGCACGAAGAACACTTGTGGGTAGTACTCGAGCTACTTAGAGCCCACAAGTTGTATGCTAAGTTTGGGAAGTGTGAATTCTAGCTGTGAGAAGTTAAGTTCTTAGGCCATGTGGTATCTGGAGAAGGAGTGGCTGTAGATTCATCCAAGATAGAGACAGTTCAAGATTGGGAACAACCTAAGAATGCTTTTGAGATCCGTAGTTTCTTGGGGTTTGGCCGAGTATTACTGTCGGTTTGTGAAAGATTTCTCTGGATTAGCTTCATCGTTAACTAGACTGACGAGGAAGGGAGTTAAGTTTGTGTGGAATGAGACTTATGAGAAGTCTTTTCAGGAACTTAAGGTTAGACTTACTATTGTTCCAATTTTGATTATTCCGGAGAGGGGTTTGGGTTATTCGGCGTATTGTGATGCCTCACGGGAAGGTTTGGGTTGTATCTTGATGCAAGAGGGAAAAGTAGTGGCTTATGGTTCACGGTAGCTAAAGACACACGAAAGGAACTACCCTACTTACGACTGAGAGTTAGCAACGGTGATCTTTGCCTTGAAGATTTGGAGGCATTACCTGTATGATGAGAAGTTTGAAGTGTTTTCTAATCATAAGAGTCTGAAATATCTATTTACCTAGAAAGACTTGAATTTAAGGCGAAGGATGTGGATAAAGTTCATAGAGGATTACGACTTTGAGTTATATTATCATCCCGAGAAGGCCAATGTTATGGCCTGTGACGCCCGATTCTACACTACTGGTTGCAGTCAAGGAAGAGTCCACTAATGAGTCCTATGGTCAATAACCAAGTAAGATCTCAGATCGCCGGATAAGTCAAATTAGCCTCCCTTCTAAGTCCAGCTTTCTTAGGCAACGCACTACCCTTTTGACAGATCTTAAAAGGTATTGATACAAGGGTTTCATAAGCAACGATAAGGTTCATACATATACGTAGAATATAAATACATAACAACCATGAATATACTTAATTCAAAAGCTTGTTCCATTACATTACATCCAAAAAGAAAGTTTAAATCTTCACATGAGTCTTACAAAATATCAAAAAGAAACTTCTAACTTTCCTAAGATAGCCAAAAGTCTTCGAAGGTTTCAGGCTCGTCGTCTCCAGCTATAAGTTCCTCTTCGTTACCTGGCATGATACACCATAAGCTTTGAATGCCCAGTAAACACACACACACCCCGTCCCCTTTTCCCCAGTCCAATATACAATCACAATTATAACATCAAGTAGTAAAGCATGATACTCAAGTAAATAAAGGGTTGAGTTAGATGTTAGTAAACTAGAAATCCCCCAAAGAGATTTCGTCCTCCCAACCACAAGAATCGGACGCGGGATTATTCGGTATGCCCCCCTCTTTGCTGTTTTGTTGCAGAACTAACCTCGAATGCCTACCAACAGTTATGTACCACGTAGCGCCAACCGCAGGGCCTCAAAAGAGACCGTAAAATAGGGCTTGCCCGAATCCCTTCTCACACCAAACCACCTAGGGTCCGAATACAACCACTCCGTTCAAGGGTTCCGAAAATCACTTGCGCAAGACTTAAACTTCCAAATAGGGAACGCATCCCAACAATCCATACATCACACATTATCATCTTTTCATTACTCAAGTGATTTAAAACCCAATACCATCCCAATTAAGTTTTCCGTTGGGTTTAAATGTTTTAAATCAAGGTTAGACCAACTTGACAAGATAATAATATCCACATAAGCATGCATCATTAAGATGAGGAAGATAAAGAATATAACCATAACACATATAATATAATGCCAGATATGATCATAAGCTAGTAAGCATTTTCATGAACACAAGAGCAATAAAACATCCATACACACAAAATTTCCAGATTCAATATCACATAAGGATTAGAATGAAAGGACTATTTTAGATTTTTCACAGGACTCGGCCTTCCTATGGTTCGTAGAGAATTTAATCTAGTTTCAGAACATATTTCGGAAATGGGATAGCTTTTCTAGATTTTAAGTTACTTAGAAAACACTCCAGCGCTGTCCAGATTCGTCGACCGTTACGAAAATTTGATTTTCTTGCAAACCGCTCACTTTTTTTCAATGAAACCAATTTATTTGAAAGCTAACTCCTTAAGGAAGATTATGACATAAAATAGAGGTCCAGAAAAATTTTATACATTTTTCTAGAAATTTTGAAAGTTGGCTGCGAAAACAGATTCTAAGGCACAATACCCAAAACAAGAAGATTTGTGAGAAAAGAGACCCACTACGGGAAAATTTTCATTTCTTTTGTGATGAAAACATGTTAACTAACATATATTAAACTCAGAAAATTTGCTTGAAGGTGTGCCTTTGGAAAGTTTGAGAGATCGGTATGAAAAAGATAGTTTTGTACTGAAATGAGGGAAAATACAAGAGAGGTAGAATCAAGGCTCAACTCTGATCATTTTTAACACAAGTACTCATCAATAACACATCTGAAAACATTATTTAGAAACCCTTAAGAACATGTATTTGAAAAAGGAAATGAAAGAGAAAGTTGTGTTGTGGCTTACTTGCTAAGCTTTGAACAAGATGGCTCTCTTCTTCCTCTCAAGACTTCTCTCTTGCTCTCCTTCCTCTCAAGACTCCTCTCTTGCTCTCCTTCCTCTCTTCTAGCCAATGTGTGTGTGTGAGTGTGTTGTTTGTGCTTGCCAAGCTAGGGGATGGTGGTATTTATAGGCAAATTTTTTGGTGTTAAAGGACATAAAAGCCCACTAGTTGGAAATGGATGGAAAGGTTAGGATTTGCTTGGAGTCTAATGGGATAGGAGTGATTAGGGAGCTTAATCATAGGATTAGGCAACATCTAGTTGATTCCTAGTTGAAATGAAACTAGTATTAGAAACAACATCCTAGGTCTAGGGTACTAGGTTTTGGGTTTTCTAGAATACCATGATCATAAATCTTGAAAATTGGCTTCTAACTTCTCCCTAGGGTGGCCAGCCATTGGGAAGGGTGATGGGGCTATTTTTTTTAATCAATGTAGGTACTAGGGGCACATTCCTCAATGTATATATATATAGATTTCAATTGATTGATGATACTTATAGTATAAGGGTACATGTACTAGTTTTTGAGGTAAATTTTGAATTTAAATAAAGAAGTAAGGGCTTGGAGTTAAATTCATGAATTAGAACCTTACTTATGTAGAATTAAACTAAATTAGGCTAAGGAACCTAATCCGGCTAGGATATTCTTGTTTCGATAAAAAAAAAAAAAAAAATGCTAACCGACAAGATTTGAAATAATTCAAGGAATTGAGGGGTTTTAAGAAAATAATTCAAACATTAGGGTCTTTAAAGTGAATACATTTTCAGGGACTTCACATGGCCAATGCTTTGAGTAGGAAATTCATTGGTAGTGTGGCTAGTATTGCCATCCGGGAATAGGAGATGTTGGGTACTCTTGGGGAGTTTGACTTGCATCTTGGTGAGTCTGTTAAGTCTGCAGCCATGTTTCACTAGTTGCACAACCTACACTTGTGAACCGAGTGACAGAAGCACATAAGGGTGATCTTGAGGTTGAATCCCTCTGGGAAAGGATCTCTAGTGGGAAAGTAGAGAAGGGCTTGAACGTGTATTCTGATTTTAGTGTTAGATACCTCGACCGTCTCTTCATGCCGGAGTCTTGCAGAAAGGAAGTACTCTGAGACTTTCACTATTCACGCCTCACGGTGCATCTGGGAGGCACAAAGATGTATCACGACCTTAGTCGCCAGTTTTGGTGGAGGGATATGAAGAAGTATGTGGCTGTGTTTGTGTCAAGATGTCTTACTTGTCAATAAGTGAAGGTTGAGCATCAGAGGCCAGCGGGTTTGTTGCAACCCTTGCCTATAGCTCAGTGGAAGTGGGAGCATGTCATGATGGATTTTGTTGTGGGTCTTCCGAGGACTCAATGGGGTAGTGATGCAATTTGGGTGGTAGTTGACCGGTTGACCAAGTCGGCGCACTTTATACCTATACGCGTGAGTGACTCGGTAGATTATCTTGCTTACCTTTAAATTAGGGACATAGTGAGGTTGCATGGGGTCCCTGTGACGATTATTTCAGATAGAGATCAGTGTTTCACGGCTCGGTTATGCAGAGCCTATAGAATGCCTTGGGCACGAAATTGACCTTTAGCACTGCGTATTACCTTCAGACTGACGGGCAATCAGAATGCACCATTTAAATTTTAGAGGATATGTTTCGGGGCTATGTCCTTGACATTAGGGGTTCGTGGGAGAGGCAGTTGCCCTTAGTAGAATTTGTATATAACAATAGCTTCCAGTTGAGTATTAGCATAACACCATTTGAGGCCTTGTACGGAAGACCGTGTAGATCTCCGATGTGTTGGGCCAAGGTGGGTGATGCACCAATATTGGGTCCAGAGTTAGTTCGGGAAATGACAAAGAAAGTTGCACTTATCCGTAAGAGGTTGGTTACGGCCCAGAGTCGCCAGAAAAGTTATGCCAACCATAGGAGAAGACCCTTGTCTTTTGAGGTAGGTGATCATGTCTTTTTAAAGATATCACCTAGGAGGGGTTTGATGAGGTTTGGAAAGAGCATGAAGTTGTCCCCTCGATTCATTAGGTCTTTTGAGATTCTTGAGCGGATAGGGGATGTAGCTTACTGTTTGGCCTTGCCACCACAGCTTTTCGGGATTCATGATGTGTTTCATATTAGTATGCTTCGGAAGTATGAGCCAGATCCATCGCACGTGTTGGATTGGACCGACTTAGAGGTAGATAAGGATGCCTCATATGAGGAGAGGCCGGTGAGAGTCTTGGATACTCGGGACAAAGTCTTGCGAGGCGAGACAATTCTCTTGGTTAAGGTATTATGGAAATATCATAGGGTTGAGGAAGCAACTTGGGAATGCGAGTTGGAAGTCCGTGAGAAATATCCGGACTTATTTATTGATGATTGAGCATGTAATGAAATTTTTGTTATAATAATGATATATGGAAAAATTGTATATGTTGTATATGTTTTGAAAACGTTAGTTTATTATGAACATTGCATATGTTTTGGAAACATGAATTGTGTATTCAGTATTAAGAATTCGTTTATTATGTTGATGGGATTGAATGATCGGAGAATGGGTCATGGTGATGGAATTGAATGATTATCATTATGGTTGTAGTCAGTTTTAACTTAGTTTTAAAACTTGATTTGAAATTTCAGGGACGAAATTTTTTAAGGGGGGAGAGGTTATAGGGATTTCGGTTTTGACCTGACTCTTGTTGTATTCTAGAACTCAAGTTTTATGGTTTCCAAATGTTGTCCATATCTCTTCCCCTATATTCTTGCTTGAGTTTGGTTATTGAGTTGGTTGGAGCATGTTTGGAACAGGTTGATTGCTTAGTTTTCAAACCTTTGTTTCCTAGATTTTTGCCCTTCCGCTCGAGCGACACTTCTTACGCTCGAGCGGGCTTTGCAAACTCTCAGTACTTTTGCAGGTCTACAAAACTACTGGGAGAGTGTATTCTACGCTAGAGTGGTTTTTTTCTGTGCTCAAGTAGGCTCAGCTCGAGTAGCATTTCTTGCGCTTGAGCGATGGTTTGTTCCTTGCAAAACTATTAGAAGTATGTATTCTGCGCTCAAGTGACACTTCTTATACTCAAGCGGAACAACTTATAGTGTTTGGTGCTCAAGCGCCACTTCTTGCGCTCGAGTGTCACTTCTTGGGCTTGAGCGAGCTGTGCATATATCAGTTCGTAAAAAGGTCTTTTTACATCACTTTTTCACTTCTCTCTCTCTCTCTCTCTCTCTATACTTTTCAAAAACCCTAGATCTAGAGTCTCTCTCTCTAAAACTCACATTCTCTCCACATTTTCACCTAGATCTAGTGATCTTTCTACCCACGTGCCTTTGTTAAGAAGGTAGTGCGCCTCAAGAGCTCTCTTTTGTTCCGATTAAAACTTGGTTTCAGCATTTTTGAAGTTTCTTCATCTCTTCCTTTGGTCTTCTAACTTGAAGTAGAGACTTTTTACACTCTCTATAAGTTTTAACTTGATTATTTCTTGATGTGTAAGAAACATTAGATGTTGAGATGATTTTAACAAACCCAGGAATTGGGGTTTAAATTCAAAGAGTGGTTTTCAAATGTATGTGTTAAAAATGGTTATGAGACCAAATGTGAAGTCGCGTTGTGGTAAAATTTGTTGATGTTGATATTCGGGGTAGATTTTGGAAAAATATGGGGTTTTTCCCTAAACTGGTTCAAATTGTTATTTTGTATAAACTGATGAAATTGATATTGGGAATATGAGATTGGATGAGGGTTTATGTTAATGGTGGAGTTGAATTTGCATTATTAACCACCTATGGAAATTTAGATAATTTTATCTGTTGAAAAGATTGTATATCTGTTTAGAAATATCTGTTTTGGGCTATCGGTGGAGGATAACTATGATTGTTGTAGAAATTGCATGAGGATTAGGCGAATTGAAACTAATCTCTTATTGGTTGTTATTGAATATGACTGTGTGTTTTAATACATTGTATATGTATGATGTTTGGGAGGAGAAAGAGGATGTACTCCATTATTTGGAAGGAGAAATAGAATGGACTCCATTGAATTAAATTGAACTATGTGTCTAAGGTGAAATTCCCGAAAATTTTATATATACATGGATGCCGATTCCCACGGACGAAATTTCTGTAAAATGGCAAATAGAAGTGTTTATATGATAGTTATGTTGGTTTGAGACCCACTGAGCTGTGTCCTCAGTTTGTTTGTCTGGAATGAATGGAATTGACCTATGAATTGAGATAAAATGGATTAAGACAAAATGAATTGAGATTATAGGAATTGTGATATAAAGATTGACATGGCATGGTTCGCAAAAGAATTGTAAATGGTTTTATCATTGGACATTGAACGTGTGTATCATACTTATATCTTTGTTAAGGTTCATATATTGTGGTAAATTGTTTTCTACTGGGCTTTGGCTCACCCTACTTGGGAAACTCATTTTCAAGTGCTGGTGGCATGCCTCCTTTAAGGACTTAGATTGGGAGGACCTGGGAGCTGAAGGCTCTGTTTTGTTATTCTATACTTACTACTTGTACAGGCCAAGGGCTTTATATGTATGGAGCTTAGGACTCTCTCTTTTGTTGTAACCAAGCATAGCCTTGGAAAGCTGTAAGCCTGTAGGGCATTTATTTTGTTGATAATTAAGTTGGTATCACATGCTATAGATTCAGGGTAGAGCTTATGAATGTATATCACATGTGTCACCTTTTGTAAGTTAACTCTGATTAATGAAAGTATATTATTTTGTTTATGTCATCTTGTAATAGTCATTTGTGAATGAATTATTGTAATTAATTTTAGGGGCATTACAGCAGAGAAATTTTGAATTTCTCTGAAGTGTTTTGAATTTTTTTCTAGATCAAGTAAGAACAAAGCAGAGAAACTTTGAAATTCTCTAGTTTGAATTTTCTCTAGATTGATATTGAGGGACCTTAAATATCATGAAAATATTGGATGTCTTTTATGTTATAAAATCTTAATACTAGGGACCTTAAAAAAAAATCCTCTATAAATAATACGTATAAGTGATTTGAGAGTATTATAACAAAAAAAATATATATTTTATTTTAGGAATTAATGTGTATTGTCCTTATTAGTAAATTTACATTAGGATATAATATGAACTACTAAGTTATTATTTAGGTGTAAATAGATTACCCTAGAGAGGTTGATCATATTTCAAGCCTTTGAAGTTCAAATTTCAAATGGACTTTTTTAGCCTAAGCTTTTTCACGTACCCTTTTTTAAATAGGATTCAAATCTATATCCTTTTCAATATTTTTTTTGCTCCATCCATTATTTAGCACTTAATTCAAAGATCACAATTCAACAATTAATCATTATCATATTTTGTGACCTTTAGATAAGTGCTAGATAATGACTAAATAAAAAAAAGTATTTGAGAAGATCCACTTCCAACAAACACATTTAAACAAGCGCATACATATATTATTAATGTATATATCACATATAATTACACAAGACGATAGTGTTGGTAGATCCACTTTCTCTTATCAGTTGGTGATGGGACATTGCAAATGGTATCAGAATTGATTCATGCAAATGATGACCCTGCAAGGCATTGTAATGCCCGAGATATGACAGTTGTATTATAAGGTTATTTCAAAATGAAATATTAATTTTCTACTTATTGTTTTGTAACTGTCACAATCTCAATATAATTATCAATTTGACTTTTTTCATCCGTTTCACAATCCATAATTAAATGTTTCTATTGCACTTATTGCATAAGCTTCATTTGTATTTATGCAATTTGATGGG
This sequence comes from Camellia granthamiana, assembly GCA_036172215.1. Lineage (NCBI taxonomy): Eukaryota > Viridiplantae > Streptophyta > Magnoliopsida > Ericales > Theaceae > Camellia > Camellia granthamiana. Next base: position 132,217,447 of record CM069911.1, read on the forward strand.
TGGTGAAAACCACGCCTCTCTCTCTATGTATATGTGTTACAAAATACTTCCTATTCACTTTCAAAATTCAAGAAAAAATTTAGTTTGAAACTTTTAAGGGAAGCAATAGTTGAATTTTAAAGGGTAGAACGAAATCAATTTGATATATCAGATGTTAAGAATCGTGAATACACTCCTCTACCGATAAGTTTTCTTTATTATTATGAATTCTCATTTATTTTATATTTTATATTTGTGATCTATTTATATTTTATTCGCTGAATTTTCGACATAGCAAACGGTTAGGTCAATGACTTGTTGAAAAAGAGAAGGAAATAGGAAGGGCAATTTGATAATTCAAGGGTTACATTTCATGTTTTTGTAATTTTTTTTATATGGTTTCATGTCTTCAATTTGCTATTCTTTTTTATGCTTCCATAAAGTCTTATCATGTGGTTTTGCAATTTTGCTATTTTTCTGAGACCTGTACTACTATTACTGCTTCCTAATCTTTTGTTTTTAATCATCTTTTGTTTTGACTGGAAAAAGTCTTCTGCATGATTAGCTTAGAAATTTTATTCCTTAAGATAAAATTTATTTAATGTAATTAAATATATAATGACAAAAAAATGATTATATAAATTATCCCTTTCAAATAGGAGTGAACAATAGATATTTTGATCTGTCCAAATCGACCAAACCGATCTGATCCATTTCATTTTGGACGGATGTGTGATGAAGAGCAGACAGTTGCGGATTGATTTTTTCCAATCCGTTTAGTTTTGGACGGATGGCGGATTTGAGATTCGTTTGGCCGCAACCGAACCGTCAAACCTCGGGTACCACTAGTAATTTATAAAATTTTGTGTTTTCAATTTATTTAGATATTCTGTTTGTATTTGCAATTGAAAAGGAGTTTAGATATTCTATTGTGTTTTGAATTTATTTTCAATTTGGAAATATTTTTATCAAATGGCAAGGGTTAATATTTGGTATTTTTGTGTGAAAAATATAAGGCTTAATTTTGTCATTTAAAAAAAAAAAATCAAATTAAACAGTTTTTGAATAAAAAAAAAATAGTTTTGATAATGTATGATTTTCTTATATGTATTTATCATTGGTATTTGACAATTTACTTGATAATCTTTTAGCCATGTTGAGTTGGATTGTTATCCAAAAAAACATGTTGACAAGTTGTTATATTATATTCAAAATTTGTAAAAGTTTAAACCGCCAAACCAATTCGTATCCATCTGCCAATCCGTCAAATTCGCATCCGTCAATTCGGCGGACAGATACGGATTGATTTTTTCCAATCCACCATTCGGTAACGGATGACGAATTAGAGGTTTTCCGGCCGCAACGGAACCGCGAACAGCCCTACTTTCAAATAATCTAATAAAGGGAAATTTCAGTATATTGTTGCTATTTATTATAATTAATAATTTATTTTCAAAAAATTAAGTAAACTCAGGGGTGTTCATTTATTGGAATCAAATGCCAAAGAGTAGAGTGTTGCTATTAGCACCTGTCAAAATTCTTTGGACCCCCCCAATTTATAATTTTTTTTTTATTACAATTATACCCTAAAGTAAAATTACATTAAAAGACATTATTAAATGGAACACCCACCTATCAAATAAGAACTAATACTCTATAATATTGGACACCCACACCCACCCCCACTCCCACTCCCACTCCCACTCCCACCTCCAACTCCAACTCCACCTCCAACTCCAACTCCAACTCCAACTATACGTATTCTATGTTTGTAAACCCTAAATCTATTATTCTTCATAACCAACCAACATAAACCCTAAATCTATTATTTTTTCATAATCATCTTAAACCCTGAATGTGTCATCTTCATCACCATCATCAACTCTATTGAACCATAAAGTTTTGCTTCAAGTATAACGTATACTTCATCACTTATTTCACCGTGTAATGCAATGAAGGACGAAGACAACAATTTTAATGAGACCGGCATTCCATGGGTAAGTTTATTTGTCTTGCATTAACATTCTCGATTGTTTTCAGTCGTTCTTCTTTTGTTCGAGCTATTTGATACTGGTTTGCTGACTGTTAGAATTATGTTCGGTAATACAGTACTGAACATAATCCTTTCGTTCAATACATACGTTCCGAACATTAATGCAGGTAGTCAGTACTGTTGAACCGCATATAATCTTTATTTTTGGCACTGTTGAACTGAACAAAAATCTACAGCTTTGTTGTGTGCCGCTCCACCACCAACAAAAAATCGTAAGAAACAGAGGAGAAGAAAAAAGAAAACAACAATAACAACAACAACAACAACAACAACAACAACAACAATAAAAATTGGGTAAGTGTGCATTTGATTGTGAAAATATTATGAATATGGGTAGATTTGGTAATAAGTGGGAGTGTCCAAAAAAATATTATTAAAATTTAGGGTTTAGGGTGGGGGTCCAAAGAATTTTGACAGGTGCTAATAGCAGCACTCCAAAAATTATTTGTCAAAAATCAAGTCCTGTCTCTTATTTACAAACTTAAGAAGGGTAATATAAGAATTTCAAACATCATTTTAATTGACATCAGCAAAAATCACGTGCATATAATTTAATCAAGAATAATAAGGAATAAAAAAATTATTCATAAATCTCATTTTGGTAAATGTTGCTCTAATTAGTTTTGAGTATTTTTTCTTAAACCATTTAGTCATTTTTATTGTTGGTATAATATATGTTTTTAATATATTGTGTATGGAGTTTACATTTTTACTCATATTGTGATTTCATTTTGATTTTGTCATGGTGTGCATATATTCTTTCCCTCTCTCTCTCTCTCTCTCTCTCTCTCTCTCTCTCTCTCTCTCTTTTGTTGGCTCTCTCAACACTGTTAAATAAACATAAACTACATCACCAACATCATCCACATCATCAACATTAAGCACAAACCTGTACATATGGTCTCACGGGATCAAAATATTCATTCTATCCGCAAACCAAACAACCCCAATTCTAGCCAACAGAAGTACCAAAAGCCTTGCAACAATGATGCCAATCGTAGTCCTAATTCCAACTTTAGAATCATTTAGACCCTCGGCAAGCATTCCTCCAAGGATTAGCATTATTGCAGGGACCATTGCACCGACCAAGATTTCTAAACTATCCAGAACAAATGAAAGTGGAGCATCATCGCCATAAACAAAAGCTTTGAGTGGAGAAACCATCCCAACGATAAAGGCCAAGAGAGTAGCAATTGCTGGACGTTGAAGGATGTGTCGAATTGGTGTTCGCTCAGCAACGATTCTAATTCTTCTTACCATCCGTGGCTCCGCCAAACACCTAATGGATCTGGGACCCCTTGTACCTCCTCCGTCTTCTAGTACATTGGGATCTGGAATAGAAGTTTGTGAAATGCTAGTAAAGAGCAACATCACTCACTCACTCTCTCTCTCTCTCTTGTTGGCTCTCTCAAAAGTCAATAAACATCAGCTACATCATCCATATCAGCGACATCATCAACATCAGCAACATCAACTAGGGTTTTTTTGTGGGTCGTGTGCTATGTTATTGTGTCATTCAATATTGGAGGGTTAACATTGCAAAATGTGATTTTTCAATCACACAAAATCAGGATCTCAATCACTAACGTTGGGATACAAACACAGAATCTTTCATAATATCTCAACCGTTTTGTTCAGAAATGAGGGAAATCATAAAAAAGCCTATAGTAAGCTTTTAGGCATTTTTGTCATTACAACATCAGTAAAAACTTACATTTGCCCTCCACCAAAAAAAATTAGGTGTTAAATAAATGGATATATACATAATTAACGTTCAAATAGGACTTATCAGCCTACAAAATAAAAGGTAGGACCAAATGGTTTAACAAATTAAAATTTGAGATTTATTGGTGCTTCGCCCATGATGATATTGTTGGAAAATTTGAATTAAAATTTACTCCAATAGTTGTGTCTCTTGAGATAGATGGGTGTGTCCTTTTGAAGGGTCACAACCTTTTTTAAGAGTCATGGAGGAATCTATAATTTCCATCTCCCTCACTTCAATTTGGATATAGAATTGCCATTTCTTCTTCACTTTGCATTTATTCTTCGTATTTCTTGAGTCTAATTTTCCTATAAAGAGAGTACATGCACAGCGAAGTTTGCTAAGCTTGCAATAGTAGTACTGTTAATGCAAGACATTGATCGTTGTATCGTGGGAGATAGACGTCCATTGAATCCTAAGCATCGGTGGAAGGACGAATCTGTCTTAAGGAAAGAGTGTCACACACTCGACTCGAACAGGTTTTATCTATTTATGTATTGTAAGTTTTGTTACATTATTTTGTCTATTTATTTCAGTTTTGGTTTTACCCAAAAACCATTTACATATTTTAAATTATATTTTCCATATAGTTTGGTATTATTTTTCGAACAATCTTAAGACAGATTCGCTGTTAGGATATTACCACATAATTTCTATCTATAGTGGTACAGATGAATCCAATTTAATTTGATTCAAATATGAATCGTGAATTTTGACCATACTATTTATGTTGGTTTATCTTCATCTTGATAGTTTAGATGTTATTTTGCTTCTCCATGAACAGTATATGATTTGGTTTTATATTTATATATTTGCAATAATTATATTCGTTGATTCTGTGTTGCTGATCTATTCTTGGAATATTTTGCACAACAATTCTCAGTAAATTCGGATTTTTTCTTTTTACTAAATTTAATAAATTTTGAATTAGAATATTCAACTCCCAAATGTATTTTTGTGTCTGGAATATATAGATATATATATTTTTTTGTTGGTTATTTTGTTTTGTAATCTTACAATCTGATATAATTTTGTTTATGTTGGCTGTTAGTTTGTGGAAAATATATAGATATATACATATATGTATGTATATATAGTTATGTCGGTTGATGGTTTTCTTCTGAAAAGTTGTGTAACTTCTATCAATTGCTTGATAACTATATATATTATATTTGTTAGTTCCCTTTAATATCATGATTGGCAGTGCTTTTGTACCGGTTGTTAAAGTTATATGGTTCTATAAGATAAATTAATTTGATGTCGATAATCAAATATTATATGCTAATAGAATTGATTGATTAATTTTATGATTAAAGTTTAATTGAAAATATTTTGTATACAAATATATTTACTATGAAATTTTCAATTAATTTGTGATTGTGATGATGATATCATCAATGGATTTCTTTTGGAGTATTATGAGAAAAATTATGTGTAAGTAACTTTTGTTTGATTATGGTAGTAGTATTTGTGCAATATCAACGCAATCTGAATCGCCAGAGATATTTAAACATGATAATTTAAATAGTAGTGTCTTCCATTTAATTGAAAATAGATTGAGGAATCTTTTTTGTTGATTATTATTTTTTAATAATCAATTGAAAATTATTTTTAAAGTAACTTTGAATTTTGTGAGATAGGATGTCTTCAATCTTTATTTCACTTGTGTGGTAGACTTAGTTTAACCATGAATCATGTTCTTAATATGAGAGTTTATCTCTTGAATTAGAAGAGATAATTCCATTTTTGTCCCAAATATTTTGAATGAGTTATTATTTGTGACAGTGACACTTGTCTGTAAATGAGTCATATTGTTTGTGATTTGTTTAAATTTTTTTTTCTAATTTTCAGTTCTGAAATTGTTTTTAGAAATTGTTTTTAACAATTTTGACTAGTTTTCAGTGCTAGAAATTTTAATTTATTTGTGTCCATGCCTACATATGCTATAGAGTTGATAATTAATGTTTACAATTTTTTTGTGATATGATATCATTAATTGGTATTTTGATATATCGATTTGGTATGTGGTATATTATAAATGGATGTCAGTTATTTATCAAAGGGTTGATAAAAAAATGAATTTATGTGTTTTGACATAAGAGAAATTTTAACTATTCTTTGGAATAATGACTGTGAAATTGGTGTGGTGACCGATAACTCCATAATCAAATATTATATGAGTTAAAATATTTCATGAGTGAAAGACGCTTTGGTAATTGTCGACGTAGTCACCAATACTAGATAAGACAAATAAGATGTAAATGTAATTATGCAGTGATATTTGTATTCCATGTTGAGATTGGAATTAAAGGTTGCAGTAAACAAAAAGAAATAATGCATGGCTAAAGAAATGTTATTTGACAAAGTGTTGTGGCCACAATCGGTATTAGCCATTTTTTCTTTGTACTACAAAAGAAAGTTATGAAGGCTAATTGTATTTTAGACAAATTAGTATTGTGATTATATTCACAAAGAAATTTACATCTTGTTCAAGCACACCAATTAATGATATATTCTGATTTACCTCAAAATTGTGGGGGTGTATTAATATTTTTGTGTAATTATACATCAACAAGAGAAATTAAGTTTTCATAGAATACTTCAAATGTGGGGGTGCTTGGAGGATTTTACCAAAGTAACAGTTCCGATACTAGGAATCTCAAATTCTTTCTATAGGACAAAGTTGGAGTAGAAGCAAAAAAATGTTTCATTAACTCCTAAGGAACAACTTTATGTTTATTATTTGAAAATGGGAATGACATAGAGTAATGGTAAGTCTCAATGTAATCAAAGACTTAAACACCATAGGACATTTGCTTTCAATTGTGAATATTGTCTAAGGATAACATAATGGATTCACTAACTACTCAATGATATATAACTGAGAAGGTCAAACAACTAATAGCGGCCGCAAAACAAAAAGTTCGACCAGAAAGCAAATGAGAGAAAGTTCATCGAGGGGAATGTGATTAAAGCCTATTACATTAGAGTCATCATAATGGTAACCCTACTTAGATGACTAGAGATCCCAAGAACTAAGTTCAAAGGGACAACTAAGTTATGTGTGGCTCGCCAAAAATTACTAAAGGAGTCTAACTCCTATCCATTCCTATGATGAGAGTGATATCTGCAACATGTGTTGTATGCAAGGAATTTAGGATATGCTGTAATGCCCTGAAAATTCTCACTATAATACACAATAAAACGTGATCATTTAATCCAAAAAGTCATCTTTCTCATTGAACTAAGAGTTAAGTGATTACAATTTTAATAACTACATTCCCAAAATATCCGAATTTCGTTTTTCAATTCAATGAACTAGATGACCTAACTAAACATGAGCCCCATGGGCGTATAGTACCACAAGATACATTCAGTAGTCCGGTTACAAAAATCCCAATTTAAAACAGCTAACACCCTCTCGACTTCTACCATCCCCAAAAAGAGTTAGTGCTTGGACCAATCCATCAACGAGGCTGTCCTTCGTCAATTCCTGAAAAATAAATTAGGGTTGAGTTATATGCCTAGTAGGAACACATTTAACCAAGTATTTAATCCTTTGAAAAAGATCATGGCATCCATATGACAAAACATTACAATGAAATTTGTCTTCACAGATAGTCTTTAACAAATCACAATGAACTATGATAATCTAACACAGACAATTGCAATTCATGTCTTCATGTATAATAACTAAAAGATCCACAACCATGGAGAACATGCCACACATCCATCTACAAGAATCTAGTTGAGAACACCCGTTACTTTTATTTTAGAAACCGCCCCCACATTTACTAGCTATTATACGGCAGGAAGTGGGCACCTTAAGGAAAAACATCCGTTTTTTCACTTTCGCCGGCTATCATACGGCAGGATTGTGTGGACACCCCAAAATATTTTTCCCACATTTGTCCAGCGATAAGCCTGGACAGGGCATTTGGGCACCTTTTTAAACTCCTCGCGTGGGTACCAACACAACACCACATTTACCAAAACCAACTCTCACTTGGACTCATGCATAATTAACAAATATATCATATTTCAATCCTACCAACAAACATCTAACATCACCATAGATGAACACCACATAAAATTCAAGGAATAATAACAACCAAGCCACCATTCCTTTTACTATATCAATAACCACAATTTCTATCTCTCCATTGTTCACAATATTTCATGAGCTAAGAGAAATTCCATTCTATTTAGTGATTCCTACTCAATTTGGGAATTTAGGGTTTTACCTAATTTGGGGATTTCTCTTATTTATCACCAATCTAGGTTTTAACATCATTTACATTCATACTTTAAAGAAGGAGTTGAGAAATTTCAAACAAAATATTAAGCAAAATGGTTTAGTGTGTGAAATAAGGGTTTAATTCAACAGAATCCTCAAATTAGTTCACAAATCACACAATACCATGAAATCCCTTCAATAATGAAGAAATACTAAGGTAAAAGTATCCCTACCTCAACAATCAAGCAAAATCCAAGCTTCTACAAGAATCTTTCACGAACCCACAATCCAATCGGTAGATAATGACAATCTTCAAGTGTTCTTCGCTCCTAGCAAGAGATTTAGGTTGGATCTCAAGGATATGAGAGGTATTTTATGGTGGAAACTTAGGGTTTCACAAAGAGAGGGAGAGGAGATGGAGGATAGAAAAAAAAGAGATGAGAAAATGATCTAGAATCATTGTATTTAAAAAGCTGATATCGCGACCCTCGCTCGAGTGTGACTCCCTATGCTCGAGCAACCAGACACAATCGGAACGGCTCACTCAAGCGACAACTCTTTCGCTCGAGCGGAGAAAGAAAATCCTTAGAAGTTTTACAGCGCTGCAGTGAAACTACTGGAGGCTAACATTTCACGCTTGCTCGAGCAAGCACGCCTGTAATTTAGCAAGATACTGGGAACAACAATTCTACGCTCGAGCGACCCTGAAAACAAAATGTCATATAAGTTATGCTTTTAATGATCACTTATATCTTAAAAACCCGAGACGAATATCTTTCAAAAGGAGTGTTTAAGAGACTCGAAATAAGGATCATCTATATGAGTGTGAAGGGGCTGCTTCTATGAGAATTGATAAGGCAAAATTCTCTAAAGCACTCATGAAATACCAGGAGATGCCTAATGTAAGAACCCGAATATAAAGATTTAGTAAATAATTAAATAATAATATTACAATCTCAAATATTTTGGTAGTGAATCCTAAAGTGCAAATTAAATATTATTGGAGGATCTTTTAATTAATTTTAAACCTAAAACAAATTTATGGTGAAAGTCTTTAATTTAGAGGCAAGATTTATTATTTAAATAAATAAATTTAAGTGCCAAATTAGTAAGCATATTTTAATCTAATAATATTTGTATTTTAATGGAGATAGATTAAAATAATATAAAGAGAAAATAAATTAGAGCCTTTTGGTTAGATATATATATATAAAGGATAACAAAACCCTAATTCTTATGTTATTGTTTCCACAACTTTTAGAGTAGCAGTGAAAGGTAAAGAGAGGGAGAGAGACGTCTAGGTCATTGGATGAAAAGGACTGAAAATTGTTGAGTTTTGTGGTGGCCATTGGCAAGGTGAATCCCTTATTTTTTTTATTCCTTCACTATCTTTTTCTTCTTCTTGTGAGTTGCTGCGTAGTTGATGGATCAAATCGGTGAAGTAGGTACATGTGTTGGGCATGGCTATGAAATATTTGGCTGATTGGGATAGTGTTTTGTGTATAAAGAATGGTGTAATTCCTAGTGCAAAAATTCTATACAGAATTACAAACTTTAAAAATAAAGAAACCATACCAAACGAATTAATTTTGAACTGAAATTTTTACAGTAGATTAATTACATATTGAATTGTATATCTAAATTTTTTCATAATTTTTGGGAGTCAAAATCCATATAAACTGATGCGTTCAAATCTGTCCAGAAAACTGGTTTTAAACAATAAGTTCGGGAGTGTTGTTCTCTTTGGGTATAAATCCAAAAATTATCAAATCAGCATCATTAAAATCGGTTACGAGTCTAGTTTCGTACGTTTTTGGCTTTGTGTTGATTGCTCATGTATACTAAGAGAACCATTAATTTCTTTAAAGTGCTGCAGAAAACAACCTGTTTAAATATAATTAATTGTAGATAATTATTTTGATAAGCAAATCAAGTAAAACCAATTGGGTTTGAAACTTAGGATATATTAGTTGATATCTGGAGGGTTTTGGAATTTTTCGAATGGTGTAGAGTGGGTTTTTAATTTTCAGAGTTAGTGAACAGTTCGGGAAAAACCTATCAAAAATTTTATTTTATCTCAAAGTCACATTTAATTAAGTTTTGACCGGAACCCATGTCTTGGGTGATTTTAGACCTTGAAGATCATGAATTTAGGTAAAATTTAAGAGTAACGGTGAGTTGGGTTGAGCCGTGTTAGTGCGCTTTAGTTTGGGGTTACTTAGTTTATTATTCCTTTTAGTATGTTTGAATTAGTGGTGACGTGTAGTTTTAATACTTTGTTCAGGGCACTAGTTGGAATTTCATACTTTATTCGAGGATTATATTATTTCGTTTTTAGGTGAGTAGTTTTATGCTACATATTTTTATAAATGTTCCCCTATCCTGAACTATTAGAAAATTAAATTGTTGTTTCATGACTAAACTGTTTTGATAAATTGTTATATTATCAATGGAATCAAATTATTTCTGAAACATGTGTGAACTTGGCATACTGCAAACTATTTGTTTTGGTCTCATGTTTATAATGATGAACTACCATGTTTTGCGAAACTGATGTGTATTGATTATTGGGACCATTTGTGTATTTAGTCCAGGGAAATTATTCCACTGTGTGTGGTGACTGTGGCCACTATGGAATAGATCCGGGTTTGTCCGTGATGACTCTAGTGCTCAACGATTGTAAGGAAAAGACCTAGGTTAAGCTAGGTGACCTTCAATCGGATCGTCTTCGAGAAAAGGCCCGGGTTGCCACCTTGAGGATGACTCTTAGTTCGGTATTGGATCCAACGGGACTTATAGCCTTGAGAACTGTGTGGCATATTACTTGTTATTTTCTTGGTACCCAGAAAATTATTGGTGTTCATGTTGTAATTTGTTTTAAGTGGAAAATGTCATTTATCATGTTCTTGAGAGACATGAGTATTTTAATTGTTGAACTGTGGAACCTTCTTTTTGAAACAGATTGTCTTTACCAAACTATATGCCAATCTAGTTTCTGTGATATATATCTTATTTTGGAATTAAACCATGTTTTCAAAACTGTATATACTATCCATGTTGCTACTCACTGAGCTATCAGCTAACTTAGTTGTTTATCATTTCCAGGTGTTAGAAGGACTTAGAGTGGACTCATGGCGTAGCGGGGACTCAATTGCGTGGACCTCTAGGACATTTATTTGTTTTGTTTTAGACTGTTATGTCAAGTTTGTGCATATTTATATTTATTTTTATTGGGGTTCATTTAGGATTATTTTGATATGTGGGTTGTTTATATTGCATAAGTTTGGATGGTTTTGATTACGGTTGATTTTGCCGTTTATACTTGTGGTATGACACTGGATTGAGTTTTGGTTATTAATTATTGGAATATTGTATAGTTGTTTAATGTGATTATAGATTCATATTTAAGGCTTACGTGTGCCTTAGGCTTAGTCCCTGTGGGCCACAGCCGGTCATGCCAGAGTTGGGGCAAAACGGGCACAACCGTGAGAACTAAACTATATTTGGAGATATTTTGTGTGAATTCTATTATCTTGACTTACACAAACGGCTGAACAGTTCAAGGCATCACGTCCACTGATTAGCTAATAAGTCCAATAGGCTTTCACTAGGGAAGGTTCGAAACCAAAAGCTACCTATCTCGATGTAAGGTATTTCCTTAATGTACTATCTCTTTGTCTGCATGTTGTTGCATGTCCTTTCCTAAATTTCATTCATGTGAGGGATTGTTGGAAAATTTGAATTAAAATTTACTCCAATAATTGTATCCCTTGAGATAGAAGGGCGTGTTCTTTTGAAAGGTCACAACCTTTCTTAAGAGTCGTGGAGGAATTTATAATTTCTTTCCCCCTCACTTCAATTTGGATATAGAATTGCCATTTCTTCTTCACTTTGCATTTATTCTTCATATTTCTTGAGTCTAATTTTCCTATAAAAAAAGTACATGCAAAGCGAAGTTTGCTAGGTTTGCAATAGTAATGCTGCTAATGCAAGACATTGATCGTTGTATCCTGGAACATAGACGTCCATTGAATCCTAAGCACCGGTGGGAGGATGAATCTGTCTTAAGAAAAGAGTATCACACATTCGACTCGATCAGGTTTTATCTATTTATGTACTGTAAGTTTTGTTACGTTATTTTGTCAATTTATTTCAATTTCGATTTTGCCTAAAAACCGTTTACATATTTTAAATTATATTTTCCATATAGTTTGGTATTATTTTTCTAACAGATTCATCCCCTAATATTGCTCTCTCAATTTTATCCCAATGATATGAAATTAGAGACGCTAAAGACGAAAAAGAGAAAAGAGTGTGAGATCACTTCACATGAAATTAGGCCACATCATTAGGGTTGAAATTGAAAAGGCAAAATTAAGAGATGTAGCACCATTCTTTAATCAAATGTCAAGCCATGTTTGTAGTAGCAATATATTTTTATCTCACATAAAAAGACAAGAATAAATATACATTCCATTCAATACAAATTACATTAAAATATTAAAAAATTGTTTTAAATATTAATCTCTATATTCAAATAAAGAAAAAAATTTCCTATAAACAACTAAGCATCCAAAATATATAACCCCATACAAGAGTGACGTTTTTTTTATTTTTTATTTTTTTTAGTGTGAGAGAGATACAAGAGTGATGTCATACCAGGGTAATATATATATATACATACAAACATAAAAATATATACAAAAAAATTTATATCTTATACAAAATGACGTGGCTGAATTGCGAGCATATCACTTCAAAAAAAAAAAAAAAAATCATCAAAATGACAATCACTTGTGATAAAGTCACTGCCACATCATTCTATATGAATTTTTCGTAAGAATTAACTTTTTCCCCTCTGTCTTTCATAGTCTCCATCTTCAAACCTGCTTTTAAGAATTCAAAAGAGAGTACAAGTGAAGCACTTTAAAGATTCATCAATAAAGGTGAAGGATTATTTTTACATGTCCTCGTCAAAGTTCCAAGCCATTCCCAGAAATGCTAACTATATAGATTAATCTACTAGGCATGCCAAACCCAAGAAAAGTGCAAGTGCATTAAGGGAACTGCTATGGTGTGAATCCTTAAAAAGGTGCATATTATGTACCCTACCCTACCATAATATATGTGACATATCCACAATGTTTTATAGCAAACATCACAAGAAGTCACAACTTTTTCACTGAAACATAATCTGTAAAATTTCTCATCACAAATGGTTCGTAACATTTACGCCGCACGTCATTCATAACATAATCACAAAACATGACTACAATGTTTTGTAATTTTCACATTCATTCGTAACTTTCATAGATTTGCACATCATAGATTCACATTCATCACACACATCACAAACATTCGTAACTTTCACTACGAAAAATATTAACTTCCTTATATGTGAACCTTTACTGGGAGCACATCATAGATTTCTCCTAGTAAATATAAAGGTGAAGGCAGCTGCGGCAATGTGGCAGTGTGATGACCAAAAATTGATTACACCTTTCTAAACCTGCAAGGAAAATAAATGCAACAACAAAGCAATCCTACACCTAGGGCTGTTATCAGTCCGGTTGGAATATGGGAGAAATTTCCCACCAAACTAAACCTGAGTTACATGAAAATTAACACCGAAACAAACCGTAACAACTAAACAACCGAACCAAACCCATGTGTAATAGGGCCAGTTCAGTACAGTTAAATTTTGTCAGTTTAGGAAGTAAAAACAAAAATTAAAAAAGGGGGAAAAACTCAAAAAACTTGTTAATTATGATATACTCTCTTACACCATTTCATGTCTCATATCAAAGGTTAACACATTTTTTACATAGTCAATATATCTTCGATCCTGGATGCTTATTAACATAAGCAAACTCAACAAATTTTTAAACTCCTTGCATATATGCGGTGTTTAGCCTATTTCTTATATGAATCCAAATCTTATCCATAAGAGTTATCCTCAATGTGCAAATACTTGTTATCAGTCACAACAAGAACAATCATATAGGGAAAAGAAATTAGAAAAGTATAAGTTCACCTATAAACAAAACAAAAGAACCACTTGCCTGAGTTGGTTGGAAATGAAAGCTCTCTTAATAACTTATAGATTAATCTACTAGGCATGCCAAACCCAAAAACTTGCACGACAGCTTGGTAACTAGGTAGCTGCTACAGTGTGCACCCTTAAAAAGGTACCACAACAGGTGAAACATAACCACAACGTTTTGTAGCAAACACTACAAGAAGTCGTAACTTTTTTTTACCAAAATGATTCGAAACATTTTTTTACCACAAATTGTTCGGAACATAACCACAAAACATAGCTACAATGATTCATAACTTTCACTTTAAGGGTGCACATCATGGATTCATATTCTAATTTTTACTGTAAAGTGCATAACACACATCACAAACGTTTGTAACTTTCTTACGGTGTGATAGAAGAGGGGTGCACATCATGGATTTCTCCTAGTAAATAAAGGTGAAGGCAGACGTGCCAACTTGGCAAATCAGTGTAACTTAGTGTGATGTCCAAAAATTGACTACACCTTTCTAAACCTGCAAGAAATATAAGATAAATGCAACAACAATGCAATCCTACAACTAGAGGTGTAATCAGTTCGGTCGGGATATGGGAGAAATTTCACATCAAACTAAACCTATCAGTTTTATGAAAATTAATACCGAAATAAACCGCAACAATTAGCAACCAAACCAAACTGATGTGCATAGGGCCGATTCATTACGGTTTGATTTTGTAAGAACAAAAAAAATAAAAGAGGGAAAAAATCATTTGAAAGCAATCACATAAACAGTTTTACGTCTCATGTAGCTAGTGTTAAACCCATTACTGATGACATGCTCTCTTGCACCATTTCGTCTCTCATATCTAAGGTTAACACATTTTTTACACGAGCAATATATGTTCGATCTGTCTATGTCATGTCTCATGTCTATCCTATTTCTTATGAATCCAGCTATCAATCACAAGAAAAACAATTATGTAGAGCAAAGAAATTAGAAAAGTGTGAGTTTGCCTATAAACATAACAAAAGAACCATTTGCCTCAGCCGTTTGGAAATGAAGTGTTTCTAAATAACTCATTTTGATACATACAGACACAAATAGGGAGAAACATGAAGTTGAAATAAGGCTTGTTCCTCCTTTTAATTTAGATAGCATTAATGCATCATAAACTATTTCAGGTTAAAACAAAAAAAGCCAGAAACAACTTTTATTTCTTTAAAAAATCAACATCAACATCAAGATCAAACAAATTAATAATTTACTCAATCAGGGAGCCTGCACATCAAACATATTTCCTGTGATGAACATGCAAAGCCGCATCAGATCCGAAATTCAATAATTAATAATATGAGTTCAAGTATGAATATGTAATCAACCAATCAATTGTAAAGAAAAGAACCCAAAAAGAAAAAATGAGGTGAGAAAAAGCAAACTATCTCAAGGAAAAAGCAAACTATCATAAGCAGGACTCAATAGTAGACCCCATTCTTTTTTCCCTTACAATGATGTCGATCCCATTATCTATGTTATCTCATTCTCTACACGTTCTTTGTGTTGTTCTGATGTGTTTACTAAGAATGCCTATTCATGTTAGTTTTAGAAGAATTGTTACACTGCCATAGATTTTTGTATTTGCTGTTTGTTTAAAACTGTTGTGTCACGACTTTTTCATTTTAAGGGCCAAAACTTGTTGGGATTTGTGGTTTGACGACATCTTAATTTGGTTTAATGTAGGAAACTTGATTATGAGGAAAACTGGAACTCATACTTTTTATGTTTTCACCAAAAATAAATAGAGGGTGAAGTTAATGCCACGACTGGAAAGTTAGTTCCACGCAATTTCATGGTATTTGATAAAATTATCCTTAAACTAGTTAAACCCAAGTTGTGTCATTCACACGCAGAGACGACACGCGGGCGGGGGGCGCGCGCGGGGGGGGGGGGGAGAGCATATGATATATAATATCAATTTCTATCCAAATATCACAAAAATATATAATTAGATGTTTCCATTCATCGTATATAATTACAAAATATTATCAAAATACAATTTGATATGTTCTGGTAAATCCATATTAATTTTCAAAAAAGCAATTATTTGCTCTACATATCTACTTAGGCATCTAAAGTTGTGCTGTATAGTTGACAATAGAAATGTAATACAAAAGTATAAATATTTGACTAAGAATTACATAAATGATTCCATTACCAGCATTATCAAGTTCATAGTCCAATCTTTTTCTCCAAATAATAAACCCTAACTCTTCGAGAGAGAGAGAAAGAGATAGAGAGACGATGATCATGGAGAGAGAGAGAGAGAGTACCAGAGTACTGCAGGAGGAATTACGATCTTGAACGCCGGAAGACTCACGACGCATGAGAGAGAGATTGTGCTTTGGGTCACTAGTTCTGATGATTTGGATTCACTGGTTGTGAAATAAGAGAGAGAAGAGAAGTTTCTTTGTTTTGAATATATGATGATTGCTCTAGGTAGGCTATTGTTGCCTACATATGATTGAGACTTGTATCTTCTTGAGTAATCATTTTTTTTTTTAAATTTTTTTATTTAGTTATAAGCAAACAACTAAAAAATTTGGGTCTTAATTGAACAAAAGAGCTTTAACATATTAACAAATAAATTCTCAATTATTTTAGCATTACCAAAAGGGCAGTTATATCAGATGGTGATGTTAGAAGGCTATGGGGAAGTAAAAATATGGAGTTTATGTCTGTTGATCCTGAAGGAACTGCTGGAGGCCTGTTATGTATTTGGGATCCTGCAGTTTTTACACTCACTGGCTGCTGCTGTAATAGGAGGTACATTCTACTCTCAGGTTCCTTATATAACACTTTTGACTGTGTTTTGCTCAATATTCATGCCCCCAATGATGTTGGTGCTAGATCTTCTTTTTGGGCTAATGTTTTAAAGCTTAAACCCCTTTTCCCTCTTCCTTGGTGTATGGGAGGTGACTTTAATGAAATTAGACACATTAATGAAAGAGTTGGATGCTCTAGGAGAGACAGGGGAATGAAACATCTCAATGAATTCATTGGCAATAGTGAGCTTCATGATTTACCACTTCATGGGAGGAGATACACATGGTGCAACGCACAGGAATCAGAGAAATGGAGCAGAATTGATAGGATTTTACTAAGTCCTGAATGGATGATTAATTTCTCAATGAAATTGTGGGGTCTCCCCAGGCTAATCTCAGACCACTGCCCTTTATTGATGATGGAGGATATCAGAGATTGGGGGCCAAAACCCTTCCGGTTCCTAAATGCGTGGACTCTCCATCCTAGCTTTGCTCAGTTATTTGTCACATCATGGTCAGATACTTCTTTTGTTGGCTGGTCTGGGTATATACTCTCCCAAAAGCTAAAGCATCTGAAGCAAGTCTTAAAATCTTGGAACATTCAGGTGTTTGGCAATATGACTACTAAAATAAAATCTTCAGAAGATGAACTACATGCCCTAGATATCATTGCAGAGGAAAGAGCACTGAGTGCTTCAGAAAAGGCCCGAAGAAGGGAGGTTAAAGGTGAGTTGTGGAAGCTATACAGAATGGTAGAATGGATGTGGCATCAGAAATCCAGATTGAATTGGGCTATTAATGGGGACAAAAACAGTAGGTTTTTTCATGTGGTTGCAAGTTCTCGGCAGAATCGAAATCTCATCAACTCTATTTCAGTAAATGGAGTGTCCATTGAGGATCCTTCTGGAGTTAGGCAACAAATTCTCCTTCACTTTAAGGCCCTATTCTCTGAATCATGGGTTAACAGGCCATCTTTGTCAGGGGTATTCAACACCATTAACCCGGAATATGTCTCTCAACATCTGGTAGCTGAGTTCAGTGCAGTTGAGGTACTTGCAGCAATCAAAGACTGTAACAATAACAAAGCTCCAGGCCCTGACGGGTTCAACCTATTGTGTTATCAGAAATTCTGGAAGGTTATGAAGTTGGACATAATGCAATTTTTCAAAGAGTTTCACTCTAACAGCAGGCTTGCATATGGCATCAATAGCTCGTTTATTACCCTTATTCCTAAGGTGGACAACCCTATTGGTCTAACTGACTACAGACCTATTAGTCTTGTGGGATCTATATACAAAATTTTGGCCAAAGTCTTAGCATCCAGACTAAAATCAGTGCTCCCCTCAATCATCGGTGAAACACAGACAGCATTCTTGGGAGGAAGAAATATTCTGGATGGGGTGTTTATTGCTAATGAGGTAGTGGATGGTTGGAAGAAGGCCAAAAAACAAGGGTTGATTCTCAAATTGGACTTCGAGAAAGCTTTTGACTCTGTCAACTGGGAATTCTTATTCTCCTTGATGGCCAGTTTTGGTTTAGGGAATAAATGGATCACTTGGATGAAGATTTGCGTCTCGACAGCTAGAATCTCTATTCTAGTGAATGGCTCACCAACTGAAGAATTTTCACCTCATAGGGGCCTTAGACAGGGAGATCCGCTCTCACCTTTTCTATTCAACATTGTGGCGGAAGGCCTTAACATTCTTCTAGTCAGAGCCCTCAATCTTGGCATTCTCAAAGGGGTAGTTGTTGGGTCTAACAATGTTCTTATCTCACACTTGCAATTTGCCGATGATTCAATCCTTTTTTGTGAAGCTGATAGCGACCAATTGTTATCCATAAAAAGGGTTCTCAGATGCTTTGAAGTATTATCTGGCCTCAAAATTAACTACCATAAGAGTGTTGTGTGTGGTGTTGGTGTAGATGAAGGTTGCTTAAACATCTTTGCTTCTCTTCTCAATTGCAAAGTGCAGAGTCTTCCACTAAAATTTCTGGGGCTGCCTCTAGGAGCAAATCTTGGAAGGAAATCTACTTGGAAGCCTGTAATTGAAAAAATCAAGGCTAGACTGTCAGGCTGGAAGAGAAAAATGTTGTCCTTCGCTGGTAGATTAACTCTAATCAAGTCCACTCTATCTAGCTTACCTATTTACTTCCTTTCAATGTTCAAAATGCCTGAAGGAGTGGCTAAGGAAATAGAAAGGTTAGAGGCTGCTTTCTTATGGGGCAGTAGTGATCTTAAAAGGAAAGTGCATTTACTGAAATGGGAGGAGGTCACTAAGAGAATTGATCAAGGGGGATTAGGCATTAGAAGGATCAGAGATGTTAATGCTTGTCTTCTCCTCAAATGGTGGTGGAAGTTTGGAATTCAAACCAATGCTCTCTGGAGGTCAATTGTGTGCAGCAAATATAAAATTAACATCTCCTGTTGGCTCCCTCCCTTGAGTCTCTCATACAAGCATTCTAGAGTCTGGAGGGATATCCTCTCAATTGGGACTCTTAATAGGCCTATCTTTAATTTCTTTGTGGACAAATGTGGGTTCAAGGTTGGGAATGGTAGTAGAATCAGATTTTGGATTGATAGATGGTGTGGTGGCATATGTTTGAAATCTTCTTTTCCCCTCCTTTACAGTTTGTCAAATGATAAGGAAGGTTCCCTCAATCACTTTTTCGCAAGGAGGTCAAGTCCTTTTGTTTGGAATCTCCCCCATAGAAGAGAGCTTTATTCATGGGAATTGGCTGAAGAGGTGAGACTGAATGCTCTCTTATCTTCTGCTCCATCTTTGAGTTTGGATTGTGAGGATTGCTTAGTTTGGTGCACTGATTCTGGTCAGAGCTTCTCTGTTTCTGCTCTCTATTCTCACCACTCATCTCTCCTTGGCCCTCAACTCAAGGTTAGCAAATTTGTTTGGAATTCATTATTGCCCCCCAGAGTTTCTTTCTTCTCCTGGCTAGCCTGGAAATCTAGAATCAAATGTTCTGATTTTCTGCTCAAGATTGGAGCTCTTGACAGCAATGCTTCTCCCCTCTGCCATTTTTGCAACTCTGAATTAGAAACAGCTCCCCATGTACTGCTACATTGCTCTTTCTCTTGGTCAATCTGGTCAGTAGTTATAGAGGAATGGGGCTTACATTGGTGTATTCCTAAGTCTGTAGAAGACCTGCTTTTTTGGTGGATGAGTTGGAAATTCAATAATTTCGACAGACTAATATGGAGAGCAACCCCCTTAATTGTACTATGGTCGATTTGGAAACTCAGAAATGAATGTGTATTTTCTAATGCACAACCCTCTCCTTCAGGATTGCTAAACCTTATAAAATTCAGAGCTGCCTTTTGGCTCAAAGCTTCCATTAAGGAATTCCCATACTCAGTTGATGATCTCGTCTACAATTGGAGACAGATCAGGGGCGGAGTTTAGTGTTCTGGATTGGTGCTCTGTCTGTGTGCTCTGTCTGCTGTCTGCGGGTGTTTAGTGTTCTGGATTGGTGCTCTGTCTGTGTGTTCTGTCTGCTGTCTGCGGGTGCCTCTGCAGTGTTTTGGAGGTTTGTTCTGTCTGCTTATCTGTTCTGAAGTTTGGAAAGCTACCGATCTGTGCATCTGCTGCAAACTGCTACAGCTGATCTGTGCATCTGTTCTGTTTGGAAGGCTAGTTTGTGCATCTGTTCTGTTGGTGCGTGGGTGCATCTAGTTTGTGCATAGGCAGTGTTTGTTTTGAAACCTCCACCTGGGTTGGTCTTCATCAGGGTTAGTCTGAAAGCAGTTTCCTTCTTTGGTTTGCTTCAGCAAGTTTGCTGGTTAGGCATGCTCACAGTATTGGATTTGTTAAAACCAAGGTGTAGTGTGGGCTTTCAGCTGTTATGCTATTTTTCTTGTTTTTGTTTTGTTGGTCTCTCTCCAACTGGAGCTTGGAGCTTCATTTAGCTCCAAGCTCCTCTTTATTGATGTTCTGTATCTTTTTGCTTACTTACATCAATGAAGATTTTCTTTGCCGATCAAAAAAAAAAAAAAAAAATTATTATTATTATTATTATTTATCAAATAAATAAATAAATTTTTAAATTTTAAAGTACAAAATTTAAAGGGTGGCGGTTCTTAAATTTTGTACAAAAACTTTGGAGTGGCAAACCTATGTAATTTAAAAATATTTACAGATAAGGGAAGAAGAAAAGGGGGAGGAAGACAACCGCAACAGGGATAGTGATGCTACAGTGTGAAAAAATAGACTTTATAGTCGCTTCCTTACCAATGCCTGAATAAACATGATGAGAGTTGGTGGCGGCGGTGCTTCGGACAACCTCCAGTGACAAAGCCTCGCTCGCCTCTTTAATTCACTGTTACGCAGGAGGGTTCTCCCTTTCAGAACTTTAGAGGTAGGGGAAAATGAATAAAATATCCACCAAAAAAAAAAAATGAATAAAACTGATTGCTAGGGAAAATTAGGAAATGATGGCATAGTTTAACAAATTAGATGGAGGGAATGACGAAGTTGTTCAACAAATTAATTGAGATGCAACCAAACACTTACACACATCTGTTAGAGCAATCAATCAATTAGTCTAACACGGAAAATTAAAAAGCAATCAAAATAACAGTCTTACACACATACACAAAGATGCACGAAACAATCTAAAGCAATAAAACAATCGAGCAATCAGTTGAAAAGAGAAATGCACAAAAAAACTTGCACACTGATTAACAGCTTGGGTTACTAGTGATATGGGGCAACAATGAATTTTCAATCAAAAACATGACAGAGGTGCAAAGCTTGAAAAGTATTTGCCCTGATCTCGTTTTCTGATTAAACTTTCTCATTCTCTCTATTTCGTTTGCATTTTTTTTTTGATCAGCAACAACTAATATTTCGTTTGCTTATTTATCTCTTTTGACTTCAGCATTGAAATTTTGATAACCGAATGCCCATCCAAAAATTGATTTTTCTTCTACAAGAAAATCGAACCAACTGTTGCCTACAGAAAAACTGACCTAAATTGGTCGTTTCGGCAAATTTTACTCGATTCGTGTAGGTTGGTTGGTTTTTCTTACTGATGCACGCTCAAAGAAAAGCAAATCAAGGAATTATGGAATTTGGCCCATATTCAAGACAAACCCACATGGGAACTTAATAGAAGCAAGCCAACCAAAGATTATTATAGGATCATATTTTCCATCAGAATCCAAAACTTCTATCTCACAGTATAGGGCACATTGTGGCTAGGGGTGTTCAGCGGATAGTCTGACCCGCCATACTCGCCCGACCCGACCCGCCGAGTTTTGGGTGGATGCGTGACATGTGGCGGACGGATACGGGTCCATATTTTCCATTTTCTTGGGTTCGGGTCAGATCGCGGGTAATCCGCCAATTTCATCTGTTCACCCGACCCGCCCGCGCCCTCACTTATTTTCCCCCTTTCCCCCCCTGTGTTGCCTCTTTTTTTTTTTCATTTCACGTTTTGTAGCCATAGGTTCTTCAACATGTCTCTCTCTCTACTACCCAACCCATCGTCGGACGATCTACATACACGGCGTCGGCGATCATCTACACGGCGTCGATGATCGATCTACACGGCGTCAGCGATCGATCTAGATTCTACACTACTGACTGAGGTATCTCTCTCTCTCTCTGCTTTCCTCTTCTTCTCATCTTCTTCTGCTTTCCTCTTCTTTTATTTTCTTCTCTTCTTCTGATGATCTGAGTCTAATCTGTTTTTTTTTTTTTTTGTTCCAGTTCTAAGACGAAATAGATGGTTAGATTGATCGATCTACAGTCTACTAGTCTACACTGACTGTAACTGAACTGAGGTACCTCTCTCTCTCTCTCTCTCCTTCTTCTTCTTCTTAACTGGTTTTTTTTTTTTTGGTTCCAGTTCTAAACTTCTAAATCTAATCTTTTAGAGTCTAATCTATTATTATTATTTTGTTTTGTTCCAGTTCTAAACACAGAGAAATGTTCTTCTGTGCTATATGTTTGATGTGCGTGTATTTTTTACACAGGTTGAGCCTGCAAAAAAGACACAAAATGGCAAGCAACAGTCAATAGGGAAGATTATCCACAAAGGTATGAAATGGTGTAGACACCCCATTTTTGACCGACCTTAAGACTCAGACGTCACCAGTCGAGCGCTCGGTGATGTTGCATACTGTGCTCGTTCAGAAGTCTCAGAGTTGCGGCCGTGCGCCCTGCCTCCGGACTTCCGAACCCTCTTCTGTGCCTTGTCTCGGTTTGCGAACCAGACTCGGTTTTCTCTATTTTCTTTCTTGAAGGAAGGGAGTGGTCCCGTAGACTATCTCCCGGTGGCCGTGAGCTACGTTTCGTGGCCGTAGGCCATTTTGCCCATTTCGGAGCTCGGTTCCCGGTTTTCGGAGCCGTTAGGCCGTGTGCCTCGGCTCGGGACCGCCCCAACCATCTCCGAGTTCTCCGGTTTTTTGGCGGAGACCTCTGTTTTAAATATTCCGAGGAACACTGGGGCCCCTGATGCCCACTTCGTGGCCGTATGCCACTTTCGGTGTTCGTAGCCGGTTTTCGGGACCCCGAACTGCGTGATTTGGGCCCCGAGCATTCATTTTGCATCAGTTTTCTCTGATTTTTGGCAGGAACCTCTGTTTTGTCATTCCGAGGGGCACTGGAGTCGCAGATACCCACTTCGCTGCTGAACACCACTTCCGGCACCTGCAGCCCATTTTCGGGATCCCGAATTGCTCGGTTTTGGCTCCGAGTGTTCATTTCTCATTAGTTTTTTGTTCAAACTTGGCAGGTACCTCTGTTTCAACATCAGGAAGATCACTGGGGGGTGAGAAGCCAGCAATTATCCCAGATAACCAGTTTCGCTCCTCCGGAGCCCGTTTTTCTCACTTCCGGGCCAATGTTGAACACCCTAGGGGTATTTTCTTCCCACCAAAGCTACATATCTATGATGAGGGCACCTAGGAGGACCCTAAGGGTTGGTGGTCGGCTAGAAATTCAGGGTTTCATTTTTGGGCCTCTCCTTCAAGCTCTATGTTGTGGCTCCTGCTTCAGTGTTGCCAATTTCCGACCTTGGAACCTTGTTCTACACATCTTGGAGGACCCTAAAAGTTAGTGGTCGGCCAGCAATTGTTGATTTCATTTTTGAGCCTCTCCTTCAAACTCTATGTTGTGGCTCCTGCTTCAGTGTTGCTAATTTCCAACCCTAGAACCTTGTTCTACACACATGGGAGGACACCAAAAAGTGGTGGTCGGCCACTAATTCAAAACTTCATTTTTTCACCTGGCTGGCCGGCCATGTAGGGTGGCTGGCCGGCCATGGGGGGGTGGCTGGCCGGCCACCTTGCAAAAAAATACCTGGCCGGCCAGCTTCCTGCTTTCCAGCCTGTCCCAGCTGTCCGGATATCTTCCAACATATCCCGGGGCATCCGGGGGATATTTCGGGAGGGAAAGATTGGGTTGCTTTCCCTCCCCTTTTACACCCCATTTCTTGTCTATTTGAAGGGCCCTCCTTCCCCTTTGCTTAGGTTAGAAAAAATGGCTTCAAGAGCTCCATAGCAAAAAACCTAATTTTCATAGCCAAAAGCTCCAAAATTTCTTCAAGTGTTGCTTGATTCCTTCACCAACACCTAGCTTCACCATTCCAACTTTGATTCCAGCAGCTAGGAAGTGAATTTCAGAGGTTGAGAAGCTACAAATCAAAGCCAAGAAGCAAAGAAAGACAAGTCTTCAAGGTGAGTATTCAAAACCAACTTTTAGGGCTTTTTTCTTGATCTTTTCTTATACTCTAATTGGTTGAGAATTGGGGCTCCGACCCCTACTTCTTTTGTGCTTGTTTTGAGACCCTCTACAACTTTGTAGAAGGGCTCAACATCATTTGATGCTTCTATGATATACTTGTTTCAATACCTAGCTTTTATGCCATTATCTTGCATGCTAGTTTTGGCTTATTTGTGCTTGTTTTTAGGGGTCCAACCCCTACTGATTTCTTGCTTGTTTTGAGCCCCTCTACAACATTGTAGAGAGGCTCAATTTCATTTGGCCATTATATCCACCACTTCCTTCAAATTCCATCAAGTGTGCCCATTTTTGTACACAACTTTTGACCTATTTCTATTTGTTTTTGGGACTTCGACCCCTACTGACTTTGGTCTTACTTTGACCCCCTTTACACATTTCATGAAGAAAATTTTGTCATTTGGTGCTTGTTTTGCATGACTCTTGTTATAGCCTCTTTTGAGCTTCATTTTTGCATGGAATTGTTAGCATGATTTTATTCTGATTTTGAGGATGTCATCTTCTGCAATTGTGCTTATCTTTAGCTCATCTTCAATGTTGTAGAAGAAAGTTTGTCCATTTGGGGTTTGCATATATCACTTGTCTCAATACCCCTCTTTTGGCCACTAACTTTGCATGCTTTGGTTGATCTATCTATGCTTGCATTTAGGCCATGTTTATTACTGAAAAAATGCCATTTTTGGGACTGCCTTGCTACTGTTCTTGCTTCCATGATCATATTTTGCATGTATAGCATGGCTATAGGCCATTTCGGGGCTTTATTTCACATTTTCGGGATGATTGCATGCTTCGGGTTTCATTTCGAATTGTTTCGGGGCTGTTTCCCCCTTCATTTAGGTGCTGAAATATGGTTTGCATGCTTGTATATCATTTCCTATGCCATTTGTATCATTTTTGCATTGCCTCGGTTTGCGTGCCCGTGTGCACGCATTTCGAGGCACTTTATTTTTATCCGCCGGCAGCCTATGTGAGTGAGCTAAGGCTCTCCCATGTTGGTGTAAGCCCAATTTGCATTTTCATGCTTGTATGCCATTGCCTCGGTTTGTGTGCCCGTGTGCACGCATTTCGAGACACTTTGTTTTTACCCGACGGCAGCCTATGTGAGTGAGCTGAGGCTCTCCCATGTTGGTGTAAGCCCATCGTTGCATCCCGTATGCAATTTCATCCCATTTCATCATCGCCTCGGTTTGCGTGCCCGTGGGCGCGCATTTCGAGGCACTCTGTTTTATCCGATTGGCATTGCGTATGCCTCCGCCTCGGTTTGCGTGTCCGTGCGCACGCATTTTGAGGCACTCTGTTTTATCCGGTTGGCATTGCGTATGCCTCCGCCTCTGTTTGCGTGCCCGTGTGCACGCATTCCGAGACATTCTGTTTTATCCGGTTTGCATTGCGTATGCCTCTGCCTCGGTTTGCATGCCCGCGTGCACGCATTTCGAGGCACTCTGTTTTATCCGATTTGCATTTCATCATTGCCTCGGTTTGCGTACCAGTGGACACGCATTTCGAGGCACCTCATTCTTATCATTCCGGCATCCTATGTGAGTGTGGCTGAGGCCCCTTTCACATTGGTATAAGCCCATCATTACATTTCGCATGTCATTCCGCATCGCCTCGGTTTGCGTGCCCGTGGACACGCATTTCGAGGCATCTCATTTTCATAGCATCGTACATGCTAGGATTGTATGTTAGTTGCATTTCATGCATATCATGCATATTGCACGGGAAACGAGGCGCGTTTCGCACTCCGAGTGGCGGAGCATGTCTCAATTCCCCAGTCACCGACACTCCGGATCCCCCATGATGGAGTTAGGTTTTCATTGTAGCATTCATCTGCATTCATCTTATATTGAGTTGTGCAATTTGGCTCCTCGGCCATCATGCATTGAGATGCGTGATTGGTGGCACGAGGATCGAGGCATGCATATATTTGTGAAATACACTGCTGTGCCCTTTTCCTGCTCTCTGTTGCAGCAAAATCAACAATCAACAACTTTTCGGAGCCTGGCACGCATTTCGAGAAAATTGCAAACAGAGGCTAATCAGGGCATCCCAGTGGATTTCTGCGCCAAGCAGCCCAGCATACACCATTCATCAGGAGCAAGGCAGTCCCTGGCTTGCATGCCAGTTTTACAGTTTTCTTAGTTTAATTTGTTAATTAATTAGAAATTTGTAATATTCGGACTGTATATATTTCAGACTGTACTATTCTTTTATTTCGGACTGTATATTTTATTCGGACCCTCTGCGCGGGGGCAATGCTGTAATAAGGGTGCGTGAGTGTGATGTATGTCTTCCAACCCCCATTTCTTTCTCCCTTTTATTTACCCGCTTTGGATGGTTAGATATAGGGCATATTTCAATTAGCATACAGTATGATAGCATGTTTGCATCATTCATCTGTTTCGCATGCACCGGGCTCGGCGCATCATACAAACTGCATCTGTATTTCAATTCCAAATTGAGTACGTGATAGTCGTAGCATTTCATATGCCATGTTTAGAATAGCCGAGCCTGCTATAGTTTGCATTTTTGCATGTGTTGCATTAGGCATTCTGTATACATTAGGATCATGCATGATTTCTAATCAGTTTTCTGTTTTGGCTTGGAGTACTAGGTAAGTTTTATGCTTTAGCATCCTTGCATGCGTGTGAGTGTTGCCATGATAGCATGCTTGCCATGAGGCTATTTGCTTATGTGATATAACTGACTTGAATGCCTGTGGGTGGAGGTTGAGTTATTTGGATTGGGACAAATCACTGATTGTTTGTTTTAAGCCCACTAGATTGTGGCGACACCATGTTTTCCTAAGCCCACCAGAGGGTGGCAAAATCTGCATCTTAAGCCTACCTGCGGGTAGCAAACCATCTTTCAAAAACAAACATGAAATGTTTTGTTCCAATTCAGACGATTCAGTCTATACTTGTTTGCTGCGAGCATCACATAGTAAACTAGGCTAATAACCGGAATAAGAACTCACAATGTTTTCAAAAACAGATATCATGGTTAGTAGAGGCCGGTCTTTGACCGGGCGAGAGGGGGTGCTCACGATGTGACCTTCCCTAATCGTACCCAAGTTCCCGAGCCAACTTTGGTGATGACGGACACGTGGCCTTTTGGCACCGAGTCAGGGTTTCCTAAATTTCCCATTTAAAAAATATTTAGGTGGCGACTCTGTTATCTGGCAAAGCAGTCCATGTTTGGCACTTCTTTCAAAAAATCAGTTTTCTCAAAACGATTTGCCGGATTTGGACTCTTTGGTTCAGATCTAGAACCGCAACACAAAATCGAGTCCGAGCTGTGGCGAGGTCCCTCGCGGGCTTGTTACAGTTTCTGGCGACTCCGCTGGGGATTTAGAGAACTTGACTCGAACTCGTGATATCTGGTTTTGACTACACTTGTGTGTTTCTTTGCATTGCATTTGCATTGGTGCGCCTAGGACACCGTGTTTGCCATATGCCATTCCCGAACGATTTGCCGGAGGCTTGTCTTGTCAAGTCATGTCCGTAAGGCTGATCGGCTCTGGGCTCTGACAGCATGGGAACACAAACCCCGGTTTTACCGGGGCACCCTTTTTGACCATTCGACCTAGTGCATATTCGGATCCATAGTGACCATTCCAAACTAGGACAGGTTGCTTACCCGTTTATAGGTTGTTCGAAACCGCTGCGTGCGTAGTGAACCCCTAGTTCCTGACGAAATAGGACAGGGAAACCCTACCCCAACATAGGGGTGTTTTGGCTCTCACTTATCTGTTATGTGCTTGTTAGAGTGTGCCTCTACAGGGAATGCATGTATCAGTATGAGTTTGGGCATCAGGCCTGCGGGCATCAGTTTTTGAATTTGGGAATCAGGCCTGCGGGCATTATCCAGTATTTGGGAATCAGTTGTCCGCGGATATCAGATTCAGTTTATCAGAACAGTGATACAGGAATATTGACCAGTATTTGAGGACAGTGTATAGCCAGCTTACCAACTGTGTGTTGTTGTATACCCGACTGTGTGTGGTGTATTCAATTTAAGCCGTTATGCTGCCCGTTTTATTTCTGGTTATTTATTTCTTTTTCGCTTTATTTATCTTTTTGCTAGGGGACCGTTTGTAGCACAATTGCTTCCGAACCCGTCGATACCCCCCAAGCAATCTGGACACGAGGTCGCCGACTCAACCGATCCGAGGATCTAGTTGACGGACATCCAGTGTTTCACTCACTACCCCCTGTTATCAGAAGGAGGCCGAGAAGGCACAGTATATCAGAGCACAGATCACCAGAACAGCAGTCTACTATAGTGTCAGATAGTCGGGTTGAGCTTCCTGTTTCTGCTATAGAGATACGCCTGCCGGTTCTTCAAATGGAACAACAGAATACAGCTATGGAGGCGATGATGCGCCAGATGACTGAAAGCATGAAGCAAATGCAAGATGATGCTATCCGCCAGGCGGAATTTTCCAGACAACAGGCCGCTGTCATGGCCCAACAGTCTGAGTTGATCACCAGATTACAACAGCAGAACGCAGCGTCTGCCTCAAATCAGGCTCCTCCTCCACCCGGGGCCCCATTACCTGAGCAACTACCTGCTGGCCAGAATGCCCCTCCAAACCCGCAAAATGCCCAGGCTGCCCAGAATACCCTCCCGAATCAACAGAACATTCTGCCAAACCCCCCAAACATTCAAGAGGACACGGGTCTTCCAACGGGGCTGGCTCAGCCCCCGCTTCTACCACAACTGTCCAAAAACATTACACCTAACCACCCGGACTCTCCATTTGAGTTCGAGGTAGACCAGACAGCTCTGAAATTGAGCAAGTTGGAGAAGCTCTTTAAGAAGTCTCAAGGGGTGAAGGCCATCCCAGATATTGAGGACGGCTATACTGATGTGGCCGTGACATTGCCGGACAGATTTAAGATGCCCCAGATCGATCGCTTTGATGGATCCGGGGACCCTATGGTTCACCTCCGGCTATTCTCAGACGTTCTAAGACCAATGGGCCTAACCCGACCGCAAAAGCTTTCCTTGTTCGGTCGAACCCTGTCGGGTGTGGCATCTACTTGGTATTCAAAACTGGAAGATCAGGTGAAAGTAAACTGGGATGAGATGGCTGAGGCCTTCCTTGCACAATATTCATACAACACGTAGATCGAGATCACAACTCGTGATCTCGAGACAACGAGGCAGGAGCCCAAGGAATCTTTCTCTGACTTTGTGACCCGGTGGAGGGCGAAGGCATCGATGATGACCTTAAGGCCAACAGACAGAGACCAAATACGGATGATTGTGCGCAATCTCCAGCCGGCGTTAATGAAGAAGATGATTGTAGTTCCCTTCCCCACTTTCGCAGATCTGCATGATATGGGGATGCAAATAGAGGATGCGATGAAACAGGGTCTGTTTGACCAAGATCGGGATCAGCCCCGGAGAATATTCAACCGTGGTAATAATGCAGGCCCGAGTGGCTCTTCCAATACCAGAACTTCAGAGGTCGGAATGGTCACCACCACTCCCCCTCCCCAACCAAGGTCCGCAGCGGCCACACCTTTTTCTGATGCCTCTGGGAGCAGTAATCAAGCCCCAAGATACCAACCCAGGGGTCAACGAACCTTCTCCCCACTCTATATGCCTTTGTCTAAAGTCCTCGGGGTTCTAGTCAGAAAGGGGCACCTGAAACCCTTGGAACCGAGGCCTCTACCGAATCCACTCCCCCCTTCCCATAACCCAGCCAAATATTGCCAATACCACCAACAGCATGGTCATGACACCGACCAATGCTACAGGCTGCGTCATGAGATTCAAGATCTCATTGACAAAAACATCATTCTACCTCCCCAAGGACCCAACGTCACAAACAACCCACTCCCCAAACACAACCAAGATCCACCAAAAAGAGTCAACCTCATCCACACTGGGGTCGCTTCATATGATCCCAGTATCTATATCACTCCCTCCCACCTACCCAAGCCAGAGGTGATCCTCCCTGATAGCACGGACTTGTGCATGATGGACACCTCTACACCCCAACCTGAGCTAAAGGTGGTGACCACCGAGGATGGAACGGGGCAGGCTTCTGAGGAGAGCAAAACAGTTGAGTCTGGGGTGGAGCAAACTGAGAATTTAGCTGGCAGAGCTTATGATCCGAGTGGGTATATTTTGTCAGTAAGCCAACCAAAGCTGGATGCGGGATTGTCGGAACAGGCTGAGTTGTGTATGATCCGGGGGGACAAGCTTGAATCAGCGAGGGATGATCTAACTGCGGTGGAGGAGGACTTTGCCAATTTCCAGCTCTTCAACGATCAGGAACCAAGAGATGCATCAATCAACTGGTACGAATACGAGGAGTCGGCAGAAGCCATTGGGTGGTTGGATGATCAGCCGGATGTTGTGGAGTTTCAGTCAGGACAACGCCCAGCAGGGGCAAAAGTACCATTTGTGGCCGGAAGGGCCGAAAATCAGATTGAATCGCCGGAGAGCGCCGGTACGAAGAATTTTGCTCAGGAACAAAACATTTTGAAAACCGCACAGTTGTTGTTGGAGGAACAAGGGAAAAGATGGGATTCTGAGAGAGCCCGAAAAGCAAAGAACCATGAGGAAGTTGAGAGTGCTGCGAGCACGAAAATTGAACATGATGTGAGCATGAGGGAGGAAAATGCTGAGAGCATGTGTAGACACCCCATTTTTGACCGACCTTAAGACTCAGACGTCACCAATTGAGCGCTTGGTGATGTTGCATGCTGTGCTCGTTCAGAAGTCTCAGAGTCGCGGCCGCGCGCCCTGCCTCCGGACCTCCGAACCATCTTCTCTACCTTGTCTCGGTTTGCGAACCAGGCCCGGTTTTCTCTGTTTTCTTTCCTAAGGGAAGGGAGTGGTCCCGCAGATTATCTCCCGGTGGCCGTGAGCTACTTTTCGTGGCCGTAGGCCATTTTGCCCATTTCGGAGCCCGGTTCCCGGTTTTCGGGGCCGTTAGGCCGTGTGCCTCGGCTCGGGACCGCCCAACCATCTCCGCTTTCTCCGATTTTTGGCGGAGACCTTTGTTTTAATGCTCCGAGGAACACTGGGGCCCCTGATGCCCACTTCGCAGCCAAACACCACTTCCGGTGCCCGGCGACCCACTTTTGGGACCCCGAACTGCGTGATTTGGGCCCCGAGCATTCATTTTGCATCAGCCTTCTCCGGTTTTTGGCGGAGACCTCTGTTTTTATATTCCGAGGAACACTGGGGCCCATGGAACCCACTTCGTGGCCGTATGCCACTTTCGGTGCTCATAGCCGGTTTTCGGGACCCCAAACTGCCCGGTTTTGGTCCCGAGCATTCATTTCGCATCCATTTTCTCCGGTTTTTGGCAGGTATCTCTGTTTCGTCATTCCAGAGGACACTGGGGTTGCAGATACCCACTTCGCTGCTAAACACCACTTCCGGCACCTGCAGCTCATTTCCGGGATCCCGATTTGCTCGGTTTTGGCCCCGAACATTCATTTCTCATTAGTTTTTGTTCAAACTTGGCAGGTACCTCTGTTCCAACATCAGGAAGATCACTGGGGGGGGAAGGCCAGCAATTATCCCAGATAACCAGTTTCGCTCCTCCGGAGCCCGTTTTGCTCACTTCCGGGCCAATGTTGACCACCCTAGGGGTATTTTCTTCCAACCAAAGCTACATATCTGTGATGAGGGAATCTAGGAGGACCCTAAGGGTTGGTGGTCGGCCAGAAACTGTGGGTTTCATTTTTGGGCTTCTCCTTCAAGCTCTATGTTGTGGCTCCTGCTTCAGAGTTGCCGGATTTCAACCATGGGGTCTTGTTCTACACATCTTGGAGGACACTTTGGCATAGTGGTCGGCCAGAAATTGTTGACTTCATTTTTGGGCCTCTCCTTCAAGCTCTATGTTGTGGCTCCTGCTTCAGAGTTGCCAGATTTCAACCATGGGGTCTTGTTCTACACATCTTGGAGGACACTTTGGTATGGTGGTCGGCCAGAAATTTTTCTGTTCATTTTTTGGGGGTGGCCGGCCGGCCATGGTGAGTGGCTGGCCGACCAGGTGGGGTGGCCGGCCGGCCACCTCCCACAAATTTACCTGGCCGGCCAGCTTCCTGCTTTCCAGCCTGTCCCAGCTGTCCGGATATCTTTCAGCATATCCCGGGGCATCCGAGGGATATTTCGGGAGGGAAAGATTGGGTGCTTTCCCTCCCCTTTTACACCCCATTTTCTTGCCTATTTGAAGGGCCCTCCCTCTCCTTCTTCAAGGTTGGAAAAATTGGTCTCAAGGAATCATCTTCAAAAACCTCCATTTCCTTAGCTTAAAACTCCAAAAAAGCTTCAAGTGTCAAGGCCATTCCTTCATCAACACCTAGCCTCACCATCCCTACCACCACTCCAGCAGCTAGGAAGTGAATTTCAGAGGTTGAGAAGCTACAAATCAAAGCCAAGAATCAAAGAAAGACAAGTCTTCAAGGGTAAGTCTTCAAAACCAACTTTTAGGGCTTTTTCTTGATTCATTTCTATACTCTAATTGGTTGAGAATTGGGGCTCCGACCCCTACTGCTTTTGTACTTTTTTTGAGCCCCTCTACAACTTTGTAGAAGGGATCAACTTCATTTGATACTTCTATGACACACTTGTTTCAATACCTAGCTTTTATGCCATTTTCTTGCATGCTAGTTTTGGTCTATTTGTGTTTGTTTCTAGGGGTCCGACCCCTACTGCTTTTGTTCTTATTTTGAGCCCCTCTACAACATTGTAGAGAGGCTCAACCCCATTTGGTGCTTGTATATACCACCTCCTTCAATGTTCATCAAGTGTGCCACTTTTTGCATGCAATTTTGACCTATCTCTATTTGTTTTTGGGGCTTCGACCCCTACTGACTTTGGCCTTATTTTTACCCCCTTTACATATTTCATGAAGGAAGTTTGGTCATTTGGTGTGTGCATTGCATGTCTCTTGTTATAGCATATTTGGGAGCCTATTTTGCATGGATCTTTTAGCATGTTTGTGTTCTGATTTTGAGGATGTCATCTTCTGCATATATGCTTATTTTTAGCTAATATTCAATGTTGTAGAATAAAGTTTGTCCATTTGGGGTTTGCATATATCACTTGTCTCAATACCCCTCTTTTGGCCACTATCTTTGCATGCTTTGTTTGATCTATCTATGCTTGCATTTAGGCCATGTTTATTACTGAAAATATGCCATATTTGGGACTGCCTTGCTACTGTTCTTGCTGCCATGATCATATTTTGCATGTATAGCATGGCTATAGGCCATTTCGGGGCTTAATTTCACATTTTCGGGATGAATGCATGCTTCGAGTGTCATTTCGAATTGTTTCGGGGCTGTTTTCCCCTTTATTTAAGTGCTGAAATTCCATTGCCATGCTTGCATATCATTTCCTATGCCATTTGTATCATTTTTGCATTGCCTCAGTTTGCGTGCCAATGGGCACGCACTTCGAGGCACCTCATTTTTATCATTCCGGCAGCCTATGTGAGCGTGGCTGAGGCTATCTCATGTTGGCGTAAGCCCAATTTGCATTTTCATGCCTGTATGCCATTGCCTCGATTTGTGTGCCCGTGTGCACGCATTTCGAGGCACTTTGTTTTTACCCGACGGCAGCCTATGTGAGTGAGCTGAGGCTCTCCCATGTAGGTGTAAGCCCATCGTTGCATTCCGTATGCCATTTCATCGCATATCATCGCCTCGGTTTGCGTGCCTGTAGGCGCGCATTTCGAGGCACTTCGGTTTTATCCGATTTACATCGCATATCATCGCCTCGGTTTGCGCGCCTGTGGGCACGCACTTCGAGGCACTTCGGTTTTATCCGATTTTATCATTTCATCTTTGCCTCGGTTTGCGTGCCCGTGGGCACGTATTTCGAGGCACTTCAGTTTTATCCGATTTTCTCATTTGCATCGCCTCGGTTTGCGTGCCTGTGGGCGCGCATTTCGAGGCACCTCTGTTTTGTCCGATTTACATTTCATATTATCGCCTCGGTTTGCGTGTCCGTGTGCACGCATTTCGAGGCACTCTGTTTTATCCGCTTGGCATTGCGTATGCCTCCGCCCCGGTTTGCGTCCCCGTGTGCACGCATTTCGAGGCACTCTGTTTTATCCGATTTACATTTCATCATCGTCTCGGTTTGCGTGCCCGTGAGCACGCACTTCGAGACACCTCATTTTTATCATTCCGGCATCCCGTGTGAGTGTGGCTGAGGCCCTCTCATATTGGTGTAAGCCCATCATTGCATCTCGTGCCTTTCATGTCATCTCATGCGTGTATGCCATTTTCTCGGTTTGCGCGCCCGTGGGCGCGCATTTCGAGACATCTCATTTTCATCAGTATTGTGCATGCTAGGTCATACGTTAGTTGCATTTCATGCATATCATGCATATTGCACGGGAAACGAGGCGCGTTCCGTACTCCGCGTACCGGAACATGTCTCAATTCCCCAGTCACCGACACTCCGGATTACCCATGATGGAGTTAGGTTTTTGTTGTAGCATTCATCTGCATTCATCCCATATTGAGTTGTGCATTTCGGTTCCTCGGCCATCATGCATCGAGATGCGTGATTGGTGGCACGAGGATCGAGGCATGCATACATTTGTGAAATACATTGCTATGCCCTTTTCCTGCTCTCTGTTGCAGCAAAATCAACAATCAACAACTTTTCGGAGGCTGGTACGCATTTCGAGAAAATTGCGAACAGAGGCTAATCAGGGCATCCCAGTGGATTTCTGCGCCAAGCAGCCCAGCATATACCATTCATCAGGAGCAAGGCAGTCCCTGGCTTGCATGCCAGTTTTACTTTTCTGTAATTAATTTGTTAATTAATTAGAAATCTGTATATTTATTCGGACTGTATACTCTTTTATTCGGACTGTATTATTATTTTATTCGGACCCTCTGCGCGAGGGCGATATTGTAATAAGGGTGCGTGAGTGTGGTGTATGTCTTCCAACCCCCATTTCTTTCTCCCTTTTATTTACCCGCTTTGGATGGTTAGATATAGGGCATATTTCAATTAGCATACAGTATGACAGCATGTTTGCATCATTCATCTGTTTTGCACGCACCGGGCTCGGCACATCATACAAACTGCATTTGTATTTCAATTCTAAGTTGAATACATGATAGTTGTAGCATTTCATATGCCATGTTTAGAATAGCCGAGCCTGCTATAGTTGCATTCTGCATGTGTTGCATTAGGCATTTCTGTATACTTAGGATCATGCATGATTTCTAATGTAGTTTCTGTTTTGGCTTGGAGTACTCGGTGAGTTTTTATGCTTTAGCATCCTTGCATGCGTGTGAGTGTTGCCATGATAGCATGCTTGCCATGAGGCTATTTGCTTATGTGATATAACTGCCTTGAATGCCTGTGGGTGGAGGTTGAGTTATCCGGACTGGGACAAATCATTGACTGTTTGTTTTAAGCCCACTAGATAGTGGCAAAACCATTGTTCTTCTAAGCCCACCTGAGGGTGGCAAAATCTGCATCTTAAGCCTACCTACGGGTAGCAAACCATTTTCAAACAAACAAACATGAAATGTTTTATTCCAATTCAGACGACCCAGTCTATACTTATTTGCTGCGAGCATCACATAGTAACCTAGGCTAATAACCGGAATAAGAACTCACAATGTTTTCAAAAACTGATATCATGGTTAGTAGAGGCCGGTCTTTGACCGGGCGAGAGGGGGTGCTCACGATGTGACCTTCCCTAATCGTACCCAAGTTCCCGAGCCGAGGCAACTTTGGTGATGACGGACACGTGGCCTTTGGCACCGAGTCAGGGTTTCCTAAATTTCCCATTTTAAAATATTTAGGTGGCGACTCTGTTATCTGGCAAAGCAGTCCATGTTTGGCACTTCTTTCAAAAAAATCAGTTTTCTCAAACGATTTGCCGGATTTGGACTCTTTGGTTCGAGATTTGGAACCGCAACAAAAATCGAGTCCGAGCTGTAGCGAGGCCCCCCCGCGGGCGTTGTTACAGCATGAACAACCCGGAACCAGACAGGTGTTTGCTAGATGCTGGTGGAATGTGGTGGGAAGATGATGACTTGTATCTCGCCCACACAGACGAAGACTGGGCAGGTGGCCAACCAGACAGCACTTGGTACCTTGAGGAGGTGGACCACATGACTAGAAGTGGGCGGTACTTCAAGCCCCCACACCTTGATCAACCCGAGGCGTCAGGAAAAGATAAAGAGGCAGAGAAACAGAGAGAGAAGCAAGTTGAAGAAGAGGCTGTACTGAAGCAGCTAAAGAAAATACAAGCAGACATCTCAATTTGGGGACTGCTCATGGCTTCAAGGGTGCACAGGCAGGCTGTCCTATCTGCCATGGACAAAGCCAAACTCTCCATCGAAACTACGCCAGAACAGTTAGTTGGGCTGGTCTTTCCGGGAGGAGGTTCCCCGGCATTAACCTTTTCAGACAAGGAATTGCCGCCTGAGGGCGTGGATCATAACAGACCTCTCTACATCTCTGTAGAATGCAGGGACAAATGGATCCCGGTGGTACTTGTTGATACCGGGTCCGCTATCAATGTCTGTCCAGCCAGAACGGCGTATGCAATTGGGTTAAAGCCTGCGGACTTCACGCCGACTACTCAAGTAATCAGAGCCTACGACAATACAAGCAGGGATGTCCTGGGGACAGTAAAAATCCAAACCAAGATTGGGCCGGGACAACACGAAGTAGATTTTCATGTCTTGGAGGTCCCTGCATCTTTCAACATGCTTTTGGGGCGACCCTGGTTGCATCAGG
This sequence comes from Camellia granthamiana, assembly GCA_036172215.1. Taxonomy (NCBI): domain Eukaryota; kingdom Viridiplantae; phylum Streptophyta; class Magnoliopsida; order Ericales; family Theaceae; genus Camellia; species Camellia granthamiana. Next base: position 132,254,831 of record CM069911.1, read on the forward strand.
TGAAGGCCGTCTCATCTACTCTACATCAAATGGTGAAGTACCCCTACGGAAAGGGAGTAGCCATTGTTTTTGGGAACTCATCAATCCATCCCCCTCCGGAGGTATCTACGCCAGTCCTTGAGATTGAACACGGCATGGAGGACATGTTCATATCGGGATTTACTTTGGCCGAGGCCCGGATAGTGCAGAATATCATGGCTGTAAATGAGGGTCTGTATGTCAGCGCTCAAGCCGTCTACCTCATGAATAAGCTACAGCATATCCCAGGGATGGGATTGGGAAGAAGCGGCAGGAAGGGAGTCGCAGCGTTGGCCGAAGTGCCACACAATCCACATACCTTTGGACTGGGTTATCTGCCCACCAAAGAAGACTGGGCGAGAAAAGGAAAGGAAATGGCCGGCAGAGCCAGAGCGAAGCAGGCTGGGAAGCCTTTTGATTTAATGCACAGGCCCATCTGGGGTACCCTGAACGGACGCTTCGTCCGGGAGGGGGAAGATTTTCCATTTTGTGGCTTCCCAGAGCCATGGTTCAACGCGGAGAAGAAGCGCGTACCAGGTTTCGAAATCTTCTTCGACCTGCAACTATCCGGGGATGACGTTGTCACAGAGCAGACAGACCCAACAACTGAGGCTGAGCAGAATAAGGCAGAGGAGCCTGAGGGCACTGAATTGGAAATGGGGGTAGCACTGGCAAGTCTCCTCTCTGATCCTCTGATCGACCAAGATTGCTTGGGGAATAACGCCGTGGTTGCCATGATTGGGAATGAAATGGCCGCGAGCCAACCAGCAGCTATTTTGGACGCATCAATCGCACCCTCCCTCACCTGGCAGTATGAGGAGGGATTCTTATCCAGCAGCACCGGGTCAGGTAGTGAGCCGGAGTCTGATTCCACCGAGTCCTGTGAGTCGGAATCAAATTCCAGCTCGACTGAGTCTGAGTCTGGTACTCCTGGGGGTGTCAACCCGGATGCCACAGTCCTGTCCAGGTCGTCTTTTTCCTTTTCTTTTGAGTCTGTTGTAACAGAAGAATTGGACGATTTGGATGAACTTAATGAGAATGAGGTGAATGTGGTTTCCGAGTACTTTTCTGTGCCCCTAATTTATTGCTTAAATCAGGACTTTCAAAATTTTGATCAAAACGACGAGGACGAAGTTCCTCCGGTTTTACAACGACTAATTGAGCAAGAGCAAGAGAGGTTTGTTAAACCCTTAACGGATGAAATCATTTCTGTGAATATTGGTACTGAGGAGGACCCGCGGCTGGTCCAGATCGGGTCCACGCTGTCTTCAGAGGAACGCGAGCGCTTAGTCGCTTTATTAAAAGATTTCAAAGATGTTTTCGCGTGGTCCTACGAAGACATGCCTGGGATCGATCCTGAGATTGTACAGCATCGGATCCCCCTTGACCCCGAGGCCCGACCTGTCAAACAGAAGCTCAGAAGGATCCGCCCGGATTGGGCTCTTAAGATCAAGGAAGAGGTCACCAAGCAAATTGACGCAGGCTTCCTGCTAGTCTCTGAATATCCGACTTGGCTGGCCAATATAGTTCCGGTGCCGAAGAAAGATGGCAAGATCCGGGTGTGCGTAGACTTCAGGGATTTGAACCGAGATTTTCCCCTACCGCACATCGATGAGTTAGTGGACTTCACAGCAGGGCATGCATTGCTCTCATTCATGGATGGCTTCTCGGGCTATAACCAGATAGTGATGGCGCCAGAAGACAGGGAAAAGACTGCATTCACCACCCCGTGGGGGACATACTGCTATAGAGTCATGCCGTTTGGGTTGAAGAATGCTGGGGCTACTTATCAACGGGCCGCGACCACGATACTACACGATATGATCCACAAAGAGGTTGAGGTGTACGTGGACGACATGATTGTCAAGTCCAAGGAAAGAGAGGGCCACTACACCGCCTTGCGCAAGTTTTTCCAAAGGATCAGAGAATTCAGGTTGCGGTTAAACCCTCAGAAATGTACATTTGGTGTTACAGCGGGAAAAATGCTGGGGTTTCTGATTACACAAAGGGGCATCGAGGTCGACCCTTCCAAAATTAAGGCCATCTTAGAAATGCCACCACCAAGGACTGAAAAGGAGGTGCGAGGCTTTCTGGGTAAAGTGCAATTCATAAGACGGTTTATCTCAGAATTAACCTTGACTTGTGAACCACTTTTTGGTCTCCTGAAGAAAGGCAAGAAGTTCCAATGGGACGGCCGATGCCAAGCAGCGTTTGAACAGATTAAAGAATATCTACAGAACCCACCCATGTTATCGCCAGCAGAACCAGGGAAACCGTTGATTTTGTACCTGTCAGTGACTGAAACCACAATGGGCTGCATGCTTGCACAAGAATCTGAAGACAGGGTGGAGAGAGCCATCTACTATTTGAGCAAGAAAATGCTAGAGTATGAGACCCGGTATACGCCACTGGAAAAGGCTTGCCTAGCTCTGGTATGGGCTACCAGGAAGTTGCGGCACTACCTGTTAGCTCACTCTGTAATGTTGGTTTCACGACTAGATCCCATCAAATATCTTTTCGAGAAACCAGCGCTTACGGGTAGGCTAGCTCGTTGGTTGCTGTTGCTCTCCGAATTTGATCTCACATATGTGACGCGCAAGTCAGTGAAGGGAAGAGCAGTGGCAGAGTTCCTTGCCGACCACCCGGTCGAGGGGGATGAAGCAGTTGAGTATCTATTCCCAGATGAAACAATTCTGCATATCGACGAAGAAACTTGGACAATGTACTTTGACGGAGCGTCAAATCAACATGGGTATGGGATAGGAGTGTTGCTGATAGCACCCGACAATTCCCGTATCCCTCTAGCCTTCAAACTCCGGTTCAAAGTCTCAAATAATGAAGCAGAATACGAGGCGTGCATCGCTGGTTTAGAAGCAGCCCTGGAACTAGGGGCAAGACGGCTGGACGTCATTGGGGATTCGAATCTTGTTGTGTCTCAAGCTAAAGGAGACTGGAAAGTAAAAGAAGAAAATATGATAATGTATCACCAAACCTTGGATTTGCTGATTCCTCGGTTTGAGAAGCTGAATTTCGCTCATCTACTAAGAGAGAACAACAAGTTCGCAGACGCCTTAGCAACTCTATCATCAATGATAGACATCCCGTGTGGAGTCCGAATGCGTCCAGTCATCATCGACCAGAAATTTGTACCTGCTTATGAGTCGATTGCAACCATAGATGAAGTTCAGGATGAACACCCTTGGTACTACGATATCTGGAACTTTTTGGAGAAAGAAGCATACCCGCCAGGGGTAAATGCCAAAGACAAGAGGGCAATCAGAAGAATGTCAGTTCAGTTCATCATCTGCGGAGGTAAACTGTATAGGCGGGGTCATCTGGGATTGCATAAACTGTGTGTGGATACAGAAGAGTCAAGGCGTCTGATGGAAGCCATCCACGGGGGTGAATGTGGTGCACATATGAATGGGGTGATGTTGGCACGGAAGATCCTTAGACAAGGTTATTATTGGTCCACCATGGAGGAGGATTGTATTAGTTTCGTCCGGCGATGCCACAAATGTCAGATTCATGCAAATCGCATGAACATTCCGCCGTCAAAGCTATACAACATGACTTCGCCATGGCCGTTTTCTGTCTGGGGAATTGATGTAATCGGAGCTGTTACGCCGAAGGGGTCGAATGGGCATGAGTTCATCCTCGTAGCGATAGATTATTTTACAAAGTGGGTTGAGGCCCAATCTTACGCAGTGTTGAAAGCCTCACACGTCGCAAAATTCATCAGAAACAACATCATCTGTCGCTACGGAGTCCCAAATGAAATAGTTTCTGACAATGGTTCCCACTTCAAGAAGGAGGTGATTGATTTGTTGGAGAAATACAATGTGGCTTTTCACAAGTCGTCTACTTACCGGCCACAAACCAACGGAGCAGTTGAGGCCGCCAACAAGAACATCAAGCGCATACTACAGAAGATGGTGGAAACCTATCGGGATTGGCCAGATAAGCTGCCGTTTGCTCTGTGGGGCTACAGGACTTCGATCAGAACTTCTACTGGGGCGACTCCGTACTCATTAGTCTATGGGATGGAGGCCGTTCTACCTATTGAGATTGAGGTTCCGTCATTACGAGTATTGGCCGAGTGCCATATAACCGAAGCAGATTGGCAGCAAAACAGATTTGAGGAACTCATGCTTTTCGATGAAAGAAGGTTGAAGGCACTGTACCATGTTCTGGGTTATCAACGCAGAATCGCCCGGGCTTTCAACAAGAAGGTTAAGTCCAGGAATCTGAAAGAAGGAGATTTAGTACTCAAGGACAACCGAGCTCTTATCCACGACCCAAGGGGCAAGTTCAGACCTAATTGGACTGGTCCTTACATCATCAAGTCAATCTGGTCAGGTGGAGCTGTGGTTCTGATGGATCTAGATGGCTTAGAGTTTTCCCAACCGATCAATATGGACAAGTTGAAGAAATACTACCCCTGAGAGGCTCGCTAGGCCGAAAACCCGAAAGGGCGACCTAGGCAAAACTCAGAGCACAAAAAATTTGAAATTATAAAAACTGAGCTCGCAAGGTTGAAAACCCGCAAAGGGCGGCCTTGGCAAAAGTTAGAGCGCAAAAGGAGAGTAAAAAATACCCGAGCGAACCTAAGCCTGAACTACGTAAGGCTTGATTCCCATCTTTGGGATACGTAGGCAGCTTCATCTTGAAGTTCAGTCACAATCTTTTCCCCGATCAACTTCGTCCATTTTGATCATCTCAGTCATCTTTATTCATCAGCATTTATTGTGATCTCCGGTACAGTGCTATTCAAACTAGGGGCAACTTTCCGTTGCGATGAAATGCTGCGGCACCATTCAAACTAGGGGCAACTTTCCAGTTGCTAGGATCCGGGATTGCGCATCTCAGTGACAGATCTCAGGCGTGTCCAGTTCTGATCCATATCGAAAATAGTTTTGAAAAGTTTTAATAAAAGTTGGCTTTGTTCAAATTAACCTTTTTACAACTAAGACCATTTTTGGACCAAAAGTGGAGAATTTTCAGTACCACAACCTTCAATTTCATTGATTTCAAAACAGAGTTCTGTTGCTCTTGCATACAATTGAAGTTGCTTTTTATTACATTCATAACGAAAACTTGAAAGTACTAATAAAGCAATAAATCTGGGGCACAGTCCAGTCAGATGTCCCTGCGCCCCCTTCCAGAGCTAGTCGAAGCTTCAGATGCCAGCTTAGGCCCAACTTGTGCTTCTTCATTGAGCCAATCCCAGCACTCATCAGACAACGTGCAATTGAAAGCAGGGGCAGGGGCCAGGAGCCCTCTGGTCCTTCAAGCTGCAATAGGCCGGGCAAGATGTGCACCTCGGACTGGGAACGTAGCTGGATACTCTATCCCCTCCGGAGGGCAAGTCTGATCATGGCCGAACTGGCGCAGAATACGGAATGGGAAGTAAAATACACAGTGAGTCAAACCGATCAGTCGAATCCCAACCTGCCAGGACATGCTATAGCTCATTGCCGGGAGATTGAGCCAGGGGCAGCGCCATGCAATAAGATCTGCTGATAAATTGCACATCCATTCAAACCACCAGCTCCCATCAGGAGCATTGACTAGGTGTTGCCGAAAGAAGTAGCTGCGGGCTGAATAAGCAGGGCAAGAGTTCACAACTTGCAACTTATCCATCAACCATATCTGGGGAGGGATGAAAAATGAGAGATTAAAGAATAGAGAGATGTGCGATGAGAGAAAAGTGAGATAGGGGTTTTGTGAGAAAAATCGAGCCCGAGGGCCGAGTGATGTGAGTGAACATACATGTGAGCTTGGATGGGAAACATTACCTGTAGCATTAGTGGACTCCCTGCAAATCTGGTTGTCTCCCGGCAGTAGAAGGCATCCAGGCCTATCAATTTTGGATACATTCCATTATCCAGGTAGTCCATCCGAAGTACATCGTGCTATATTTTTGCTTATCGAGTTGTTGTTTTTGCTTATTGAGTTGTAAGTTTTGTCGAGCTGTCGCATTTTGTGTTTTGAGTTGTTACTTTTTGATTACACAATTTTGTTAAGCCTTGTCAGTTGAGTCGTTCACATTGTCGTACTTTGTTTATCGAGTTGTAAACTTGCTAAGATTCTGTTATCTCTTAGTGAGTCGATTTGTCTTTATTTGTTGCGTTGGTTCACTACCTGACCTGGTAATACATGAGGCACATTTCCTTTCAATTCCACTTTGTGCAAAATAATGCGATGCGATGCTAAGAATTTCAAATACAATATCTTTTCAAAAGCTGTTTCATTTCATCATGTTTTACAACAAAATAAAGGTACAAGTTTTACAGAAAATAAAACTACCTAACAATGTGCAAAGTGCTACAAACTACTAGCTAAAAAGTAGAATAAAGCAGGAAATAACATCAGTGCCCTCGGGAGCGGGAATGGGGAGGCCCTCTCATCCTCTTCTGCGGGATAATCTCTACCTCATCATCACCATTCGGATCGGAGCTGTCGTCCTCCGGATCCCCCTCAGGCTCGTCTCCACTCCCGGAACCAAGACCGGAGCCTCCCCCTCCAGGAGATGTGTCTGACACATGATCTGCGACCTCCTCCTCGTCATCCTCAACAATGGGTGCCCTGCGTCTGCGAAACGACCCTCCTCCTCGAGCTCCTCGGTGAGGCCGAGATGGCCCAGCTCCTCGAGGCCCAGTACCTCTACCTCTCTGAAAAGGCCCGGGAGGCCCACCTTGTGTCGGAGCATAGACTGGAGGCATCTGAAAATGCAAAATGCAATACATCAGTTCAAACACAAAAAGCAGGTACAAGTGCAGTATGGGAGTGGGGTGTGTGCCAGATGTGTTCTACACAGCCTACCAGTGCAATGGAATGTTTAAAGCCAGAGCATTAACAGAAATATGATAAATGCAAGAAAGATGAAGGGTACCTGGAAGCCCATGATGGACATCTGTGCCTCTCTGCGCAGGACCATCCCCTCGAGTGAGGCCACCACTCCGAGCATCTGATCTATGTAATCCCGAGGTGGCTGCAGACATAAGCTCAACTCATCAATAAATAAGCAACTGCCAAAATGACTGTGTGACAAATGAAAAACAGTAGAACATACCGGTGGTGAGTCAGGATCACTGACGTATCTGTGACCAGGCGCCGGAGGCTCCATAGGGATCGGAATCGGGGAGGTAGCCCCATACTGCCAACACGTCAACTCAGTCGGCATCTCTGGCCATCCAGGGTGATCAAGGGTCGGAGGGATCGGAGGAATCGAACTGCCTCTACCTCTAGATGTGCCAGCCCTGCTAGAAGAAGGGATGTCTGTAGCACGAGCGCGACTCGAAGATGGTGCGCCCGCGGACCTCCGTGGTGGAGCCCGTACTCCCGTCAAGGGGGGCATCAAATATATACGGCGGTAGGTGGCGTAGCTCCCCTCAAGGAGATGTATCAAAGCATCACTGCCCTGCATAGCACTACTGACCTCCTCAGGAGATAATCTATCAGCAGTCCGCATGGTGTTTGGAGGCACAGCAGGAGGGTCCTGAGAATTCCCCCCCCATAGCTGGCGCTGGAAGCGTTCCCCCAGGAACCAAACTCTACCCACTGGTCCCTCGAGCAGGAACCTATACTGGGAACTAGTCGACCCTCCGGGGTACTGATCCTCGAGGTCATCGCCGAAGATTGCCCAAGGCTGCCAAGTGATCTGCGGATAACCAGTGCATAAGTCAATCAAAAATCAGAACATACAAAGCAGATCAAAGATGAAAATGGAAAAAGAACTGAGAGTTCTAAAATACCTCTGTCGCTCGAACAGTGTCGAAGTACTGCCGCAGAGAGAAGAGAGTCTCTCGAGGCCTCGACAAGTGCTCGCCCTCAAACATCAGTGAATATGGGGTCATAGGAGGTCCTGTCACCTCCATCTCCGGGGCTAATGTGGGAAAATATGCATATACCCATAGCTGAGGAAAGCAGTGCGGGATGTGAATACAAGGTGCTAAAGGCAGAATACAGAGTGCAAAGTGCGCCGTGTGTGCAGAAGACAAGCAATGAGAAGCAAAAATGTAAATCAAAAGGACAGAATGTACCTCCCAGGTTCTCCAGTAGCCGCCGAGTAAATCCCCCCGTCCGCGAGAGACTGCGCTCATATAACAGTACAGGGTAGCCAGGCTAGCGCCGCCCCAATCATACTGGCTGACCTGTGATAGGTCTACCAAAGCACTCAGAAGATATAATCCTACCATGTTCCCTCTATCAGCGAACAAGGTGGTGCCGAGGAGATACATGAGAAAACCGCGGGCATACTGCTCCGCCTCCTCAGGAGTACCGGGCTCCATCTGTGGCCGCCGGAAGTGCAAAGCAAACCAGGAGTATCGGACCCTCCCCGAACCTCTGTCTACAGGCGGGTGTGTCCCCAATAGGTGCATCCAAGCAGCCTCCCACTGGCCCATATCCTCGTCATAGGGAATGGGTACACCGCCTACGTCTAGGCCGGTGAGTATAGCGAAGTCCAGTGGGGTCATGGTCATATCCCCGGCTGCAGAAAAATGGAAAGAATTGGTGGTGTCCCACCACCTCTCTGCTAGAGCCACGAATAAAGTCCTACTGATGAGGCAACGAGATAATCCCCTGCAGAATGGTCCAAATCCTGCAAGGTCGACCAAGCCCCGGACAGCTTCCGGAAGCTCAAGATACCACTCCCTCGCGGTGACGGAGCCATACCCTCGCACTGTGCGAGAGTGAACCTGCATTTAGAATGAATGCATAGATCAGCAAATGAAGTGAAAATGAGCTGTGTGCAAATGAAGTGAAAATGAGCTGTGTGCAAATGAAGTGAAAACGGGCTGCGTGTTCAGTAAATTTGGTATTTGGGACAGTGTGTTCTACTCAACATCAGTGGGCTGTGTGTTCGCTTCGAATTGGGACTGTGTGTTCTACTCTTAATCAGTGGGCTGTGTGTTCACCTCAAATTGGGACTGTGTGTTCTACTCAACATCAGTGGGCTGTGTGTTCACCTCAAATTGGGACCGTGTGTTCTACTCAACATCAGTGGGCTGTGTGTTCACCTCAAATTGGGACTGTGTGTTCTACTCAACATCAGTGGGCTGTGCGTTCGCTTCAAATTGGGACTGTGTGTTCTACTCAACGTCAGTGGGCTGTGTGTTCGCTTCAGATTGGGACTGTGTGTTCTACTCAACATCAGTGGGCTGTGTGTTCGCTTCAAATTTGGACCGTGTGTTCTACTCAACATCAGTGGGCTGTGTGTTCGCTTCAAATCTGGGCTGTGTGTTCAGTACATCAAGTTTGGGGCTGTGTGTTCTACTCTCAATTAGTGGGCTGTGTGTTCGCTTCAAATCTGGGCTGTGTGTTCAGTGCATCAAAGTTTGAGACTGTGTGTTCTACTCTTAATCAGTGGGCTGTGTGTTCGCTTCAAATCTGGGCTGCGTGTTCAGAAAATCTGAGTTTTGGGACTGTGTGTTCTACTCTTAGTCAGTATGTGCTGTGTGCTCATTTTCAACTTCGAGCTGTGTCTTCGGTGAATCAATGTTTGAGCCGTGTGTTCAATTTCTAATTAATGTGCACTGAGCGTTCTCAATTGTTCAATGCGCCAGGTATTCATGAAATTCAAGCGGCTTAGTCACATGCTCAGGATGCAAGTACTATGTCGTAACCTAAACTGTGTGTCTAAGCATGGCAAAGTATGAATTGCACGAGGAAAAGCAGGAAAGAAAGTAAAATACCTCTGCATCATAAGAGAGGTGCTGCTCTGGCTCTCGTAGGAGAAGATCCCCTGGTACTCGGTCGTTAAACTCAGTGAAATGACGAAAAGTGGCCCGCGGAAGCCTATGAACCGCTGGGGCATATCGATCGGGAATGAAAGGGCGAACTCTCGGAGGCAATGCCATAATGTCAAAGTCATCTCCGGCGCCGGGAAAACCTCCGCCGTGAGGGAAATGGCCCGCCATGTCGAGAAATCTGCAAAAAGGAGCAAAAATGAGCAAAATGGGCCAAAGTTGGAAAAAGTCAACAAAAGTCAACTCTCGGGAAACGAAAAGTCAACAAAAGTCAACCCCCGGGAAAATTTTCCAAATATTGAAACAAAATTACCTCAAGTGGTGAAAATGAGAAGAGAAGCCCCAAAGTCGAAATTTAGTCGCTTCAAAGTGCTTAAATCTGAAAGATTTCGCAAAAACAACTTGCGTGGGAGGCCGAGGGACGCGTATAAAATGCAGATCTGAGAGAGAAAATGGCTTAGAGAGCAAGAGGAGAGAATTTCACACTTGGGGGAGTGATTTCGGATGGCATTGGAGGTGTGTATATATAGAAAATGCCAAAATGACCATTTTGCCCCTGCTTTTGGGCAGTGGCCGGCCGACCACCTAACCTGGCTGGCCGGCCACCCACTTTTTCTCCCCTGGCCGATGGCCTCTCCTAGGGCAATGGGCTGGCCGACCATGCTCCCTACCCCCTCCCCTACCTCTCTGCAAATTTTGAGGAAAATCGGAGTTCCCGGGACCTGAAAAAGTTGAAGATAAGTACACTTTCTGGCGCCGAATTGCTCCGCTGGAACTTTAACTGCAATTCCTGACATGTGTCTCGTCATTATTCATCAAAATCAGAGTGTATCCTTTTTAAACATGTTGTGACCTCTCCGGGAGGTGAATCAGGGGGCCGCGATTGAGTTGCCGTCGCCGAAATGCGCGTTTTCCGGTTCATCGTTTCATGTCAAGTGGGCATCCTGATTTATGTTCATTTTGCTTTATTCGGCTCATAATTCGCATTCTCATGAATGTTTTGCATTGTCATGCATGATTTCTTGGTGTACAATACTTCTATGCTTGAACATGCGTTGCCACGCATTATCTTCTCTCGCGTTATGTTACATTTGTTCGCCTACACTGTGTGTGTCAAACTTTTCGAATCACAGGAATCGCATTGAATATATGTTGTTAGCATATTGTTCTTGTTGAATTTCCCTCTTTTGCAGGCACGATATTGTATGTACGGTTCATTTGAGGCTGGTGCGACCAGACGAATCGCGCAGGTATCGTATCTTCTCCGTGTGAGACGCGACGAGAATTGAATGATTCTCCGCATTCCTAACTGCATGAAATGTAGTTGTTGCTTTGCATTCTTGCTTAAAACTGTTGCATCTATTTGTCAATACTTGCTTCATTACAGCTTGCTGCACTTGCATGATCATCTGGCTCTGTGCATGCCATTTTGCATTTTGCCCCCTTTGCCTGCGGGCACGCATCTCTGTTTACTTTGTATGATTGTCTAAGTCTTCGGCCTTGTCAAAAATGGGTCGTCTCTGGGCTTTGACATTCACTCCCGTCATTGTTATGACTTCCGAGTTCTGTCAAAGAGGGGCAACTGTAGACACCCCATTTTTGACCGACCTTAAGACTCAGACGTCACCAGTCGAGCGCTCGGTGATGTTGCATACTGTGCTCGTTCAGAAGTCTCAGAGTTGCGGCCGTGCGCCCTGCCTCCGGACTTCCGAACCCTCTTCTGTGCCTTGTCTCGGTTTGCGAATCAAACTCGGTTTTCTCTGTTTTCTTTCTTGAAGGAAGGGAGTGGTCCCGTAGACTATCTCCCGGTGGCCGTGAGCTACGTTTCGTGGCCGTAGGCCATTTTGCCCATTTCGGAGCTCGGTTCCCGGTTTTCGGAGCCGTTAGGCCGTGTGCCTCGGCTCGGGACCGCCCAACCATCTCCGAGTTCTCCGGTTTTTGGCGGAGACCTCTGTTTTAATATTCCGAGGAACACTGGGGCCCCTGATGCCCACTTCGTGGCCGTATGCCACTTTCGGTGTTCGTAGCCGGTTTTCGGGACCCCGAACTGCGTGATTTGGGCCCCGAGCATTCATTTTGCATCAGTTTTCTCTGATTTTTGGCAGGAACCTCTGTTTTGTCATTCCGAGGGACACTGGAGTCGCAGATACCCACTTCGCTGCTGAACACCACTTCCGGCACCTGCAGCCCATTTTCGGGATCCCGAATTGCTCGGTTTTGGCTCCGAGTGTTCATTTCTCATTAGTTTTTGTTCAAACTTGGCAGGTACCTCTGTTTCAACATCAGGAAGATCACTGGGGGGTGAGAAGCCAGCAATTATCCCAGATAACCAGTTTCGCTCCTCCGGAGCCCGTTTTTCTCACTTCCGGGCCAATGTTGAACACCCTAGGGGTATTTTCTTCCCACCAAAGCTACATATCTGTGATGAGGGCACCTAGGAGGACCCTAAGGGTTGGTGGTCGGCCAGAAATTCAGGGTTTCATTTTTGGGCGTCTCCTTCAAGCTCTATGTTGTGGCTCCTGCTTCAGTGTTGCCAATTTCCGACCTTGGAACCTTGTTCTACACATCTTGGAGGACCCTAAAAGTTAGTGGTCGGCCAGCAATTGTTGATTTCATTTTTGAGCCTCTCCTTCAAACTCTATGTTGTGGCTCCTGCTTCAGTGTTGCTAATTTCCAACCCTAGAACCTTGTTCTACACACATGGGAGGACACCAAAAAGTGGTGGTCGGCCACTAATTCAAAACTTCATTTTTTCACCTGGTTGGCCGGCCATGTAGGGTGGCTGGCCGGCCATGGGGGGTGGCTGGCCGGCCACCTTGCAAAAAAATACCTGGCCGGCCAGCTTCCTGCTTTCCAGCCTGTCCCAGCTGTCCGGATATCTTCCAACATATCCCGGGGCATCCGGGGGATATTTCGGGAGGGAAAGATTGGGTGCTTTCCCTTCCCTTTTACACCCCATTTCTTGTCTATTTGAAGGGCCCTCCTTCCCCTTTGCTTAGGTTAGAAAAAATGGCTTCAAGAGCTCCATAGCAAAAAACCTAATTTTCATAGCCAAAAGCTCCAAAATTTCTTCAAGTGTTGCTTGATTCCTTCACCAACACCTAGCTTCACCATTCCAACTTTGATTCCAGCAGCTAGGAAGTGAATTTCAGAGGTTGAGAAGCTACAAATCAAAGCCAAGAAGCAAAGAAAGACAAGTCTTCAAGGGTGAGTATTCAAAACCAACTTTTAGGGCTTTTTCTTGATCTTTTCTTATACTCTAATTGGTTGAGAATTGGGGCTCCGACCCCTACTTCTTTTGTGCTTGTTTTGAGACCCTCTACAACTTTGTAGAAGGGCTCAACATCATTTGATGCTTCTATGATATACTTGTTTCAATACCTAGCTTTTATGCCATTATCTTGCATGCTAGTTTTGGCTTATTTGTGCTTGTTTTTAGGGGTCCAACCCCTACTTCTTTCTTGCTTGTTTTGAGCCCCTCTACAACATTGTAGAGAGGCTCAATTTCATTTGGCCATTATATCCACCACTTCCTTCAAATTCCATCAAGTGTGCCCATTTTTGTACACAACTTTTGACCTATTTCTATTTGTTTTTGGGACTTCGACCCCTACTGACTTTGGTCTTACTTTGACCCCCTTTACACATTTCATGAAGAAAATTTTGTCATTTGGTGCTTGTTTTGCATGACTCTTGTTATAGCCTCTTTTGAGCTTCATTTTTGCATGGAATTGTTAGCATGATTTTATTCTGATTTTGAGGATTTCATCTTCTGCAATTGTGCTTATCTTTATCTCATCTTCAATGTTGTAGAAGAAATTTTGTCCATTTGGGGTTTGCATATATCACTTGTCTCAATACCCCTCTTTTGGCCACTAACTTTGCATGCTTTGGTTGATCTATCTATGCTTGCATTTAGGCCATGTTTATTACTGAAAAAATGCCATTTTTGGGACTGCCTTGCTACTGTTCTTGCTTCCATGATCATATTTTGCATGTATAGCATGGCTATAGGCCATTTCGGGGCTTTATTTCACATTTTCGGGATGATTGCATGCTTCGGGTTTCATTTCGAATTGTTTCGGGGCTGTTTCCCCCTTCATTTAGGTGCTGAAATATGGTTTGCATGCTTGTATATCATTTCCTATGCCATTTGTATCATTTTTGCATTGCCTCGGTTTGCGTGCCCGTGTCCACGCATTTCGAGGCACTTTATTTTTATCCGCCGGCAGCCTATGTGAGTGAGCTAAGGCTCTCCCATGTTGGTGTAAGCCCAATTTGCATTTTCATGCTTGTATGCCATTGCCTCGGTTTGTGTGCCCGTGTACACGCATTTCGAGACACTTTGTTTTTACCCGACGGCAGCCTATGTGAGTGAGCTGAGGCTCTCCCATGTTGGTGTAAGCCCATCGTTGCATCCCGTATGCAATTTCATCCCATTTCATCATCGCCTCGGTTTGCGTGCCCGTGGGCGCGCATTTCGAGGCACTCTGTTTTATCCGATTAGCATTGCGTATGCCTCCGCCTCGGTTTGCGTGTCCGTGCGCACGCATTTTGAGGCGCTCTGTTTTATCCGGTTGGCATTGCGTATGCCTCCGCCTCGGTTTGCGTGCCCGTGTGCACGCATTCCGAGACATTCTGTTTTATCCGGTTTGCATTGCGTATGCCTCTGCCTCGGTTTGCATGCCCGCGTGCACGCATTTCGAGGCACTCTATTTTATCCGATTTGTATTTCATCATTACCTCGGTTTGCGTGCCAGTGGACACGCATTTCGAGGCACCTCATTCTTATCATTCCGGCATCCTATGTGAGTGTGGCTGAGGCCCCTTTCACATTGGTATAAGCCCATCATTACATTTCGCATGTCATTCCGCATCGCCTCGGTTTGCGTGCCCGTGGACACGCATTTCGAGGCATCTCATTTTCATAGCATCGTACATGCTAGGATTGTATGTTAGTTGCATTTCATGCATATCATGCATATTGCACGGGAAACGAGGCGCGTTTCGCACTCCGAGTGGCGGAGCATGTCTCAATTCCCCAGTCACCGACACTCCGGATCCCCCATGATGGAGTTAGGTTTTCATTGTAGCATTCATCTGCATTCATCTTATATTAAGTTGTGCAATTCGGCTCCTCGGCCATCATGCATTGAGATGCGTGATTGGTGGCACGAGGATCGAGGCATGCATATATTTGTGAAATACACTGCTGTGCCCTTTTCCTGCTCTCTGTTGCAGCAAAATCAACAATCAACAACTTTTCGGAGCCTGGCACGCATTTCGAGAAAATTGCAAACAGAGGCTAATCAGGGCATCCCAGTGGATTTCTGCGCCAAGCAGCCCAGCATACACCATTCATCAGGAGCAAGGCAGTCCCTGGCTTGCATGCCAGTTTTACAGTTTTCTTAGTTTAATTTGTTAATTAATTAGAAATTTGTAATATTCGGACTGTATATATTTCGGACTGTACTATTCTTTTATTTCGGACTGTATATTTTATTCGGACCCTCTGCGCGGGGGGCAATGCTGTAATAAGGGTGCGTGAGTGTGATGTATGTCTTCCAACCCCCATTTCTTTCTCCCTTTTATTTACCCGCTTTGGATGGTTAGATATAGGGCATATTTCAATTAGCATACAGTATGATAGCATGTTTGCATCATTCATCTGTTTCGCATGCACCGGGCTCGGCGCATCATACAAACTGCATCTGTATTTCAATTCCAAATTGAGTACGTGATAGTCGTAGCATTTCATATGCCATGTTTAGAATAGCCGAGCCTGCTATAGTTTGCATTTTTGCATGTGTTGCATTAGGCATTCTGTATACATTAGGATCATGCATGATTTCTAATCAGTTTTCTGTTTTGGCTTGGAGTACTAGGTAAGTTTTATGCTTTAGCATCCTTGCATGCGTGTGAGTGTTGCCATGATAGCATGCTTGCCATGAGGCTATTTGCTTATGTGATATAACTGACTTGAATGCCTGTGGGTGGAGGTTGAGTTATTTGGATTGGGACAAATCACTGATTGTTTGTTTTAAGCCCACTAGATTGTGGCGACACCATGTTTTCCTAAGCCCACCAGAGGGTGGCAAAATCTGCATCTTAAGCCTACCTGCGGGTAGCAAACCATCTTTCAAAAACAAACATGAAATGTTTTGTTCCAATTCAGACGATTCAGTCTATACTTGTTTGCTGCGAGCATCACATAGTAAACTAGGCTAATAACCGGAATAAGAACTCACAATGTTTTCAAAAACAGATATCATGGTTAGTAGAGGCCGGTCTTTGACCGGGCGAGAGGGGGTGCTCACGATGTGACCTTCCCTAATCGTACCCAAGTTCCCGAGCCAACTTTGGTGATGACGGACACGTGGCCTTTTGGCACCGAGTCAGGGTTTCCTAAATTTCCCATTTAAAAAATATTTAGGTGGCGACTCTGTTATCTGGCAAAGCAGTCCATGTTTGGCACTTCTTTCAAAAAATCAGTTTTCTCAAAACGATTTGCCGGATTTGGACTCTTTGGTTCAGATCTAGAACCGCAACACAAAATCGAGTCCGAGCTGTGGCGAGGTCCCTCGCGGGCTTGTTACAAATGGCAGTAATGAGTTTCTTCTTTATGGCTCTTTATGGGAGCTAATTTGCAATGTGTCTTATTAGGCACTAATAGTGGTAATAAAAGAGCTTCTGGCTCTGCCAATGTTAATCTGTCGTTGAACTTAGAGACCTCCAAATGTGGTTCATGTGGTAGTATGAGACTCCAATGCAGCCTTCAAAGTGAGTATGCTCGTGCATCTTCAAGTGGTTAGTTGATTTTTTCTAATGCTACTTCTCTAGTCAAGTTTCTAGTTGTCAACCGACTCATTCAAATCGTGTTTTGGTTCAGATTTGTCTTCAGAAATATCACTAGAACAAAACCATCATGATGCTTCCAGTACATATTAACAATGTTCTTGTTTTTGTCATGAATTTCTATTGTTATCATTTGTCTACTGTGCAAAATTTAGTTAAAATCTTTGTATATAAATTCAGGACTGTGAGGCAAAGTCGGCATCCCAGATGAGCAAATCAGATCTGGACTCTGATGGATTGTTTTCTGCTTTGTATTGTGTCATGTTTTTACCAAATAGTTCTAGTCCTGAGTGAATTTCTCATATTGGTCATTTGCTTATTAACTCTGCTTCTTTGTCCTGCAGCAATTACTTGCCCTTGAGACAAATTTATTCCTTGGTGGCCTCGGTTTCTATTCTATGATCAACATAGATATATGAGACTGGACATTGCTTCTTTCTATTCTATTTTTGTGAGCAAGGGATTTTTGTTTTACTCATGTTCTGTTATTGACATCTCTTGTGAATAGATAAATAAACTTTTTTTTTCCCTTCTTTTTCTGGTGCATTTGAGAATAATTTTCTTAGATAATATATGTATTTTTTAACAGGAATTATTAGCTCTAGAAGAGAAGATGGGTACTGTGAGCACAGCTCTATCAGAAGAAGCACTATTGAAATGTCTTAAGAGAAGCATCTATCTGCCTACATCTCCCAAGGAAGGAGCCATGAGATGCAGTGGGAATGAAGATATCAAATGCAGTATTTGTCAGGTTTTGTTCCTATGAATATAGACTACTATGCTTTCTCATTCTCAATTGATTATGTCCCTAATTTATTTGCAATTTTCACTAGAATTTGCAATTAGGTTTGTGTTTAGCTCGTGTTTGTGTCAGGTTTGTAAACACAGCAAGTTCTAGTTTCTTTCCAAATAATTTTGTCCAAGTGGATTGTATCGAATGTTAGAAAAGTTGGGTAATTTGGCAAAATCAAACATCAGCAAAATCAACCTATAACAGCTTCTCCTGTGTTGAAAGAAAATAAAAACAAACTTCAGCAAAATCAACCCAAAACTTGGTGGAGAAAGGACATCCCTCTCCTAGTCTCACATAGCCCCTGCGTTTCAGTCACCAACTTAGTTTATGGCATTTTTCGGGTTCGGGTGGGGTGGAGGTTTTTTTTGTTTTTTGTTGAAAATTTGTAAAATTTCAAACCGCCAAACCGATTCGTATCCATCCGCCAATCCGCCAATCCGCCAAATGCGCATCCGCCGGATTGGCGGACGGATGCGGATTGATTTTCTCCAATCCGCCAATCTGGCGGACGGATGGCGGATTGGAGGTTTCGTGGCCGCAACCGATCCGTGCCCACCCCTAATTGTGGCACATAGGATCCGCGCCCACCCTAATTTACAGCAACAAGTTATTTGAAACTACTCCTAGGAAATGAAGTGCAGTACATGAATTGAAGTCCAAAAATGTAAAAAACTGTAAAACTGGAAGGAAAAACGAAATAAATAAACTGGTTTTTTGATCTGAGTCTGGGGCCTTCTCTGCTATTTATACTCTTCAATAATAACCGCCAAAGTGGGCTTCCAACCGTCGAAATGTCCTCCCATGATTGGTAAACATGCTCTTTCACAGTCAGTCCCATTATGCCATGCCACTCTTGCAGTTAGGCTTCCCTCCTGATTTTGAATTTAAACTTTATGAGTAACCGTTAAGCCACATCATCTTGTATATCTCAATTGTTCCAGTGCTACGTAGATCCATTATTATCAATACAAACTGCCACATGCCTGAGTTTGGTTGGCAACTTGTATTAATTTCCCAAATTGCCCTTTCCTTGCCACGTGTTAAATTGTGATTGGCTTTTACAAATTATACAGCCAACATTACCCCCACGCACTAATATACCAAATACTTAGTGATATTAGTGAACTAGTGCAATCCACCCACGTTCTAGGACGTACATGGACTCTGTGTATTCTGGTAGTATAACCGCTTTTTGAATAAAGAAGCAGTGAACTTTAATTTTTTGTATCGTGCACTTTCATTCTTTGAGTAGACGAAAAGAGTGGTGCATCCCCAATGGCCAATCACACATTCTCTTACACTGATCGAGCATACAAGGTGTCATATCCCAAATCCGGGCATGACCGGCCGTGGCCCATAAAGACTTAGCCCAAGGCACACGTAAGCCTAAACATGAACCCAAAACTATAAAGAATAAATGTAATGATAGCCCAGAAATAAATAAATCAAAACTCAATCTAGTGACATGCCACAAGTGAAAAACAAGTCATAACCAAGTTCCTAAAAATATATATATACTAAATGGGACACAAGCCACCCACAAAATAAAATAATTCTAAATAAAACCCAACCACAATGTATGCACAAAACTCGACAAAGCAACCTAAAACAAATTAAATAAATACCCTAGAGGTCCATGCAATTGAGTCCCCGCTACGCCATGAGTCCACTTTAAGTCCTTCTAACACCTAGAAATGGTAAACAACTAAGTCAGCTGATAGCTCAGTGAGTAGCAACATAGATAGTAAATACAGTTTTCAAAACAGGGTTCAATTTCAAAATAAGATATATATCACAGAAACTAGATTGGCATACAGTTTGGTAAATACAATCTGTTTCAAAAAGAAGGTTCCACAGTTCAATAGTTAAAATACTCATGTCTCTCAAGAACATGATAAATGACTAATTAAAATACTCATGTCTCTCGAGAGCATGATAAATGACATTTTTTACTTAAAACAAATTATAACATGAACACCAATAATTTTCTGGGTACCAAGAAAATAACAAGTAATATGCCACATAGTTCTCAAGGCTATAAGCCCTGTTGGATTCAATATTGAACTAAGAGTCATCCTCAGGGTGGCACCTGGGCCTTTTCTCAAAGACGATCCGATTGAAGGTCACCTAACTTTTTTTTAAGGTCTTTTCCTTACAATCGTTGAGCACTAGAGTCATCACGGCCCAACCCGGATCTATTCCCTAGTGGCCAGAGTCACCACACACAGTGGAATAATTTCCCTAGACTAAATACACATATGGTCCCAATAATCAATACACATCAGTTTCGCAAAACATGGTAGTTCATCATTATAAACATGAGACCAAAACAAATAGTTTACAGTATGCCAAGTTCACACATGTTTCAGAAATAATTTGATTCCATTGATAATATAATAATTTATCAAAACAGTTTAGTCATGAAACAACAATTTAATTTTCCAACAGTTCAGGGTAGGGGTACATTTATAAAAATATGTAGCCTGAAATTACTCACTTGAAAACAAAATAATATAATCCTTGAATAGAGTATGAAAATCCAACTAGTGCCCTGAACGAATATGAAAACAACACGTCACTACTAATTTAAAAATACTAAAGAATAAGAACTAAGTAACCCCAAACTAAAGCGCACTAACACGGCTCAACTCAACTCACCATTACTCTTAAATATTACCTAAGTTCATGTTCTTCAAGGTCTAAAATCACCCAAGACATAGGTTCCGATCGAAACTTAACTAAAAGTGACTTTAAGATAAAACAGAGTTTTTTCAATCTGTTCGCTAACTTTGAAAATTAAAAACCCACTCCACGTTGTTCAAAAAATTCTAAAACCCTCCAGATATCAACTAATATATCCTAAGTTTCAAACCCAATTGGTTTCACTTGATTTTCTTATCAAAATAATTATCTACAATTTATTATATCCAAACAGGTTGTTTTCTGCAGCACTTTAAAGAAATTGACGGTTCTCTTAATATACACGAGCAATCAATGCAAGGCCAAAAATGTAAGAAACTAGACTCGTAACCGGTTCTAATGATGCCGATTTGATAATTTTTGGGTTTATACCCAAAGAGAAAAACACTCCCGAATTTACTGTTTAAAACCTGTTTTCTGGACAGATTTGAATGCATCAGTTTATATGGATTTTGATTCCCAAAAATTATGAAAAAATTCAGATATTCAATTCAATATGTAATTAATCTACTGTAAAAATTTCAGTTCAAAATTCATTTGTTTGATATGGTTTCTTAATTTTTAAAATCTATGATTCTGCACAGAATTTTTTTTTCCTTGAATAATACCCATTCTTTATACATGAATGTTTGAACCTTAAACATTATATCTAGGCCTTTAGTAACAATACCAAACAGGAGCACCAGTGCCCTGACAACAGAACACATAAAAGATAAAGCCACATCTCTTCCACAATGAGATTCATGCAACCATACAACACCTCTTCCATCATTATTTCCCAGAACCCAGGTTTGATATACTAGACTTTCCTTCACACCAGCCCATAAATTAATATATACCTAAATGAATTTTTTTTTGATCGGCAAAAAAAGAACTTTATTGATGGAATAAACAAGTAACAAGTATAGAGCGAATTACATCAATAAAGAAAAAGGGAGGTGCAAAAATATCACAATGAGCTAAATCATCCCAACGAGGTTGGCACCATCTAGCTCATCCTATCATTTGCTAGCACCCCCTGAGTTGGTGAGAGACCAACGAGAAAGAGGACCACCCAACACGACAGCAGATAAGACAAAAGCATTGGCATACACTGAGCTAAATACACTCTCAATTACACACCCTAGCATGCTTACACCTCCTCAGCCAAATCTTCAAAATCTGGCTACTCAATCGTGAGATCACAGACACCTGGCAGTGACCATGGTTGTTTGATGCTGCCTTCCCACACAAACTTCAAACAAGGGACACTATGTACTCTCTGGGAACTGGGGCTTGGCTTACTTTCTGTAGAGGCAAGAACATCCACAAACACCAGCAGCAGCAGAACCAGTGCCAAAGCAGCCCCAAACTGATCTGATATAGCAACATCACAGCAATACAGCAACACCCAGCCATACATCTCCATTCTGTAGAGCAGACCACAGCTAAGAGTATCTCCACTGCTTCTGCCACAAAACAAACCAGTGCTAAACCAGCTCCAAGACCTTAAGGCTCCAAAACAGCAGCAGCATGCACTGATAGCAGCTGCAGACCAGCACCAAAACAGAATAGAACTTCTAGGTTGGCACCAACTGCAGACTGGCACCAGGAGCAGAACACATATAGCAGCAGCCAATCAAGAAGCCAAAACAGACCAACAACCAATTCAAACAACTACCATACCACCAGACTTGAGCCTACTCCTTCAACCATTTCAGACTTGATCCTATTCTGACAGCAGCAGCCAGGAGAGAATGAAGAAGGCACCAATCAGACCAATGCAACACAGATCACAGTAGTAGCCAGAAGAGGGTGGAGAAGCCACCATTCAATCCAGTGCAAACAGAATGACACCTTCTCAGACCTTACAGCTAGTAGCATGCAGCAACAGTCGCAGAACTTGCAACCAGCTTTACTAATCTACACAAGTTGATGCATATAGTGATGCCCAGGCTCAAGTTGAGAAGTTCACCCCCTAGATATACAGACCTTATGCCAGCAGCAGAAATTGATTCCACACCCCAGCAGAAATTCAGACCAACTGATATACCTATTCACCACCCAGCTAACCACAGCAGTGGCAAATCCTACTCTTCAATAGCAACCCAACTTTGTCCTAGAGACAGAACCTCACTTGTTGCAAGTTATACACTATATCATTTATAGAGAAATTAAAAGAGGGGGAAGGAGATCTGAACCATAACGCAATCCTGATTTTGATAGCATCACATAACTCTTCAAAGTCCACCAGAGATCCATTAAAAATACTGTCATTACGCTGCCTCCAAATAGACCAAAGTACTGCCAACGGAATAATGTTCCAAAGCACCATTTCCTTTTTTTTTGAATTTTGTACCAACCCACTAGAGAAAAGGCTGCCTACAGAGCCAGGTATTGCCCATTTAACACCCCACCAATCCAAAATTTTTGACCAAATTCTCCAGGTAAATGGGCAAAATAGCAACACATGGTTAACAGATTCCAAATCATTATTACAGAAGATACAATTCACATTAGACCCTCTACTGAGAACAGCAAGCCTTTGAAGGAAACATGATGTCTTAATCCTCCATTTCCATGATAACCATCCAAAAAATTGAACCCTTGGTGGAGCCACATTCTTCCAAATGAACCCAGTTACTGTGCTAATAACCTTAGAAGGTAAAACATTCCAGCTATAAGCAGAGTCAACAGTGTAGAGCCCAAATTTATTTGCCTTCCATCTGATACTGTCCATCCTACCAAACCTAAGCACAGGAGCATTAAGCAATAACAAATTCAGCCTCCCCAACTCCTTCACTTCCCATTGAAACAAGGCTCTTCTGAAATTAAACTTCCATTCTTGAAAACCAATACCCCTGTTCCTCACCCCTGCCACAGACTCAGATTTGTCCAGAGACACAGAGAAAAGTCTGGGAAATTCATCTTTTAAACAGATATTCCCAATCCAAGTGTTAGTCCAGAACATTGTTCTCCTTCCGTCACCAATGTCCAGCACAATGTTTTGCTTGAAAAAATTCACCAGCTGAGGACACAAGCTAGCAACACCCGCAATATCTCTCCAGATCATGGACAGCTTGTAATTTTCGACAGGTAAAGGCCACCAACCTCTACCAACCTCAAGGTATTTACAGCATATCACTTGTTTCCAAAGTGCATTATCTTCAACACCAAATCTCCACCGCCATTTCAATAAAAGACAATTATTCCATAATCTCACCTTCTAATTCCTAAACCCCATTGACTTTTACTTTGAGTGATCTTCCTCCATTTAACCAAGTGAATTTTCCTCCTAAGTTCATCACCACCCCATAAGAATCTAGACTGAATTTTCTCAAACTCATTTGCAACCCCTTCTGGCATCTTAAACAAAGATAAGTAATTTACCAGTAAAGAAGATAACACAGACTTAATTAATGTCAACCTACCTGCAAATGAAAGGAATCTCCTTTTCCAAGAAGCCAATCTTTGTTTACATTTGTCAAGCACTGGTTGCCAAGTCCTTCTTCTCCTTAGATTAGCTCCCAGAGGTAAACCCAAATATTTGAGTGGCAATTTTTGATGCAAACAATTCAGTTTAGCAGCAAGGTCTTCAAGAGACTCTTCATTAATCCCAACCCCACTGACTACACTCTTGTGGTAGTTAATCTTGAGCCCGGACAAAATTTCAAAACATCTCAAGATCCTTCTTATGGTGACTACCTCTTCCCAATCTGCTTCACAGAACAATATTGTGTCATTAGCAAATTGCAAGTGGGTTATCTTTGTACCATTAGAACCAACATCTACCCCTTTAATCAAACCCATTTGAAATGCTCTGCCCAACAGGATGTTTAAACCCTCAGCCACAATGTTAAAAAGGAATGGTGATAGTGAATCACCCTGTCTAAGCCCTCTCAAAGGCTTGAATTCAACTGTTGGTGATCCATTTACCAAAATAGAGATATGGGCTGAAAACACACACTCTGTCATCCAACTAATCCATTTAGAACCAAACCCAAAGTTATACAACATAGAGAAAAGAAACCCCCAATTTATTGAGTCATAGGCTTTCTCAAAGTCAAGTTTCAAGACAAAACCTTTTATCTTATTCTTCTTCCACCCATCAACAACTTCATTGGCAATCAAAACTCCATCCAAAATATTTCTGCCTCCAATAAATGCTGATTGAGACTCGCTAATAATCATAGGCATCACTTGCTTGATCCTATTAGATAGTACCTTTGTAAGGATTTTGTACAGAGAGCCTATGAGACTAATAGGCCTATAGTCATTAAGGCAAGAAGGGTTATCATTTTTTGGAACCAAGGCAACAAAAGAACTATTAACTCCATGAGCCAGCTTAGAATTTTGATGAAATTCCTTCATGAATTGTAATACATCACCTTTGAGTGACTGCCAACACTTTTGGAAAAACAACAGATTAAATCCATCAGGCCCAGGGGCCTTATTCCTATCGCATGATTTGATTGCTGATATAATTTCTGCTTCTGAGAATTCAGCTTCTAATGCATCCCTAATTGCATCACCCCCAATAGACTTGAAAGAACCTGATAAAGTTGGCCTTCTGAACCATGTTTCAGTGAGCTGATTCCTAAAGGGCTGCAACACTTCAGCCCTTATTTCTTCAAGATCCTCCTTGATGGTCCCATTTATATTTAATGAACATAATGCATTTCTACTGTTTCTTAAGGCAGCCAAAATATGGAAAAACTTAGTGTTTTTATCACCTTTTAATGCCCAATTAACTCTAGATTTCTGAAACCAAACCCATTCCACCATTTTGGTCAACTTCCATAATTCTCCTTTTGCCTCCCTTCTTCTAGCAAGTTCTAATACAGTTAAAGGTCTATCTTCAGCTGTTAGGTTAAGCAAATGCAATTCCTGTTCCAGAAGCTTGAGTTTAGTTTCCACATTTCCAAAGACTTCAATGTTCCATTGCTTTAGAACTAATTTAAGTGCTTTAAGCTTCGTTAAACACTTGAAAGCAGCCCAACCTTGGACAATGGTTTCAACCCAAGTATTATCCACTAAGGATTTAAATTGAGGATGTAGGGACCAAGCATTTAGAAATCTAAATGGCTTTGGACCCTAATCCCTATCATCTTCCATTAAAAGAATAGGGCAGTGATCTGACCACCTCCTAGGTAAGCCCCAAAGCTTGAAATTAAAATTTTGCACCCATTCTGGACCAAGCATTAAACCATGCGTTTCACGAACTCAACTATGGAAGATCAAAAATAATAATAGAAGTGAGAATAAACAATTTACTTATCCACACAGTATTGATTACGCAGAATTCCTCCCTCTCCTTGTTTGCCACAAACTTCTTCGTCTCTCTCTCTCTCTCAATGACTCATGGCTGCTAAGAACCTAAAGTGGCTGCTGTTGTGTTGTTTAGAAAAGAATTGATATCTCACCATTAGGGTTTTATCCACCTATAATAAATTTTCAAAATGACCCCTTACTAACTAGTTTATTATTATTATTATTATTGTTGTTGTTACTATCATTAAGATTATTATCAATAGTCTTAAAAATTGTGGACTTCCATAAAAATTTATTTATAGTTTAAAAATTAATTAAAGATCCCCCAAATATTTAATTTGCACTTTAGGATTTACCATCAAAATATTTGAAATTATAAAATTATCATTATTACTATTTAATTATTTACTTAAATTTTTTTTTTTTTTTATATTCGGGTTCTCACATTCTCCCCCCCTAAAAGAAAAGTTTCGTCCTCGAAATTAACCTGAGTAAATCATGAGAATAGATGTGGGTACTTCTCGCGCATCTCGTCCTCGCGTTCCCAAGTCGCCTCTTCAACTAAATGATTACGCCACAATACCTTAACCAATTTAATGACCTTTGTACACAACATTTTCTCTTTCGAATCCAAAATCTGAACAGGCATCTCCTTATACGAAAAATCCTCTCTAATCTGAAGTGGCTCATAATCTATCACATGCGGCGAACTGTGCACATATTTCCTCAGCATAAACACGTGAAACACATTATGCACTCCTGCCAACCTAGGGGGTAGAGCAACACGGTAGGCAACCTCACCAACCTTCTCCAATACCTCAAATGGACCAATGTATCTAGGATTCAACTTTCCTTTCTTTCCAAACCTGATCACTCCTTTCCGTGGTGATACTTTCAAGAATACCATATCCCCCACATGAAACTCTAAGTCTCTCCTACGATGATCAGCAGAACTTTTTTGTCTATTCTGAGCAGTCAATAATCTCTCTCTGATGATGATAATTTTTCGTGTAACATCCTCCACCAAATCAGGTCCCAACATTTGCCTCTCACCAACCTCATACCAATACAAAGAAGACCTACACTTCCTCCCATACAAAGCCTCATAAAGAGCTACTCCCAAATAGAATGATAACTATTATTATACACAAACTCCATGAGCGGCAAATAATCATCCCAATTATCTCTCAACTCCAAAGCACAAGCCCTCAACATATCCTCAAGGGTTTGAATAGTCCTCTCCGATTGCCCATCTGTCTGAGGGTGATAAGCTGAACTAAAATTTAACCGAGTACCCATAGTTGACTGTAATGCACCCCAAAACTTAGACACAAAACGAGGGTCCTGATCTGACACTATTGACACAG
The DNA here is from genome assembly GCA_036172215.1 of Camellia granthamiana. NCBI lineage: Eukaryota > Viridiplantae > Streptophyta > Magnoliopsida > Ericales > Theaceae > Camellia > Camellia granthamiana. The sequence continues at coordinate 132,281,566 of CM069911.1, forward strand.
GTGCACCATGCAATCTAACAATCTCCTTCACATACAACTGTGCAAATTGAGCTAGAGAATAGTTCATCTGTACTGCAATAAAATGTGCTGACTTGGTTAATCTATCAATAGCTACCCAAACTGCATCGTGATTACTACTAGTACGAGGTAAACCACACACAAAGTCCATGGTAATATAATCCCACTTCCACTCCGGTATAGGTAAGGGTTCTAGTTTCCCCGCAGGTTTCTGATGTTCTACTTTAACTTGTTGACACACCAAACATTGAGCCACAAATTTTGCAATATCTCCCTTCATACCATTCCACCAAAAATGCTCATGAAGATCCCAATACATCTTAGTGCTTCCAGGATGAATGCTGTAACTAGAACTATGTGCCTCTGTCATAATCTCCTTCCTCAAATCACCACTAGCAGGAACACAAATTCGGCTACGGAATCTAAGCAACCCATCATCACTAACCACAAAGTCTACATGCTTACCCTCTGCCATCTTTCCTTTAATACACTCACACTGGGGGTCAATCTCCTGAGCTAAATGAATCCGTTCTCTCAAGGTCAGCTAAACTTTCAATTAACTACAATAAGCCCTATTACCAGGCGTAACAACCTCAAGCCTCAAACGTCTCATGTCTTCCACCAAACAACTCTCAATAGACAAAGCAGCTACATCTCCAACTGCGACCTTCCTACTCAAGGCATCTGCAACCACATCTGCCTTCCTCGAATGATATAAAATATTCACATCATAATCTTTTAGTAACTCAAGCCATCTTCTTTGCCTCAAATTTAGTTCCTTCTGTGTGAAAATATGCTTCAAACTCTTATGATCAGTGTAAATCTCACATGACTCTCCATACAAATAATGCCGCCAGATCTTAAGAGCGAAAATCACTGCTGCTAACTCCAAGTCGTGCGTAGGATAGTTTCTCTCATGTATTTTCAATTGTCGTGACGCATAAACAATCACCTTCCCATGCTGCATAAGCACACATCCTAAACCCTATCGTGAAACATCACTATAAATTACAAAACCACCTCCATCTGCCGGTAAAGCAAGGATTAGAGCTAATGTCAACCTCTGTTTAAACTCGTGGAAGCTATACTCACAATCATCATTCCACTCAAACTTTACCCCTTTCTTGGTGAGATTGGTAAGTGGCAAAGAAATACGGGAGAATCCTTTCACAAACCATCTGTAATATCCAGCAAGCCCTAGAAAGCTACGTACCTTTATCATCTAAGTAGGTTGTGGCCAATCAACAATTGCCGCATCCTTCATACTATCCACAAATACCCCATCTTTACTCACCACATGACCTAAAAAGGATACACTGCTCAACCAGAATTCACACTCCTTAAATTTTGCATACAGTTTCTTCTCCCTAGGGATCTGCAGTACTACCCTCAAATCCTGCTCATGTTCCTCCTTACTCCTCAAATAATTAGGATGTCATCAATAAACACTACCACAAATTTATCCAGCTGGGGTTTAAATACTCTGTTCATCAAATCCATGAATGCGGCGGGTGCATTTGTGAGACCAAAAGGTATCACCAAGAATTCATAATGCCTATAACGGGTTCTAAAAGCGGTCTTAGGAACATTCTCATCCCTCACCTTCAACTAGTAATAGCCTGACCTCAAGTCAATTTTAGAGACTACTTGAGCTCCCTGCAACTGGTCAAATAGATCATCAATGCGTGGCAAAGGATACCTATTCTTCGCTATGACTTTGTTCAGTTCTCTATAATCAATACACAATCTCATAGACCTATCATTCTTCTTCACAAACAACACAGGTGCTCCTCAAGGTGAAACACTAGGCCTAATAAAACCTTTGTCTAGCAACTCCTGTAACTGAGTTTGTAACTCCCTCAACTCCAATGGTGCCATTCTATAGGGTGCTTTAGAGATAGGTGTTGTATTGGGACCAAGTCAATGGAAAATTCGACCTCACGGTCTGGAGGAAGACCAGGTAAATCCTCTGGAAAAACATCAACAAATTCCCTCATTATAGACAACTCCTCTAACCTCTGCTCTGGTTGTTCAGTACTCACCAGACAAGCTAAATAACCATGACACCCTTTTCTCAACATTCGATTAGCCTGAAGGGAAGAAATAAAACAAATAGAAGACCCTTTCCCATCTCCCTGAAAGAAAAACTTATGTTGCCCCGGCATAGCAAAAACTACCCTCTTTCTAAAACAATCAATAGAGGCATGATGCTTCGTTAACCAATCCATTCTCAAAATCACATCAAAATCCTTCATCTCTAAAGAAATCAAATCCACTGGAAAAATTCTACCATCCATCTCTATCTCACAAGATCTACAATCATCTCCAAACACAACTGCTTCTCCTAATGGAGTTGACACAGCAATAAAAATATCCAAAGGCTCACAAGGAATAGACAACCCATGTAGAGATCTAGATGTTAACTCTTAACCTTCAAAATGAAATCAAGAAAGATTCAACACAAGTTTAAACAAAACTAACTGAACCATACACTACTAAGGACTACAGGGACTCGAACCTCGTCTAAATGATGAAATGCATGATATGCAACTTGATAAACTATAGCTCTGATACCACAATTGTCACACCCCAAATCCGGGCATGACCGGTCGTGGCCCATAAAGACTTAGCCCAAGGCACACGTAAGCCTAAACATGAACCCAAAACCATAAGGAATAAATGTGATGATCGCTCAGAAATAAATAAATCAAAACTCAATCCACTGACATGCCACAAGTGAAAAACAAGTCATAACCAACTTCCTAAAAATATATATATACTAAATGGGACACAAGCCACCCACAAAATAAAATAATTCTAAATAAAACCCAACCACAATGTATGCACAAAACTCGACAAAGCAACCTAAAACAAATTAAATAAACGCCCTAGAGGTCCATGCAATTGAGTCCCCGCTACGCCATGAGTCCACTCTAAGTCCTTCTAACAACTAGAAATGGTAAACAACTAAGTCAGCTGATAGCTCAGTGAGTAGCAACATGGACAGTAAATACAGTTTTCAAAACAGGGTTCAATTTCAAAATAAGATATATATCACATAAACTAGATTAGCATACAGTTTGGTAAATACAATCTGTTTCATAAAGAAGGTTTCACAGTTCAATAGTTAAAATACTCATGTCTCTCAAGAACATGATAAATGACTAATTAAAATACTCATGTCTCTCAAGAGCATGATAAATGACATTTTCAACTTAAAACAGATTATAACATGAACACCAATAATTTTCTGGGTACCAAGAAAATAACAAGTAATTTGCCACACAGTTCTCAAGGCTATAAGCCCCGTTGGATCCAATAGCGAACTAAGAGTCATCCTCAGGGTGGCACCTGGGCCTTTTCTCAAAGACGATCCGATTGAAGGTCATCTAGCTTTTTTTTAAGGTCTTTTCCTTACAATCGTTAAGTACTAGAGTCATCACGGCCCAACTCGCCAAAGTCACCACACAGTGGAATAATTTCCCTGGACTAAATACACATATGGTCCCAATAATCAATGCACATCAGTTTCACAAAACATGGTAGTTCATCATTATAAACATGAGACCAAAACAAATAGTTTACAGTATGCCAAGTTCACATATGTTTCAGAAATAATTTGATTTCATTGATAATATAATAATTTATCAAAACAGTTTAGTCATGAAACAACAATTTAATTTTCTAACAGTTCAGGGTAGGGGTACATTTATAAAAATATGTAGCCTGAAATTACTCACTTGAAAACAAAATAATATAATCCTTGAATAGAGTATGAAAATCCAACTAGTGCCCTGAACGAATATGAAAACAACACGTCACTACTAATTTAAAAATACTAAAGAATAAGAACTAAGTAACCCCAAACTAAAGCACACTAACACGGCTCAACCCAACTCACCGTTACTTTTAAATATTACCTAAGTTCATGTTCTTCAAGGTCTAAAATCACCCAAGACATAGGTTCCAATCGAAACTTAATTAAAAGTGACTTTAAGATAAAACAGAGTTTTTTCAATCTATTCGCTAACTTTGAAAATTAAAAACCCAATCCACGTTGTTCGAAAAATTCTAAAACCCTCCAGATATCAACTAATATATCCTAAGTTTCAAACCCAATTGGTTTCACTTGATTTTCTTATCAAAATAATTATCTACAATTTATTATATCCAAACAGGTTGTTTTCTGCAGCACTTTAAAGAAATTGACGGTTCTCTTAATATACACGAGCAATCAATGCAACGCCAAAAATGTAAGAAACTAGACTTGTAACCGGTTCTATGCCAATTTGATAATTTTTGGATTTATACCCAAAGAGAAAAACACTCCCGAATTTACTGTTTAAAACCTGTTTTTTGGACAGATTTGAACGCATCAGTTTATATGGATTTTGATTCCCAAAAATTATGAAAAAATTCAGATATTCAATTCAATATGTAATTAATCTTCTGTAAAAATTTCAGTTCAAAATTCATTCGTTTGATATGGTTTCTTGATTTTTAAAATCTATGATTCTGCACAGAATTTTTTTTTCCTTGAATAATACCCATTCTTTATACATGAATGTTTGAACCTTAAACATTATATCTAGACCTTTAGTAACAATACCAAACAGGAGCACCAATGCCCTAACAACACAACACACAAAAGATAAAGCCACATCTCTTCCATAATGAGATTCATGCAACCACACAACACCTGTTCTTCCATCATTATTTCCCAGAACCGAGGTTTGATATACTAGACTTTCCTTCACACCAGCCCATAAATTAATATATACCTAAATGATTAAACCATGCATTTCACGAACTCAACTATGGCAGATCAAAAATAATAATAGAAGTGAGAATAAACAATTTACTTACCCACACAGTATTGATTGCGTAGAATTCCTCTCTTCCCTTGTTTGCCACAAACTTCTTCGTCTCTCTCTCTCTCTCTCACTGACTCACGGCTGCTAAGAACCTAAAGTGGCTGCTGTTGTGTTGTTTAGAAAAGAATTGATATCTCACCATTAGGGTTTTATCCACCTATAATAAATTTTCAAAATGAACCCTTACTAACTAGTTTATTATTATTATTATTATTATTATTGTTGTTGTTGTTGTTGTTGTTGTTGTTGTTGTTACTATCATTAAGATTATTATCAATAGTCTTAAAAATTGTGGACTTCCATAAAAATTTATTTATAGTTTAAAAATTAATTAAAGATCCCCCAAATATTTAATTTGCACTTTAGGATTTACCATCAAATTATTTGAAATTCTAAAATTATTATTATTACTATTTAATTATTTACTTAAATTTTTTTTAAATTTTTTATATTTGAGTTCTCACATAAGGAGTCTTTGGAAGATGATTGCAGGCCTCGAAGGAACCTTAATGCATTTATTGGTTACACCTATCCACCTCCATTCATATAAGTCATGGAAGCTTTTGCAAATTACCAATCTTTAGACCAAAAATCTGTCAACTACAAGCCCTTGGACCAAGCATTTGCAAAAATGGATCTTGGAAGCTCTTCTTCTGCCCCACCACTCTCTGCATGGGACACAGATGCTTCTTCTTCCTCCAAGTCTACTGGCTGGGGAAGTTGACCCAAACCTGATGAACCCAAACTAAGAGAGCGAATTCACCATCGATTTGTTAAATTCAATGATCCTTTGTCTATCCCTCCTTCTACTCGAAGCTCAGTGGTTTACCCCTATGTATCCATTGATCACCGACGCAGTCTGGAGGACAACTTACTTGTGGCGTGGTACACGTCTCCATGCCAACGAAGATAGTGCGAGCAACTCCTCATCCAGATGAAGCACAGGGATATAATTCGTCATTCTTGGCTAAGAAGGCAAAACTTTGCTCTTCTAACTGGCTCGAATGTGTGAATAACCCCCAGTTCCCCTCTTCTTTCGGGATGGATCCCTCTGCATCTTCTTTTCCTCAGAATCCTCATTGGATGGAGGAACTGAAACTTACTCTTTTCAAGAATCAGTTTTTTCCTTCCTACCAACCTCCAGCTCATTTCACTACATTTGAGCGATACCAAGCTCAACTTCTGTTTGCTGCCTTTTCTCACTTGCCCTTCAATGTTCTTAGAGATGAGACTCCTCTTAAGAACTTCCAATGGGCCTGTGATATTATGACTTGGGGTCATATCCTCAACCTCATTGCCCAGGCAAAGCTTCAAGCTTTTTTGGATCAACTATCGCTCCTTCTTCATTGGTACCAAATTTATTTGGCTACCAATAACTCTTTGGACAAAATCTTAGCCAATCGAATTCAAACCCAGTACGAAGCAAAGAATCTCATTGAAGAATATAATGACTTCAAGAATAAGGATTCAGCATACTGAGATGATTTAGATATGGACAAAATGGAACAAGGCTTGAAGGAGATAGAGTTCGAGATGAAAGTTGAACAACTTTTTCATCAAATAAGAACATAACAACTGCAGCAACCTAGATTTGATAGGACAGAAGACAGAATAAAGAAAGAACATAAATTCATTGAACACTGCTGGATCAAATTTAATGAACTTGTTACTTTTTCCATTCCCTACTATCATGAAATCGAATTCGTAGCCAAGAAGGCTTTCTAATGTAACTACTTACATATCAATAAAACTAGGTTTTTCTTTCTTTATTTGGCATGATCTGATTTTATGTTCCAATTGCATACTTCTGACTATTTTATTCGCCCAATTCAAATAAAATTAGAGCTTTGAATTTACCAATTTTTTCCTTCGAAGCTTGATTTGAACATTTCTAATGAAATACTTGAAACCTGATTTGAATATCTCCAAAATATAGAGTACAATTGACAATCTTTGTCTTAAGTCTTCTCATTCCAATTGCATAGTCAACATAATTTTAACAGCTTTGAATTGACCAACCTTTGTATCAAAGTTACTTTTAAGTACTTTGAAGTGCTTAGTAACAATGCTGCTTTCCAAAAAAGGTTTGCTTTGACAGAGAATCCCAAAAGGAATTTTTTCATGTTCAAGCAAGTCTTTTTGGATCTTGATCTCTTACTTGACTTGGTAATGGCTCTGCAACTTTGAAGTCTAAAACATCAAATAATAATCAAATTCTAGCTACAAAGTACTTCAAAGTTCACTTCGAAGGATTTCATTTTTCACAAGAAATCTAAGAGCAAGTCTCGAATCCCTTTGAAGCAAACCAAACCTGCATATTCCTACATTCTCAGGAATAAAATGCGCTTTGAAATCAACTTCATGCTCTCAAAGCCTTAGTTGGTTACTTGACATCTGGCTTTGGAGCCAAATCTTGACTTCGAAGCCAAATATTTGTTTCGAAGCCAATCTGATTGTTTGAGATACGTTTCTCGCCCAAACAATCACCCTTGAGAGAAAATTTTCACGTTGTACTTTCAAGACTCCTGCGAATTTTAAGACAGAGTCTTAAACTCATACGGGTTCCAAAATCAACCAAACAATTTATTTCGGGTCTTTTTACCCATTTAGACAAATTAGGCATCTTTCGTACAGAAAGGTTTAAAAACCCTTTCCCTTCGCACTTTTAACTTACTTGCTCGCCCAAAACACAAATCCTTCATTTCTTTTGCTCTCTCCTCGTCTTTACTCTTTTCTCAGCTTCGTTCTCTGAAAACTCTTGTTAATGGCTTCTTGCTCCTTGAAAGTATCAGTTGTGGAACGCATGAGCCCATCCATGGCTTTAAAGAGGTGCATCGACGAAGAGATATCCAAGCTCAGAGCTGGTAAACCGAGTACCATAGATACTCGCCTCTTTATTCCTCCCCATAATGAACAACAGGAATACGTCTTAGGACCAATCTTCAGAGAAGCCCCAGCTCAACTTCCTGCTTTGTATCCTCGTCTAGAGGATCACTATCTCCTCTATGAAGGGGGTTTTGATTGGGGAGGCTGGAGGATAAACTGCCCACACCACTGCTGGCCCACTTTGAGGGTTGAATGGGAGGAGTGGTATGACAGGGTTGTGCCTGCCAGAGAATGGGATCTGCAAGAACTCTATATCCTTGATGCCCTTCGCCTTTCCAAGTTCATTATCCCTGAGGATCCTTTCTTGATTCTTGCAGCCCTTGGTTTCTGGAATTCGACTTTTAATTTTTTCCAGTTTCGGTGTGGTATGATGGCCCCCACCGTTCTTAATATTTTCCATCTCTTAGGGCTCTCACCACTTGGTGCTCCCTTTACGCCTGGTTACCCAGGCCTTCTAGTCAACTTCACCATTCTACCCTTGAACTCTTCCTTCAGTGATTTTGTAAAATTTGAGAACAAGAAGGTAGGTTCTGTAGGTGACCGAGAGTTCTTTTCCTTCATTCTGTATTGGTTATGCAAATTTCTCTTTTGTACTTCATTTCAACGGATTATGCCTGAGTTTGCCCCACTTGCCAAGTTCTTGCCTCAAAGAAGAGGATAGCCTTGGCTTTTTATGTTTTAGGCCATGTTTATAGGGCTTGTTCCCAATTTTGAGAAAGACCTCTAGATGTTAACTAAAGAGGCCCCTTCTGGGTATTACTACTCTGGCTCTTCGCATATTTCACTGGTCTACACTCCAAGTGTTTGAGATTTTTAGTGCAAGAACCCACTACTTATGGAGAGAAATTTGTCAGGATTTCCTTATACCCCTCCAGCTTTGCCTATTATTTTACTTTCTTTCATCAACTCCCAATTTCTCCACTTCCTTCCTTCTTTTGTCCCTTCGAAACCAACACAGGACCAGCTTGGCTCAAGGCATTTTTGGTTGATAAGGAATGCTCTAATTCGCTACACAAGGATATGTGGGCCTCTTTCTTGTTGCCAAGGGAGCTCTTTATCGGTACTTTGAATCTTCGAGCCTACAAATGTATATCTGAAGTTTACTGTCCTTTCCAATTTACCAGGCAATTTGGGTTTACCCAAGGAATTTCTATCCCTCTTTGTAGCCTCTCCAATACCAATATCATATTCAGAGACCTGAAGGTACCCAAAAGCAAATTGGAGAAAGCAACATTTAAATTGCTACAAGAGTTGAGTGAGTTTCAATTCATTCCCTTTATCCCACATGGCACAGCTTTGAAAAGATTTCAAAGTTGGTGGATGACCAATATGGAGGTGCTCCTGGCAATACTTCCCAAACATCTGCTAGTGGGACTAGATGTGCCCTCTCAAGCCAAACCCAAAAATACTGGGATCACTATTACTGTCTCTACTGCTCCTGCTATCCCAACTCTTACTCCTGCTACCATAGAGACTACTCCTGCTGCTTCTCCTCCTCCTCCTCCTAGAATCACCAGGGCTGCTTCGAAGAGAGGCATGCATTTCCATCTCTTTTTTCTCTTTTCTTTATAATGCCTTGCTCATCTACTTATAACTTCCTTTTGATGCAGGATCTTCACTAGTAAACTCTCCTCAAAGGGCTCAAGCGCTAAGCATGCTTAAAGACAAGCAACAATAGCAAAAGAAGAGAAAACTTGTGCTCGGTCCTGAAGATGAGGAGGTACCTAAAGAAACACCACTTAAAAGGAAAAAGAAAATTACAATCTCCATTTCTAATTTCAATGATGACCCTACTCATCAAACAGCCGCCAAGGCAGTAGAGAGAGAGCAATCCAAGGAATTGGTGGTTTTCCAGAGATATGAGAAAAGGAAACAGCAGCAGATATTAAGGAATGAAGTTGTTGCTGCTGACACACTCTAGAGGGAAACTACAAGGAGGCAACAAACTGCCGAACGTTATGCCCTTCACAGTACACCAACCATTACTACTACTTTCGAGGCTGGTAATTCCCTTTAGCTTCTCTAGTAATTTCTTTTCCCAAGTTTTCAGCAATAAAAATTACCATTGCTTCTTATTTCTTATCTTGCAGTAACAGTTACCCTACCTCCTTCTTCAACAATGGCTTCTTCAGTCTTATCTGAAGTTGAAAGACCATTAGAGGCAACCTTGAAAAGGAGGAAGAAAATCAACACTAAAGTGCCCTTAAGTGTAAAGCCCATCCAGACAATACTTCCACTTTCTGGCTCTACACTTTCCATACCTTTTTTAAGGCTAGGTATCCCTATATCTTTATCCCTGGGCTTAACTCCATATATTCCTCATCTAACCTTTACTCCAGCCCAATTTACTCTCTCTACAATCCTGGCTGCTCTTTCATCACCTAAGAAGGCCCCAGTTGTCACCTCATCAGTGATAGCTGGTGCTTCTAGAGAAGATACTGGTAGCTTACCAATTTCTTTTTCGCCACCATTATCTAGCTCCAGTCCCTCTTTGCTTGATTTACTGGTGGCCAGGACTATGGACACTGCCAAGGACACTTCAACCTCTTTTCCTATCCCTATGCAACCACTTCTTCCAGACCTTTTCGTACCTCCAATGTCAATGGAAGAGATGGACATTTTTGAAGCCCGACTAGCTAGCCTTTTTGATACACATTCAACCACTCCAATAGCCAGCAGTGAAACTGAGCCATTGGTCCTTGCTGACTCCCTCTTAGAAATTTTTGAGAGCTCCCCGTCATGACCCAAACCCGCCCCTATGGGTTTAGCATCGTAACCGGCCAGTAATCCTTGGATTACCAAAGGCCTCTTGACAGATTAACATATAGATAGGGGCTGCAGAAGCAAATATACAAAATAGACAAGGTCCGATGAGCTGTGATAGTATACATGGAACAGAACAGTTGAAACTTTATAAACTTACGGGTGTAGCCAACATGTATAGTATTTAAATAACACACTTGGATGTACATAACAAAATCTCACCCACAACTTTAACAACCAACACAGCCTACTATGATTACGGAAAAAAAAACCATAAGACTAGACTTCATCCGGAACCTCCTCGAGAGGCGCAAGGGTTGGCTGACAAAAACTGAAATGAAGGCCGTCAACTCTGGCCCTGATCACGTGTCAGCTCACCTACATACATAATATAAACAATGAGCGGAAGCCCAGTGAATAATAACGGATTAAAAGGGTTTTAATGAATGAAGTCCATACAGATTCAGAAATCATAAATCAGGTTCAAATTCATAATTATGTTCAGATCATATACAGAAATCATAAGTCATGCTTAATCATACGTGGTACATCCATTAGTGCTAACAGAGCAGCTACAGAACAGATGCAGACACATGGTGGTTATGAATAACTAGTTCCATAAAGGAACCTCCGGATCTGGGTAACAAAGAATAAACATGCTGAGCCCCATGGTGGAGCCTCCGGTACGAGTAACAGATGACAGACATAATAAGTCCCAAAATGGGACCTCCAATACCAGGTAACAGCTAACATATCACATGATGCTAAGGATGCCACAATACTTGTCGAAAATTAGACAATCATTCATTGTTTAGAGCATATTATTTCAGAAAACAGATCTTAATTCATCATACAGAAAATAGATAAAGTTGAACATAGCTTTACTAAGTTATTACTCACAGTTGGCTTCGAGTGCAGACAGACAGAGCAGACTAATCGATTAATTCAAGGCACGCGACCTACACGAACATATATACAAATACACACTTGAAACACTTGGTCGAATTATTCATAACTTGCTTTATTTGTTCTAGGCGTGTTTCTAGTCTTTATCCTCATTATAGTGCCTCAAGCATGGCCTAAGAATGCCTAGGATGGAAAGAGGATGCAAAAATGCACTTGGAAACATTTCTCAAATTTTGCTGAAAACAGGGTCCACACTCGAGCGTGGCTTTCCCCGCTCGAGCGGACATGCAAGATGTAAAGGCTCGCTCGAGCGTGTCTTTCCCCGCTCGAGCGAATTGCAAAACTCGACAAAAGTACTGGATACATGAATTTCATGCTCGAACGGACGCTTGACCCCCCGTTCGAGCGTGAGACTCAAACCTTCGCTCGAGTGTGAATTCTCCCGCTCAAGCGGACTGTAAAACACAAGAACTTCTGGGTATATGCATTTCATGCTCGAGTGTGACTTATGTCGCTCGAGCGAAAGTGCATGTACTAAGAGTGTACGCTCGAGCGTGAAGTCCCCCGCTCGAGTGTGGATCAAATTTCTGGAATTTCCAGCTTTGATCTTCAAGCTCAAACTCAACCTTTAAAACATCAAACCTCTTTTTTCTCTGCCAAAACTTGAGAAAATGCAAGAAAACTCATAAAACAACATGTTTAAAGGATCATATCAAGAAATCATGGCCCAAAAGCATGCCGATTGTGTAAAATCCAACTTGAAACTCAAGAATAATTCATGAACATAATATGCATGCAATTCTTTGAACTAAGGCTCCTCAAAACTTGATCAAATGCTACCAAATAACATGAAACTCATTGTTTTCCCAAAATTAAATTGAATTCAAAACATGTATGGGGGAATTCTCTAAAAATTAAACTCAAAACATGGAAATTTATGCATGCATGCATGGATTGGTTTAGTTCCCTCCAATCCTAGCTCAAACCTTACATGAATTCATCTAGTTCACTTGAATTCCAGCACTAGTAATTCAATTTCATAGTTAAGAGGGTGAATGCCTACCTTAAGTCTTGAATTCTCAAGTGTGGTAGCTTAATCTTCCAAATTCTCCTCAATTCACCAACAATCCTAGTAATTCCTTGATTTGAGCTCAATTTTCTTCCCACTCTCCACTCTCCCACATTTTCTCTCTTTGAAGACTCAAAATGTGATGGAATGAAAGAAAAGAAGTGAGTGGGCTCAAATGGTGCCTTAAATAGGCTTGGATACAAGTGTGATTAATTGAGGTTAATAGGTGCACATTAATTTAATCTAATTTAATCGTTCCGAATCGAATTTCGATTGAACTTACCATAAAATTCTAAAAATCCTAATTAACATATAAATCAAGTCAATTTCGTAATCGGATGTTAATAAGGCTTCCAATTTGCAAGCCGAAACTAAAACGTGAACAAATCTTCCTACGCCCAACAGATATAGACACAAACAATGCAACACACACATGCAGTTTAATTCAGAATTTCACCTTAATTGTTAATTAGGCATAATTAATCATGGATTAACGTTAATTAGAGGTCGGGGTTGTTACACTCCCTTACCATCAGTAGAGTTTCCTTGCCTCCATTAGATTTAAGCACTTGTTTGGAATTGCTAACATCATTTTCAAGGATCCTATTCAAAGCCTTACAAAGATCCGTGCTTAAAAATGGTTTCCTTCAATGCTGCAAAGTCATTGAGCAATCCAACATGGCCATTTCAAGCCACTTATCCCCGGCAACAGCTACCATAGATTTCTATGTCAACATTTGCCACATTGCTAAAGCTGCAGAGGAGAGGCTATTGAAAGACAAGGAATTTGTTTCCCATATACATGTTGAAGTATCTGAATTGAAGGGACAACATTCCTCTACTTCTCAGTTTCGCATTCAATTCTTGGAGAAAAAGGCCCAATTAGAAAAGGAGTTAGCAGCAGTTAACTTGGCTTTAGATCAAACTGCTACAAAGCTGCAAATTAGCAATCAAGGGCTAGCTGACCGTACGCAAGACATGGCTACAGCCATTCAGTTGTTCCCATCCCTTAGGAGTAGAGAATCAATTATAAGGGAACAACTGAAGCATTGTACTGATTTTTGGGCCAATTTATGACTGCATGTACTTAACTCTTTATGAAATGAAATCCTTATTTATTGTTTGAGTGTTTTCATGCTTCTCTTGTTTAGCATTTTCTACACTCCTTGTGTTTCCCACATAGTTAGATAATAAGGTTTCAAGTACCTGCCATTAATTTTCTTAGGATGCACATATCCATTCAGATTTCTCAAATGGTATGCTCCTCCAGGCAAGACTCTATGAATTTGATATGGTCCTTCCCAATTAGGTGACCATTTGCCAAACTTATGGCTCTTAATTCCTATTGGAAGTATTGTCTTTCCATACCAAATCACCTACATCAAAGCTAATGTGCCTAACTTTCTTATTATAGTTTTTGGTTGCCTTCTTCTTTTGGAAAAGAATACTCCCTCCGTCCCAAAATATTAGTCCCCTATTCCATTTTTCATTGTCCCAAAATATTAGTCCCTCTTCAAAAATCAAGTACAAAAATAATATAAATTTCCTATTTTGCCCTTCTTTTTAAATTAATAAACAATATAAAAAGTACAATTATGACATGGATATTCCCAAAAAATGTACTATCAAAAGGATAATTTTGGAAAATCAACTTTTTTCAAAAGTAATAATTGTACTACTAAAAAAAATTAGATTCCCCAAAAGGGACTATCATTTTGGGACGGAGGGAGTACTATTTAATGCCAAAATTCTAGCTTCATCCACATTTTCTAATTCTAAGAACATGCTCTGGTGGTACTGCTCAGAAGCTAACTGGTCCTAACATTTCACCCTTAAGGACCTAATGTTAATCTCTACAGGCAACATTGCATCATGCCCGTATACCAAAGCATAAGGAGTGACTCCAGTACTTGATCTTGGAGAAGTCCTATAAGCCCATGATACATCCAATAACAAGTTATGCCAATCCCTAGGATTATCTTCCACAACTCTTCGTATTCCTTTTTTCAAGGACTTATTGGATGATTCTGCCCGACCATATGCTTGTGCATAATAAGGGGTGGAATTAATAAGACTAATTCTGAATTCTGCTATGTTTACCATCTTTCTATCAAATACTGTCCCATTATCTATAGTTATGGTCTGTGGGATGCCAAATCTGTGAATCAGATCTTTAATAAATCCAATAACTTTAGTTTGATCTACAGTCTTATATGGTTTAGCTTCAACCCACTTAGTGAAGTAATCTATGGCCACTAGGATGAAACAATGATACTTCAAAGAGGGTGGATGTATTTTCCCTATCATATCCATGGCCCAACCTCTAAATGGCCAAGGCTTCACAACTGTATGCAGATCAGTTATTGGTACATGTTTTATCATGCCATGCTTTTGACATGCCTAGCAACTTCTAGCATACTGTATACAATCTTTAAGGATGGTTGGCCAATAGTAGGAATGCCTTCGAAGCAACCACATCATCTTCACACCAGGCTGATGGGCACCACAAATGCCTTCATGGACTTCAGCCATGGCTGTCAATGCCTAATTCGGCCCTAGACATTCCAATAACAATCTATTTGCTCTTCTTTTGTAAAGAGCATTACCATACGCTATGTATTGCATAGACTGTAATTTAATCTTTCTACTGGCCTTCGAAAATTGACCAGTTAAGTACTGTATGATTGGATGCCTCCAATCTTGATCCTGTAAGTCATTATGATTGACTTCCAACATAACATTCTTTTTAGCTAAAGGTGGTATTAATTTTTGATATGTTGCTTGACTTATGTTCAATTGAGTGTCATTCCTCTTTCTGAAATTTGAAGCCTTCTGAGCTACATCATTGGCTTTGTTATTCATGAACCTTGGGATATAAGTCACATTTGCTATTTGAAACTGAGAAAGCAAATGTAATGCAACAACATAATATGGTAACATGCTTGCACTTTGACATTTGAAAATTCCTTTCACTTGGTTAACTACCAATTGAAAATCTCCAAATATATCAATTGCATGAGCTTGTAATCCAATACGCATTTCTAGCCCCATTATTAAAGCTTCATATTCAGCTTAATTATTGGAACAAGTAATTTCATCAACCCTGAAACCGTGTGTGGTTTCTAACCCCTGTGGTGACTAAATTACAACACCAATTTCAATCAAACCATTGGCTTGTGCTCCATCAAACCACATCTACCATGGCTCAACATGGACTATACCAAGATCCATTATCTCCTGGCTTTCTGTTTGACATGGATGATCTACCAAGAAATTAGCCAAAACTTGTCCTTTTAATGCCTTTTGGGGGACGTATTCTAGATGAAATTCTAACAAAACTAATATCCATTTGCCAATTCTTCCTCTCAACATTGGTCTAGATAATATATACTTAACCAAGTCTGTGGTTGCAATTACCAAGACAACAGTAAGCAAAAGATAATATCTCAATTTCATTGCTGCAAAATACAATGCAAGGCACAACTTTTCTACAGCTGAGTATTTACATTCACAAGAATTTAAAAACCTACTAAGGTAATAAACTGCTTGCTCATTGCCTTCTTCATTGTCCTGGGCTAAAAAAACTCCCAATGAATCTTCTGCTACAGCAATGTATAACTTCAAAGGCTTGTCGCTCTTTGGTGGCATCAACACTAGAGGCTTGGCCAAGTAGGCTTTAATTCCTTTGAAAGCAGTTTGATGCTTTTCTATCTACACAAACTCCTCCTCATCTTTGAACTTTAACAAAGAAGAAAATACTTTAGTTTTCCCTGCAGTGTTAGAAATAAATCTTCGAAGAAAATTAACCTGACCAAGAAACTTTTGTACTTTTTTCTTACTTGATGGAGGCCTAGCCTCAATGATGGCTTTGGCTTTATTCAGATCAATTTGTATTCCCTTCTTGTGCACTACATACCCCAAGAAGTTTCCAATTGATACACCAAAAGCACATTTGAGAGGATTAAGCTTTAACTTGAACTTTCTCATTCTTTCGAAAGCTGCTACCAAGTGAACCAAGTGCTCCTCCATGGACTGGGACTTTACAACAATATAATCAATGTAACACTCTAGGCATCCTCTAATAAGATCATGAAAGATAGTATTCATTGCCCTCTGATATGTTGCCCCAGCATTCTTTAGACCAAATGGCATTTTTACCCACTCAAACATGCCAATATTCCCAGGACACCTAAATACTGTCTTGTGGATATCCTCCTTTGCAATGCAGATCTGATTGTAACCAGAATGCCCATCCATCATAGACAAAATCCTGTGTCCTGCTGAACTGTCTACTAATAGATCCACTATAGGTATGGGGTATTTATCTTTTGGAGTTGCAAAATTTAGATTTCTAAAATCGATGTATACCATCATCTTGCCAGTCCTTTTAACTACAGACACAATGTTTGACAACTATTCAACATACCTGGCTGTTCTAATGAAGCCTACTTTAAGGAGTCTAAGAATTTCCTCATTTACTTTTTGAACCACTTCAGGGCTCATCTGTCTTGGTTTTTGTTTGTGTGGTTTGAAGTTAGGCTTCATAGGGAGCCTATGTTCCACTAATGACCTACCCAATCCTCGCAGTTCATTATAAGACCACGCAAAACAATCATTATATTTCTTTAAGACTACCAATAACTGGTTCCTGTCAAGAGAACTTAACCAAGCCCTGCTATAAGTGGGTTGCTGTGCAAAACCTTCCCCTTAATTGACTTCTTCCAAGAGGTCTTGTACTTGAGCACTTACTAATGCTTCTCTTTTGACTTCTTCTGCCTTTGAAGCAACTTCTTTACTTTGCTTTACTCCCACTTTCTCTAGTTCAATATCTTTTCATTCTTCCTTATAGGCAAAATCTGTCCATAAGGCTTCTTCTTCCTGTATTTTCTGGACTTTTGTTTCGATGTCCAATGCACAATACTTATCAAAGGTCAAAGGCCTAACTTGTTGTTGCTCC
Source organism: Camellia granthamiana (assembly GCA_036172215.1). Classification (NCBI taxonomy): domain Eukaryota; kingdom Viridiplantae; phylum Streptophyta; class Magnoliopsida; order Ericales; family Theaceae; genus Camellia; species Camellia granthamiana. The sequence continues at coordinate 132,299,039 of CM069911.1, forward strand.
TACTTACAGCCAACTACCATGGCTTTCCTCTCTTGTTCTTGAACCTTCTGGACTATTGATTTTATGTCCAATACTGAAAACTTAACTAAAGCCAAGGGTCTGGCTTCTTAGGTCTCATTTTCTTGTCTACAACCAGGCATCATTGTCATCCTTGATGACGAATTCTTCATCAATACTCTCCTGCACTAAGTGCTTTAGGTGTGCTACTTCCTCATCAGCCGTCATTTCAGTTGATCCATCAGGTTTTCTCAATATACTGAGTGGTGTCACTCCTTCAGTATGCAACTTGGTCTCTGCAAAATCAGCACAAGCAATAAAGGGTTGAGGGTCTGCATTGATCTCCTATGTCTCTCCATTACATAGGGCCATCATGATCTTCTGATGTAGAGAGGAAGGCACACATTTATTGGTGTGGATCCAATCCCTGCCAAGTAATACATTATACTTGGCATTACTATCTATAACAAAGAATGTTGTCATGCAATCTCTGGTTCCTACACTCAGGTTGATAGGCTAGATACCTTGAGCCATCTGTTTATCCCCAACAAAACCAGCAATGGTTGTGCTGGTTGGGATTAATCTGGAGCTTCTTTTTCCCAATTTCTTCAAGGAGGACTTCGGAAGTAGGTTTACTGTTGCCCCATTATCCACTAACACCCTGTTCATTTGTATCCCATCGAAATAAGCCTTGATATACAAGGGCTTAACGTGCTGCGTCATAGATGTTATAGGATACTCGAAGGGATACAAGAGATTAATACTCAACTCCTCACTTTCATCTTCAATCTCCATTGGTGTAGTCACTTCAGACTCATCTTGAATCATGCTAACCTTTGAATCTTCACTAGAAACAGGAATAGGGTCATCTTCCTGACCTTCTTGGTCTCCATTTTTAGCCTGGAACTTCTGTGACAATATATATATACCATGTTTACTGACATTGGAGGAAATGAGCCAAACTGAACTGCTGGCTGCACTTATTTTTTTTTTTTCAAACTAACTTGTTCAGTTATTTCGGAAGCATCCTCTATGCTGTACTCTGGTACCTCAGTACTGGTGACTTCCTTCGAATCAACTCGTTTGTGGTATACTCCTGTTGTCTTCTCGACCGAAAAGGTCTGTTCAGCCATGAAGGCCTCAAACATCTCATCTTCAGCCATTTCTTTCCTTTGGCCTAGTTCAACTTCTCCTTCTGTTTCACTGTCACTTTCCATCAAGGCCTTTTCAAGACCTGCTAAGCTGAATCTCTCCTTGGCTTTCAATTCAGCATGAACCTTAACCAACTACTCTTTGCTGACACTTTTTTTGTTCTGAGGAGCCAATTTTGGACTTTCTTCTCCTTTGTCTGGCCTTTTGACTGGGCCAATGAAGAACTTTCACCACTTTCCTTCAGATTCTTTTGGTACATGGTGTACTTTCGCTGAATCTTTTTCTTTCAAGACCTAGAGATTACTGGAACCATATCCGGTTCTTTTGTCTTTGGGTGCTTGAGTAATGCCCAATTATTTGGAACCACCAAGGAAGATTTAATCATTCTGCCATAGTCTCCAAAGACACATCTCTGTGCAGGTATTTCCTTAGGCTTGTTCTGCATGACAAACCAATCTGGCACCCCAGGTACCCATGAACTCACTGATTCAGTTACTGAACTTGCTTTCCCAGTCTTTGAAACCACCTTCGAAGCTTACTTTTTAAGGCCATTCACTGGCTCTGGCACCCTTTCTTGAGCCTAATTCAGGCTTTCTTTTAGGGTAATTGCCTTGTCTCTTGTTCGAATTTGACTTTGGAGGCTAATTACTAGCTCTAGTTTCCTGACTTGAACCCAATTCAAGCATTCTCTCAGGATAATTGCCTTCCATCCTATAGTAATTGGGTGGTCTGAACTCATACAGAGGTCTCTTACCCTTGGAATGTATTCCAGTGGCTGGTGGTCCAGCCAAGAATGGCTGTTGTCTGGGACCAGTTAGGTATGGCCTCTTGTTGTAGGTATTGGTTGACTTAGGGCATCTCTGTACATCCTTGTAATACTGTTTCCCATCAATTGGCAGCCCTTTCAACTATTTGTAACTTAACCTGCACCTGGGACACATCTTTTGCATGACAGCTGCCTCAAGAGAGTCATCATCTAGCGCCTCCTCACTAGAGTCATCCTTTTGGTCTGCAAAGCTCTGTCCATTTGCTGGTGAACTTCTGGTATCCTTCTTGAAAGTAGTCTAGCTGGAAACATGCATTTGCACGTTAACCTCCTCCAATTTCTTCAAGGATAGATTTTGGAAATCTGGCACGCCAACATTGGCTGTAACTTCCCCAATCTCTGGGAATAGGTTAGTGTCAATCCCCATAGCTTTCTCTGCTTTGGCTGCCCTTTCGAATCTGTTCTTGGATCTTGTCCCGAAAAATAATATAGTTTTTAGTTGAATGAGACCAAGAATTGTGCCATTTATAGTACATTTTCCTTTAAAGTTCTTATGGGGTAAGGATCTTAACTCCCTTTGGTAGCTTTAGGAAATTTGCTGCAAGTAAATGATCAAAAATGTCATCTGTTTTTGTTAAATCAAAAGAATACTTCCTAGGAAGGTCTTTCTTTTTAAATGATGGTCTATTGTAGTGTCCTTATGAATTAACGCCTCACAGGTCATAAGCTCTTTTCCTACGATCTCTGATGCATCAATTTCATAATTAGGGTCCCTATAATAAGTCTTATATGATGCATTACTTCGATCCTGTTCGTCCTCAAGTAAAGATTCATATCTAGACACCTTATAGGTTAATTCCACTAAGTCTCGAAACTTAGTTGAATCAAACTTCTTTCGAAGCCTAAACTCTAAACCATTTTGAGTCAATCTCACAAATTCAGGTTCCGGTAGAATGACCCTACACTTGTTTCGTGCCCTTTTGAATCCGGCAATAAATTGAGCAGCCTTCTCATCAGGCCTTTGGCTCAACCTTGCCAAATCTACCATGGAAACTTCAGGCTCTGTTTGAAAGAATTGGGCATGAAACGCCTCCTCCATTTGCTGCCAATTTTGGATAGAACCAGGTGCAAGGTTAATATACCATACAAAGGCTGCCCCGGTTAAAGAATTTGGAAAGAGTCTTAACTTCATATAATCATTATTGGCAAATCCACCATATTAGCCTGCGAACTTGGCAATGTATTCTACTGTTGACTGGTTTCCATTTCCATAAAAGAGAGCAAAGTCTGGTATTCTAAACCCCCTTGGGTATTCATGCACCCTATTTATCCATTTTGGGTATGGCTTCCTATGCACAGGAGTTTGAATCCCCCGAGCCATCGGTCCACACATTTCTCTGACAATATTAGCAATTTGGTCCCTAGGAACCATATTCTATGTTTATTGGACTACTATTGGAGGAACAAACACAGGGTTTGGTGGAAACCCATATGCTTGAGGTCCTCTTGGTCCATAGGGAGGAATATTTGGGACTGGCTTTCCCTGTGGTACTAGCTGCTGTTGAGAGTATGGTTGACCTCTCTAAGCCTGTCTTGCGAAAGGTGCTACAATAGGAGGAACATGTGTTGTTTCTCTCCCAGCCGCAGGAAACCTTTCCAACCCCCCGAGTGTGAATTCGAATAAAGGATTAGTGAACCCCTTTGTGCCAGGCATGGCTTCGAACATGAGATTTGGAAACATTCTCATGCCATTTTCTTGTGTTGGCCCAAATCCACCAATTTGTATGGCTTTAATATTAGGTAATGAGATATTTTGATTTACCACAGGCCTCAAAAGAGGTTCATACCATGACTGAGGTATAGGTGATGGTCTTTTATAATTTTGATTACTAGTCTGACCATTAGTATGTCCACTACTTTGCATAGGCTGTTTATCTCTAGCCAATCTTTGTTGAAGAACATTTGGATTTTTCTGCATATGCCTTGTGATAGTTGGTCGATGGGAATTCATTCGATTCATGAAGGATGTTACCCATCTTTCCATTGTATACATTAACTGTTGTCCCATGGCATCTACCAAGCCTCCCCACGGATTCATTGGCGGGGTAGACGAAACAGTGGATGGTCCAATTCCATGGCCTCGTTCAATATTTTGAACATGTGGTACATGTTCCGAGTTGCTAGTCTGTTCAGCCATAGGTTCTGATGAGATAGGTGCTTCCATAGGATGTGTTATCACATTATCCTCTGGATCAGGTACCTCTACCTCTCCCTCTACACCTTCATCCAAGCGTTCATTTTCTTCTTGTCTCCTACATCTAGCCATTTTGAAGTCCCACTAGGCGTGCCAAAAATATATGTTGGTTTTTTGGCTTTCGAAGGTTAATTATGTAATTTTTAAGCATGCCAGCAAGGATCAATTAGTCCTTACAGAATATTAATTGCCAACCAATTATCAGACGATTGTGTTATAGATCTCTCAGCCTCAATAAAGAGGACTTTTACTGGTGGCTTGTTTAGGAGAATTTAGTAAATAACAACAAGTGAAGAACAATTTCAGAATCTGAATTTCATTAAGTAAAATGAAAACTTACAATGATCTGATCCAGCCTCGTAGAGGTTTATAGCAACAAGCTATTTGAAACTACTCCTAGGAAAAGAAGTGCAGTACAAGAATTGAAGTGCAAAAATGTAAAGAACTGTAAAAACTGGAAAGAAAAACGAAGTAAATAAACTAGTTTTTTGATCTGAGTCTGGGGTCTTCATTCTAGTGTCTTCTCTACTATTTATATTCTTCAATGATAACCGTCGAAGTGGGCTTCCAACCGTCGAAATGTCCTCTCATAATTGCTGAACATGCTCTCTCACAGTTAGTCCCACTATGCCACTCTTGCAGTTAGGCTTCCCTCTTGATTTTGAATTTAAACTTTATAAGTAACCGTTAGGCCCATCATCTTGTATCTCTCAATTGTTCCAGTGCTACGCAGATCCATTATTACTAATACAAACTGCCACGTGTCTGACTTGGGTTGGCAACTTGTATTAATTCCCCAAATTACCCTTTCCTTGCCACGTGTTAAATTGTGATCGGCTTTTACAAATTATACATCCAACATTTACATGCATTTAACCCTTTATATAGACATTACATGCCTTTATCCCTTTATATAGACTTTAGATACGTCCTTCACCAACCAGGATTAGGATTTCTAAAAAAGAAAATTACTAATGTTGGACAATGGGAGAGTTGTTGGGTATACCTCCTTATTGGAGTGTGGGACCCAATTGGTTTTGGAAAAAGAGTTTAATTTGGTTTAGTATTAATTATAATATATTTTTATATATTATATTTAATTTTTGGAGACCCAATTCAGTTTTGGAAACAACTAAGGTTTTGATAAAAAAACCCTAGATTCACAATATTATTGGGATTGTTTTTCAAGAAAAAAAACAGCTTTTTTCTGTGTAGCAGCCGTGATACATCTTCAATGGGTTTTGTGGTTGAATTACAAGCTTGGTGGCTGATTGATTCTTGATTGGACATTCAAGTGCACTATTTTGTTTGCAATTACGTTGGTGCTTATTCGGCTACTTTGGTGAGGTAGATTTGGGTTAATTATTTTGGGTCTTTTATAACTTTGTTTCTGAAGATTTTGGTTCATCTATTTGGTGAGGTCTTTCCTCTTGTTTATTTGTGATTATTTGGAATTCACCTAAGGGTGGTTTGTGAGACCATTCGTGTCTCATTTGTAATCGTTTGGAACTTATTTAGTTGATAGTGGAATCGGATTTCGATCCCGTGGACGTACCTCACATTGAGGGAACCACGTAAAATTCTTGTGTTGCCTTTGATTTAATTTTTCCGCATTAGTTTTTATTCCCATTGATTGATTTACTTGTGGGGAATCATCGATTTTCCCTAACAACTGGTATCAGAGCTTACGGTTTATTTGGGTTTATTTATTTGTGTAAATCAATGGAGGGGAATGTGGGTCGTATGTCTAGCTTCAATGGAAGCAATTGGGTAACTTGGAAAACTAAAATGGAGGACCTATTATGTTGTAAAGACTTGTATGGGCCTATTGAGGGTGATAGTGGCAAACCCGAAGGTATGAAAGATGATGAGTGGAAGAGGCTTAATCGAAAAGCCGTTGGTGTTATCTGTCAATGGATTGATGACAGTGTGTTTCATCATGTTGCTACTGAAACTTCGGCACATGATTTATGGAAAAAATTAGAGAATCTTTATGATAGAAAATCAGCCACAAATAAAGCCTTTCTGTTTCGTAAGTTGGTTAATTTAAAATATAAAGAGGGCAGCCCTATTCCGGAATATCTGAATGAAATAAAGAGTATTGTTAACCAACTTGCTTCTATGAAAATTATTTTTGATGATGAGTTGCAGGCTTTGATTATAGCGATCCCGGGTTTTTTCCTCTTGTTGTACAGTGATCCGGAGTAGGTCCCGTGGACATTAACAGTTGTATCTACCTTGTCGTTATCCTTTAATTCCTTTTTTTGAGTTTTAGGATGTGTTGGACTTGTTTCGAGCAGGTGGGTTGAACCTTGATCTAAAACCTTGTTTCTGTGTTTTTGGTTGTTTCGCTCGAGCGGGTCTTTGAGCGCTCGAGCGGATATTGCGTACTCCCAGTATTTTGGTGCTCTGCAAAACTTCTGCAAGTTGGTTTTCTATGCTCGAGCTGGTTTCTTGCGCTCGAGCGGGTCGCGCTTGAGCGGGATTGTTGGCGCTCGAGCGGATAGTACATTTTTGGCGTATGTTCTGGGAGTTAGAAATTTGCGCTCGAGCGGTCTGGTTTTTCATGCTCGAGCGGATGAGCTTTATTCTTGTGTCTTGGCACTCAAGCGGGTATTCTTGAGCTCGAGCGGACCATGGTTTTCGTTCTTGACGCTCGAGCGTTGTGTTTTCCGCTCGAGCGGTAATGTCGTATAACAGAGGGCAGCTGGGCATTTTGAAATCATTTTCTGCACTTCCTCTCTCTCTCTTACTTTCCAAAAAGTTATTTTGAGAGCTTCTCTCTCTAGAAACTCCATTCTCACTAGGGTTTGATCTAGTTAGAGTGCTTTCCTCACCTTTGGCCTTTACAAAAAAGTTGTTGATCGTCGAGGGCTATCTTTTGATCTGAAAAATTTGTGATTTGGAGCATTTTCGTTTTCTTCATCTTCTTGGTTGGGTGTCACCATTTGAGGTAGGGATATCCTACTCCTCCTTATGAATTTTGTCTTTAAATTTTAGCATTTTGATGTGTTGGGTGTTGTTGGGTAAATTTGAGAAAGTTTGGGCCTTTTGTGTAACTTTACAAAAGTTGGGGTTTTGTTTGAAATAAACCTATATGCAAGTTTGGTCTAGAAAAATGAGATGGATGATGGATTGTGGATGAAAATGAAACCTTAGAGTTGTTTTGTTAATTAAGGGAATTTGCCCTAATTGTTTTAATTAGTTAATGTATATAATTAATTAAAGGAAATGAGGAAGTGAATTGGAAATGTTGAAATTGGGAATGTATGGGACTAAAGGGTGTAGTTAAATCATTTATTGCTCACCTAATTGAAATGTTGATATATTATCCATTTGTGCATTTATTTCCTGTTTAGAAATAATTGCTTTGGGCTACCGGTGGAGGGTAGTATTGATTGTTGTAGACGATGCATGATGATTAGGCAAACTAAAACTAATCAATTAGATGTGTCATAGAGTATGACGGTTGATTGAATACATTAACTTTATGTATTGATTGATTGTGTATATGACCAATGTGTTTATATGCATTATGTGTAGATGGTTGATAGAATACATTAACTTTATGTATTGATTGATTGCGTATATGATTCCGTGTTTATATGCATTGCTTGTGTATGGGAGGAGATGGGGGATGTACTCCACGGTTTAGGGGAAGATGGGGGATGTACCTCTAAACCGGTTAATGGTTAAGGGAAGATGGGAGATGGACCCAGGGATGCAGCTCATATGCTCTCCCATTGTAGTGATGATACAGCTCATATGCCTATCTGTTGAAGTGTTGATATAGCTCATATGCTTATCTGTTGAAGTGTTGATATAGCTCATATGCTTATCTGTTGTAGTGTGATATGGCTCATATGCTTATCTATTGAAATGTTTGGTTGATTTGATATAGCACTAAAATGTATATCATCATCGTTTGTGAAGTATGGAAGTGGTCCATGTGTTATTGATACAACACCAAAATGTGTATCCACCTTGAATTTCGAAAGTGTCCTAGTGATGAACTATAATCTCATCAAATGTTTTGGCCAGAGTACTGAGCCTTGTTTTCAAACTCAAAGTTGAATAAGAAATGGAAAGTGAATTGTAACATAGACTTGACTGTCATGGAATTGTAATAAGATGTAAATGGAAGTGTAAGTGTTGACCATCTATCAGTTGCTAATCTTTTAGGCATTGTTCATAGTTGGTTTAGTCTATTTCTGCTGGGCTGTGGCTCACCCTATATGGGAACATCATTTTCAGGTACAGGTAGCATGCCACCTCTAAGGACATAGCTTGGGAGGCTAGAGGCGGACATACTTTTGTTGTCTTATTTTTCCTTGATTGTATTACATATAGATTCAAGCCAAGGACTAAATGTGTAATTGAGTTAGCACTCTCTTTTGTAACCAAGTGTTAACTTGGAAAGCTGTAAGCCCGTAGGGCATTTGCTTTTATTGTAAACATGTAATACTTTTGTAATGAAATACTCTGATGAATGGATGAATGTGGACCTTTTATGTATCAATGCATGTCTCTATATAGTTGGGTTTAATGTTATTATTTTGAAGGCGTTACATTGATGTTACTTAGTTCTTTGCCCGAAAGTTGGGAGACGTTGGTTGTGACAGTTAGTAATTCGGCACCCGATGGAGTTGTCACAATGGGCCAAGTCACTAGTAGCTTATTGAATGAAGAAACTAGAAGAAAATCAGCCGGTTCCTCTCATTCAGAAGCATTTGTTGTGAGAGGTCGAAGCAAAACAAGGGGGAGGAGTAAGACTCCTCATGGTCGTGATCAAAGCCGTGACAAATCAAAAGATGGTTCTTTTTCAAAGAAAAACATTGAGTGCTATTATTGCCATGAGAAAGGGCACATGAAGCGGGAATGCCGAAAGCTCAAGAATAATGAGAAAAGGCGTGACAAAAGTGTGGATAAGAAACAAGAAGACACAACGGCAGTTACTACCGATGATCTCATGGTCGTTTGTGAAGATGATTGTATCAATTTTGTAGGCCAAGAGAGCAGTTGGGTGATTGATTCTGGTGCTTCTTTTCATGTGACTTCTCGAGTTGATTTCTTCACTACCTACACTGCAGGAGATTATGGTTCTGTTCGAATGGGTAATGAAGGTTTGTCCAAGATTATCGGCATGGGTGATGTTTGCTTGGAAACAAATTTGGGCTGCAAATTGTTGCTTAAAGATGTGAGGCATGTTCCCGACATTCGCCTCAATTTGATCTCTACTGGGAAGCTAGATGATGAAGGCTTCAACAACAAATTTGGTGATGGAATATGGAAGCTCAAAAAAGGTTCTTTGGTGGTGGCTAAGTGCAAGAAGACTCATACACTTTATTCGATGCAAGGAAAAATTTGTAAAGGTGTTGTCAATGCACTTGAAGATGATACTTCTACTGAATTGTGGCACAGGCGACTTGGGCACATGAGTGAAAAGGGGCTACAAGTTTTGTTCAAGAAAGAGCTTCTACCCGGTTTGAAAGGTACACATCTTAAAACTTGTGTTCATTGTTTGGCAGGTAAACAACATAGAGTTTCTTTTCATAAAAATGTTGCTTCTAGAAAAGAAAAGGTTTTGGAGTTGATTCATTCGAATGTTTGTGGTTCTTTGAAAGTTAGAACACATAGTGGTGCACTTTATTTTGTTACTTTCATTGATGATTATTCAAGGAAAGTTTGGGCTTTTCTACTAAAAACTAAAGATCAAGTTCTAGAAGTATTTAAGCATTTTCAGGCCATGGTTGAAAAAGAAACAGGACGGAAATTGAAGTGCATCCGATCAGATAATGGTGGTGAATACATTGGGCCATTTGATGAGTATTGTCGCAGCCAAGGTATTCGGCACCAAAAGACAGTTAAAAAGACTCCTCAATAAAATGGCGTTGCCGAGAGGATGAACCGCACCATTATAGAAAGAACAAGGTGTTTGCTTTCACAAGCTAAATTGACAAGATCCTTTTGGGGTGAGGCAATGAGTACAGCGGTTGACGTGATCAATTTGTCTCCTTGCTATCCTTTGAATGGTGATGTTCCTGAAAGAGTTTGGACTAGCAAAGATGTGTCTTATGAGCACTTGAGAGTGTTTGGTTGCCGAGCTTTTGTTCACATTCCAAAGGATGAGAGGTCCAAACTTGATAGTAAGTCAAGACAATGTATTTTTCTTGGCTATAGGCGTGATGAATTCGGGTATAGATTATGAGATCCGGTCGACAAGAAAGTCATTCGAAGCCGTGATGTTGTGTTTTTTGAAGACTAAACAATTGAAGACTTTGGTAAAGTTGATCAACCGGAGCCAAAAACTAGTGATCTCATTGACATGGATCCATCTCCTTCATCTTCAGTTGATGATGAAAATGGGGGAGATGTGCAACCACCTATTGAAGATATAGAGGATGATGCTAATCCTAATGAAGTTGAGCCAGAAATTGAGGAAGAGCATCCAACTCAAGAATCGCCACCACAACTTGAGTTGAGAAAATCTACAAGGGACCGACAACCTTCAAGAAAGTATCCTCCCAATGAATTTGTGTTGATTTCTGATTAAGGGAAGCCTGAAAGCTACCAAGAAGCAATTGAGCATGCAAAGAAAGGTGATTGGAAAAAGGCCATGAAAGATGAGATGAACTCCTTACTTGAAAATCACACCTATGACTTAGTGAAGTTGCCTAAGGGAGGAAAATTCTGAAAAATAAGTGGGTTTTTAAATTGAAGAATGATAGGAAGAATCTGAGGTACAAAGCACGTCTTGTTGTGAAAGGTTTTGGGCAAAAGAAAGGTATTGACTTTGACGAGATTTTCTCACCGGTTGTAAAGATGTCTTCTATTCGGGTTGTACTTGGCATGGCTGCAAGTATGAACCTTGAAGTTGAGCAACTTGATGTGAAGACCGCATTTCTTCATGGTGATCTTGAAGAAGAAATTTACATGGAACAATCGGAAGGTTTTGTGGAAAAAGGGAAAGAGAAATTTGTTTGCAAATTGAAGAAAAGTTTGTATGGCCTCAAGCAAGCTCCACGGCAATGGTACAAAAAATTTGACTCTTTCATGATGAATAATGGTTTTTCTAAAACCACTTCGGACCATTGTGTGTTTGTGAAAAATTTTCCAGATGGTAAATTTATTATTCTTTTGCTTTATGTTGATGACATGCTAATTGTGGGTCAAGATTCTACCATGATAAACAGGTTGAAGTTAGAGTTGAGTAAATCTTTTGCTATGAAAGATTTGGGACCGGCAAAGCAAATACTTGGTATGAAAATTGTTCGTGATCGCAAAAAAGGGCTGATTTGGTTGTCTCAAGAGAGCTACATTGAGAAAGTTCTTGAGAGGTTCAACGTGGATAAAGCAAAGCCGGTTGGTTGTCCACTTGCGGGTCACTTCAAACTTAGTTTGAATCAATGTCCTACAAGTGAGAAAGATAAGGAAGAGATGCTGAAAATTCCTTATGCTTCAGCAGTTGGTTCTTTGATGTACGCCATGGTTTGTACAAGGCCGGATATTGCTCACGCCGTTGGTGTGGTGAGTCGTTTTCTCTCTAATCCGGGTAAAGAACATTGGGCAGCGGTAAAATGGATTCTAAGGTATCTTCGAGGGACTTCGAAGGTGTGCTTGTGTTTTGGGGATGGTAAGCCGATGCTTGATGGGTTCATAGATTCTGACATGGCTGGTGATGTTGATTCTAGGAAATCTACTTCGGGGTATTTGATGACTTTTGCAGGGGGAGCTGTGGCATGGCAATCTAAATTACAAAAATGTGTTGCTCTCTCAACTACCGAAGCTAAATTTATTGCCATTACAGAAGCTTGCAAAGAAGAGTTATGGTTGAAGAAATTTTTGCAAGAGTTGGGTTTGAAGCAAAAAAAGTATGTGCTTTATTGCGATAGTCAAAGTGCTATTCACTTGAGTGAAAATTCTAGTTTTCATTCGAGATCAAAACACATTGATGTCAGATACCATTGGATTCGTGATGTGTTAGATTCAAAATTGTTACAACTCGAAAAGGTTCACACAGATGACAATATTTCAGATATGTTGACAAAGACTTTGTCGAGGGACAAACATTTAAAGTGTCGAACTTTGGCGGGTATGGTTGATGTCTCCACCTAAGTCAGTAGGGGGAGAATTGTTGGGTATACCTCCTTATTGGAGTGTGGGACCCAATTAGTTTTGGAAAAAGAGTTTAATTTGGTTTAGTATTAATTATAATATATTTTTATATATTATATTTAATTTGTGGAGACCCAATTCAGTTTTGGAAACAACTAAGGTTTTGATAAAAAAAATCCTAGATTCACAATATTATTGGGATTGTTTTTCAAGAAAAAAAGCAGCTTTTTTCTGTGTAGCAGCCGTGATACATCTTCAATGGGTTTTGTGGTTGAATTACAAGCTTGGCTGATTGATTCTTGATTGGACATTCAAGTGCACTATTTTGTTTGCAATCACGTTGGTGCTTATTTGGCTACTTTCGTGAGATAGATTTGGGTTAATTATTTTGGGTCTTTTATAACTTTATTTCTGAAGATTTTGGTTCATCTATTTGGTGAGGTCTTTCCTCTTATTTATTTGTGATTATTTGGAATTCACTTAAGGGTGGTTTGTGAGACCATTCGTGTCTCGTTTGTAATCGTTTGGAACTTATTTGGTTGATAATGGAATCGGATTTCGATCTCGTGGACGTACCTCACATTGAGGGAACCACGTAAAATTCTTGTGTTGCCTTTGATTTAATTTTTTCGCATTAGTTTTTATTCCCATTGATTGATTTACTTGTGAGGAATCACATATTTTCCCTAACAAGAGTGAGGTTTGCCAAGATGAAATTTGTAGCAGTGGCAGAAATTTGGTGGTTTGGTGCGGAAGATATTGAGAAGATCGGAATTAACGCCAATCAACACATGGGAAGAAATGAAGGCCAAGCTTGAAAAGAAGTACATGGTCTCAAATTATTATGGCAGGATATGCATGCAACTAGCTAATATAAACAGGGCAGCATATCAGTAATGGAGGTCATTGAAAGATTTGAAGAACTAGTTTCTCAAACTCAATTTATTGAAGATCCACAACAAACAATTGCTCGATTTAAAGCTGGTTTAAGGGCTGATATAGGGTTGGAGTTGTTTTGACAAGCTCTATATACACAGTGTGGACCAATCAATCCAAATGGCACTTGATATGGAATTGTTTGTACTTAAAATTCATCAATCGAGCAAGAATATCACGGATTTCTTCTTCTAGTGCAGCCAAAGTTCATAATTATTTGCAAGAAGAGAAGGTTCATAAAAAAACTGGCCAAAGCAACAAGTGCTCAAGTAATTCAAGATGACTTAGAGCAAGTTGATGAACCTACAATCTCAGGCCACTACGCCAATTACTTGTCCAGAGGCTAGAGTAAAAGGTCAACTTCCAAATAAGTTTTCAACTATAGTGCCTAGAAAGGTGAAAAAATGACAATTAGTCCAAGTTACTATCTGAATGCTACGAAGTAGTGCCTAAGGAGTCACTCGATGAATTTTTTAGCATTGATAGTGTTCAACCTAAAATATATCATTCATTAGTGTCTCAAGTGCTTAACTTGCCTACATCCCCCAAGAATCTAATTGAGCACAAAAAGCCACACATAACTTCCACACTCTGACAGTGCTCAAGAAAAAACCAAGGTTAAGACAAACAAAGATACCAAAGAAAAAAACGAAGATATCATTATGGACAAAGAGATGGAATTCAAGACTCTTGTTACATATCTGAATGAGAGATAGGAACTTACAAAATTTGGGAAGGAAGTGATAGAAAGGTAAACTACAGGTTATTGTACAACATCAATTCAAGTACACTTTCTTTTCACTTTGTTCCAACAATTGATTTTGTCATTTTTGTGAAATTTGATGACACTATTAAAAAGATTAATCTCTCTCGTTTGCTTCCTCAACTCAAAAAGAAAAGAATGTGCCATCTTAAGACTTCTCAAACAAAGAATGTGTCATGTGTCATGTAATGCTTATAATTTAATAAAGTTGATATTTTAGAGAATTTTCTGAGTTTTGAAGTTTTCTTTTATGAATTGTGCAATACAATCAACCCCAAGTGATACGCCTAAGGCTTGCAGGAGTTCTTCTGAAAAATATCTTCTTATTTTCCTTCTTTATTTTTATGTTTTTTGCAACTTAACAGCCAAACCACCGTTCACAGCACCCAGCCAAAACAGCCCCGGATTTCATTTCTTTTCCTTGAAATTAAGCCTCTTTCTTTCCATACATATTTAAAAATGTTAAATTTCCCACAGGAAATCGACTCTAAACCACAATATAACCCTACAAATTCCAGCTTTAATGCCCTTTAAGGCGCTGTCCCACATGACTTACACCCCTCCTACCTACAATATCAATAAAGTACCTTCTACCCATATTTTGACCATCCCACTCAATTCTTTGTGGTTGTCTAATATAAATTAACAAAGCTGCCTTTTATCGATTCTACCGTCTTCTAAGCAAGCTTTTAGCAATTAAGCACTTTGATTTCAACAACATTAACGACACAAATAATTTTGAATAGTTTAATCATCCTACAAGTTAAAGACAAATATATTATTTTCAGCTTGGCATCAATTTAGATGACACTTTTAATTGGTAGGTTACACATGCTCCCACTGGGATTGAACCCACTATTGTGGGGGGATAGTGCATCAACATGCCAAATTTTGGGTTTTTAAATTATGGCAGTTTTTTTCATGGGAAAATTAGCATGCCAAGTATCATATTTGTTTTTAGGATAATAACAATTTATAACAGAGCATGTGTAACTAAATTTATAACAGAGTATATGCAAACCAGATGGAGATACTCCGAATCACTCTAAACATTGAATTCAGACATTGGCCAGCTACAAAAATTGAGGGGAGAAAAAGAAGAGAAAACGACAAGAAGAGCATAAAGGACATTTATTACCTCTCATGCAATCACTGTGATCCATGCCACAACCTGCAACACAATTAACTAGTTGTTAGTAAAATATGAAATACGGCTTAGTCCTTTTTTGTTTTTTTTTAATCAGTTCTAAAAATTATCAAGTCTAACCAAGTCAAAATTGTAAAATACCCCGTGCATATAACAAGTAAATCAAGTAAGTTCAAACTTCACTAGTTACAACATATTAGGCACAATCAACCAGCAGTTTCGTGAGTTTAAGTCCCCATCCCTTGCGGGTTCACCATGGAAAGACAGGACGTTTAATATGGAAGGCCACTCAAGAAACTGCTATTGTAACTATTGAAGGTCACTCAAGAATCTCCTATCTTCTTACTTTTTTCGGGTTAAGGAAGACACCCATGAAAATTTATTATAACTATTAGAAAACATCTGTCTCCCTTTAAGAAGTATCTATGCTTCATAAGATCTAAATCTCCTAAAAACATTTTAGTTAATTGTAACTATTGAAGGTCACTAGAGAATCCCCCGTCTTTTTAATTTTTGGGGGTGAAGGAAGACACCCATGAGAATTTATCACCAAAAGATATTGCTTTGTAACAAGGTGCGAGTTTGGGGGGACTCATGGCTGCCATCACCCACTTCTTTTAAAGTCATTTGTCTGAAAATTATTTGTTGACAGTGATTAATGTTGTCGGAGATAATTTTCTGTAATTGGAAACAGTTACTCAAAACCTACTGAGACATTTTCAGGAGATTTAGATACTATAAAGCATGAATCCTTCCAAAAGGGAAACGTATCTGTATCATATCTGTATTGGATATCGATACTCATGGATATATATCAGATACTTCTTAATTAATTTTTCATTACTTTTAAAGTATTGGATACTTAATTTTCAAATATTGGATACTTAAGAAAAACACAAGGAATTAAAGTAATATAATTTGTCAAATTGACATATTCTTATTGTATCATGCATGTCCGTTATAACTACATAGAAAGTAAGGATTAGCAAGAGAATATAACAATTGTAAAATTAAATGTCGTTATTCTATTTTATTATTGTAATATAAATATATTAGATTTGATATTGAAATGAAATATTTGCAAGATTTATTAAAAATTTTAAAAAATAAACTAACTACTAACTTAAGTTAATATCTAATTTTTAAATATTAGTATTTTGCATTATAAAATTATATCGTAGTTTCTCAACATTCTTGAGCTTTTGTAACTCACTAATAATTTTTGAATTTTTTTTTTAATTTTTTATAAATGTATCCTAGTCGTATCCGTATCTTTTTTTTTAGGTTTTATCATATCACCATATCCATATCGTATCGTATCTATATCTTGTATCGTATCCATGCATCCTAGTTCACATATCTCACATCAAGTGACAAGGTAATAAAGTTGCTCACCTACTTGCTCGATTGGCACAGTGTGAAGAAGGGATCAGAGGTTGGATTGAAGAAATTGCTATGGAAGTCAATGCTATTGGCACAGTGTGAAGAAGGGATCAGAGGTTGGATTGAAGAAATTGCTATGGAAGTCAATGCTTTTGTTCTTTTTGAATCTATTCATTCGATGCAATTCTCTTTCTCCTAATAAAAAAATAAATAAATAAATAGACTTTTTTTTAGCAAGTGAGATTTTATTATCAAAAAGAAAATAGATACAAGGCTCAATACAAACGCACTTCTAAAAGGCAGAGTCATATCACAAGGTGAGACCCAAAAAACCTAGACCACTAAACGATGAACTTAACAAGATAGTATATTATATTATATTAAATATTTATATGAAGAAAATAATTTTTAAGATGATTGATGTTGAAAATCACAATGCCATATAGTGTCAATATTGATTCAATAGGCACAATAATAAATTAAAAAAATGCAATCGTTCATTAATGGAACTTGGAATGTTTTTGTCTCACTGGAAAACCCAAAACACACCTTTTAAGCATAATATGAATGGTCTAAAATAAGTAAAAGGCCATCCAACAAAAACAAAATATCAAAAAGCCTCAAGTTTATTACATAAAAAGGCAAATCAAATGAAATCATAATATATTCACACGAACTACACTACTTATCAAAACTCACAAAGTGTAAATTATGTTTTATCAATATTGAGAGTTTGAGTTTTAGGGCCACATTCAGTTGTTTATCTATTCTATTCGATCTTGTCCACGACTCTTATGATAAGAGTAAAAGTTATTTAAGTTACAATATCTTCAAAAAAGTAATCACAAAATGAAATAAACTTATCAATTCAAAGCTTGAGTCCCTTATAGCCAAAAGGACCGTGCCTCATCAATTTCACCATATTGTCAGCACAAAAATGCGTCAAGCAAATCTGATCGTTGAATTTAGAACACAATAGTAAAGGTATCTTGGGCAAGGCATCAGGGAGAACTTGGTAGAGCTTCTAGAGATTTTTTCCAGACCAAGTATTGCGATTGATATCCCTAGCATGTTCACAGATGGTCGTCAAATACGTTATGACCTCATTGGGCAATTCAAGATAATTCTGAAAAACATAGGGTGGTGGTCTTGGTGATCATATAGAACTTGTCACAGTGGTGGCTGATTGTTATCCCAACCCGGTATATTAGGATTAATCGGAATTGCAGCCAGCCAGCCAGCCAGTCATGTCAGCAAGAGAGGTGGTTTGATCTAAACAAACAAGACGGTCAAAGAATGTGCATTCCTCTTTCGTATTTCATAAACCTTATAAATGAAGTGTGCCATCTTCACTTGTCAAAAAAAAGTGGATGAGAATAATTGTAAAATGCAATTTTCTTGACATATCGAAGACAAGAGTCGTACTCATAGGTTGGTCAAAACCATTAACACCAAAGTCAAAACCATATAATGGTTTAAGATAGAGAAGCCAGGCATCAGGATAGAGATAGGGATATTTAAAGGAAATCGAAGCTTAACTAAATAAACCATGTATCTAAAGTGTTTAACATCGATCAGGTCAATGAGATTTGGAGAAGGGTTGTTAACAAACTCTACTTTCCAAGTAAAACTTAACCCAACTATTATACTCCTAATCCTTAAATTTTCCAACAGATTGCCATTAAAAACATTCCTTTCATGAATATTATTCAAGATTTCAGTAACTCCATTAAGTAACTCAATGAAAGATCTACTGAATCCAATAACCCTATTTCATTCATGAATATCATGTAGATAGCCCTAGCTCCAAATGGGACTCTCAAAGCTTTCATTCTCTCTCTATAATCCATTCTCGATGCCATACCTTTCATCTGTTTGGATTTTTTTATAGCATGAAGTCGGTGACGTTGGCTTTGGTTTTTTCCAAGTTAATCGTACGGTCTTAGATGCTTGACATTCGCCTGATTTGCACCTAAGTTAGCCTACTTGGAAGAGAGCTAGAAAAATTCACTCACAATAAAGTAATTCTAGAGAGAGAAATACCTTCTAGAGAGAAAAACTCTTAGAGAATGCTTTACTTTCTATTTCTCTTGGATGGATTGGCCAAATGAGGCATCCCCTTTATATAGGCAACCTAGCCTCCTAACAATAATCGAGAATGTACAATTAATGTTGTGTGAAATTCTCTTAGGGTGTTCCACAACCTTCCTAGAACTATCTAGAACCTATTATAGAATATTCTATACAATGCGTAGAATTATGTACAATATTCCCATAAGTTCTCAAGTCTTCCGAACCTATTATAGAATATTCTATACAATATGTAGAATTATGTACAATACTACCACAAGTTCTCAAGTCTTCCAGAAGATTCTGAAATCCTCCATTAACCTCAATGGCTCAAGCCATCAAGGCTACGAGTTTTTCCTCCTCGAAAGGTGTGATGTTAGGTGCGGTATAGCTCCGTTGGGAAAGTAGGCGATGCTCAACTTAAGTGTTTGATAAGTTGATATGGATAGATATTAATAAATTTTGTAATTTACCCCTTTCAACTATTGTCTTGTATTATAACTTTATTTTTTCACTTAAAAATTGTACCAACTAACCCCTCTTTTATCTACTAATTTTTTTCAATTTGAACTTTTATAACTAAAATATCCTTTCATCAATTGAATAAATTACACTTTATCTCTTTGAATTATTACCTCATATCACTTTACCCTTTTGAACTATGATTTTTCAATCATAACTTGAAGAAAATAAATAAAGACGCCATTAAAATAAAATAAAAAATAAAAAAAAATTGGCTACCGGAGTAATTGATTTTAATTTATTTCTATTTTAATATTTAAAAAATAATAAAAATTAGTAAAAATAGTGAAAATATAATAGAAATGATTCCAATAATTAAAGGATGAGGCACTAGTAATTATGGCAAGGCCGCAGCTAGGCTTGCATGTGGGTGGCCTGGGAAGCGGCCAAGGCTGCGACACTTGGCAAGGCCACGGCCTCGCTTGCCTGCGCTCGGCCTGGGCTGCGGCCAAGGCACCTAATATCATTAGCAATTTGGACTTTTTTTTTATTTTATCCCCAAAATTAATTTTTAGTTTGTTAGAAAAAAAAAATTGAAAATTGAAAATCAAACCACAAAAATATTTATAAAAAAAATCTAAAAAATATTCACTAAAGACAAGAAATATAAAATATATCAATTTTTTATTTTATATTTTTAAATTTTTTCATTTTTTAGTGATTTTTAAAAAAAAATCTTTACAAATATTTAAATTTTAGGCACATATAAAAATTAAAATTTTTTGACTAACGTACGAAAAAAAATTATTAAAACTAAAAAATACAAAAATATTATTAAAAAATAAGCTTAAAAATTGTATTTTAAATTAAAAATTAAACAATTTTTTAGTCGAAGAGGTAGAATAATATTGAGGGATAGTTTAATAGAGTAAAATGTAATTTACTCCTATAGTTAAAAAGATATTTTCGTTATTAAAGTCTAAATTGAAAAAAAAAATTAATAGATGAGGGAGATGAGGTGTTACAATTTTTAGTTCAAGAGGATAAAATGATTGAGACAATAGTTTAAGGTAAAACGTAATTTGCCCTAAATTTTGGATAAATTACAAAAACACACTAAAATTTATTAAAAATAATTTTTTTTCCTCACATGTAGAAAATTAATTCTATACTCTCACGCAGAGGAGCATCACAAGACAATGATGATGGTGAGAATGATGAGGTGGGTGATGATGATAGCATAGCCTACTAGTCGCTTGGGTAGTGTCACCTTGACAGTTTGGGCTGCTCCAACCACCTGTAATAGCTATGGCTCGAATTGGACATATAATTTGTTTCTCATTTAAACATTATGACATGGAAGATATCACTATCAAACACAATGTAAAGTGAAGTCCCATATAGACAGTTTAGCATTGACAACCTAATACTGAACCATATGTTTGTATTCGGTTCTAAGCATAGACAACCTTCTTTGCATAGGAAATTTCTTATCTCTCATTCCCATTTTGTCTTGGTAGAATACAATTTTGTTCAAGGTTTGCATAACCTCCTCACTCTCATAACCAAACCCTTTTTCTTGAATTGCGAGAACCCTCTTCAGAAGCTCCAGTAACTCGATATCATCCTTCCCTAGTTTGGTTTGAATAGACACCACACAGTTGAGAGCTTCACCTGAGATGCTGAAACGTAGAAAATACATAAATATAATAGAAATTAGGGGGAAAAAAAACTTGTGGGCAATATTACAAAAAGATAGATGCCAATCTAATAAGCAAGCTGGGGAGCCACTATTATATTCTATTAAATAATCATAGTTAGAACTAGCATTAGATTCGAACAGGGTGACAATGAATTTATTTTTTTTTATAAAAATACAACTATTATGAAACATAACCTAGATTGTTGTTCACCTAAAAACAAAAAAAACCTAGATTGTTAATTCAACTTTTTATGCACCAGGCAACACAAGCTATCATGCCTTCTTGTAATTGTCACTATTATTTGATAATGCAGTTTGGTCAGCAAGAGATGGGTCAGACTGATCCAAGCACTCCACTGGTCGACTTGCCTTCGTCTTCCTAGTCACACCTGCAATAAGTTCAGTAGGAAGGTTCCGAAGTGGGGGCGGTTCCTCCTTGTGAACCTTCCGACGATCAAGTTAGCGGAGTGTATATGAGTAAAGGAAACTTAGAAAGAGAATTGAGAATAGAGAGCGAGAGAGAGTGAGTAACTTGTTACCAAATGTTCCTGTAGACACTCCATCTTTGACCGCCCTTAAGACTTGGGCACTTTATTCCAAACACCCGATGATGAAAGTTACACTGTGCAATCTTTTGAATTCTCAACGACGAAATTTGGATTCAAGCTCTAATCCCAACCTTACACCCAATTTTGGCCAAACTATTTTAGACCTTAAAACCCTCCTTTTAAAATATTTTTCCAAATGCTTCTACGATATTCTGAGGCTCACATTTCGTTTAAAACATTGCACCTTTCCGTAAATCAAATAAGGAAAAAGTGGAAATAAATGAAAGGGAGGTGAACTCTTTGAAAGAATCTTTAAAACATCTTATTTAGAGGTTTGGAGTTGAAGAAAATAGGAGGGGAGGGAAGAAAACTAGTTTAGGAAGAAGTTGAGCATCAAACCGCTGAAAAAGAATGAACATCATTCACTAAATTAGGCATATCTCTTTGCACACTTAGGTTTTAGATGTGAGACCACCACCATTGGAAATTAGACTTCTGGGGCTTCACTTTAGACTCAAGAATCATCTAAAACCAAGTTCAGATGAGGGAGAAATGGTCGTGTGAAGTCAGCCATCAATCCGATTAAACCAAAACTGAGCAACCTTCACTAAAACAGGCATATCTTTTTGCACACTTATAATTGTGATGTGAGGCCACTTTCATTGGAAAGTAGACTTCCAGGGCTTCAATTTAGACTCAAGGATGACCTGCAAAGGAGTCCAGATGAAGAAGATATGCCCATTTGAAGTTGGGCCTTAATGCAGGTTTTGATATCCGGCCGTGGATCAGTGATATCCGGCCGTAGATCAGTGATGTCCGGCCGGATCTCAGTGATGCCAAATAGTGTTTTATAGCAGTTTGCTCCCATGTACGGGATTTTGCCACCTCGCCATTTCAAAAGATATTTTCGACCAAAACATCTCAAATTCTATAAATAGGACCTCTCACTTCAGATTTTAGGGTTAGAACACCTTCCAAGAGGCTTAGACATTGATAGAGCATCCATCTTCCATCCAAAAGCTTCCTTAATTTCATATCACCTTTTAGCTATATATACACAATACATGCACCATTAGAGTTGGTTCTTGGAGCTTTTTGTTGAGATTTCAAGCTAAATTTTAGAAACTTGAGGGTGTTGGAATCAAGTTTGTTAATTAAGAGCTTACCTCTCTTTCAAAAGTATAATTTTGCACCTTCTTCTTTCGTCTTCTTCTACTCTTTTCCTCTATTTTTCTTGTTTTTATATATTGATTTTCAGAGTTTGTAAAGGCTAAAAAACATGGTTTACAAGTCTCAAAAATGGAGGGGTTAGCCACCTCTCCAATTTGCTTACTAGCTTTATATCTCTTGTTTTTGTCTATCTTTGTGTGCTCTTTAAACACACTTTTAGCCATTGTTTTGGGACTATTATTAGACTGATTTATGGGCTGAAACTTGTGATTAAAAGCTACCCAAAGGTGGAGGGGTTAATCACCGTTGCTTGAACCTTATTCCAAGCTTTTATCCTTGTGTTTCCCACTTGTTTTTTCTAATTTTTGCCACTGTTTTGGGGCTGATTTAGGACTGATTTGGGGCTGTTTTTCAACATCTAAAATATGTGATTTGAAGGTATAAAAGTGGGGGGGTTAGCCACCCTTCCTTAAACTTGTTTACTAGCTTGAATCTATTCACCTTTTCTAGCTTAAATTATGCTATTAGGGGTTGTTTAATTTATGTCAATAATTATTATTTTTAATATTATGTTTGTGTTGTATTTACCAGTTAATCAACTTCACATAATCAACTCTGCAATCTCCCTCCATTCTTTGCTTGTTTCGATTAAAAAGTCATGAAAAACTAAAGATTGTTATTCAAGTACAAGAAAGAAACTTTTCCACGCTTAATGGTTTAATCTCTTTGGAGATTCATTACCAAAGGCATACATCTTTCTTATACTAATATTTTATTTTTCATTTCTCTTTATCACTGGTGTGTTTACTTTTAAGGGACTAATTGACCCTTGGAAATCACCAAGGAAAGTGTCATTATAGCTTATTATCAAGTTTGGATTTCAAGCCATTATCGCTCACTTTGGGTTTTCTAGTCATTATCACTCTTTGAGTTTGACTAGTCCTCATGACGCATCTTGGGTTTGACTTGAAATCCCTAACTTGTAAATAAGTTTGACTCTTCCTTTGTAATTTCCCCCAAAGAAAATAAGGTTTGTTTCTCGAGTTAAGTTGATGCTTGTTTCTCGTTATTGTGTTTTGAACTTAGTGGACGAAAATATCACTTTTGGACAAACAGGAGAAAAGATAAAGAAACGGAAAGGTGAGATAAAAAAAAGGCTAATAAAATTGGTTAATTGGATTAAAACCGACACAAAGAACTAATATTGGATTCGGTCGAACGTTATACCGAGTCTATTGTGTCAAGGCTTGTTTTACATCAATTCATGATGTTTTGATGAATCTTGAAGCGTCTTTACGGCTAGACGTTATGCCGGAATCTATTGTGTCAAGGCTTGTCTTATATCAATTCATGATATTTTGATGAACCTTGAAGCGTCTCTACTTCCCTCTTTGAGTTCACTTCATGATAGGAGGGAGGGGTGGTTGTCATTCATTGCATTTATTGATCTTTTGTCCTATCGTGTCCAAAATCATCATGCAAATCAGCTTGCAACCATTGATGGTTTGGGAACCAAACCCGCTCCTCTCTTGAGTATTTCTATGATAGAGAAGGGCAGAAGGGACAAACATGGCTTAGGAATACCCTGTCTGCACTGTTTCACTTCAGGCACAAAAATAGATTTCTGCAAGGAAATAAGGCATGATTGGACTTATTTGGGATCGACTGGGTCTCATTGTGGGTCGGCTAGGCTCCAATAAATGGCAAACAGTACATTTTTGGTTTGAAGCAATGACTAAGGGTGAAACAGAATAGTTCCCAGCAAGGCAGACAGAGTAATTCCTGAGGAGCATCGCACAATCATTATATATTATTGTTGTAATAAATTAGACAGCCTCTTCATTTATTATTCATTTGAATTTGTAACAAGTAGTTTATTCAGACATTTGGACATTCGGACCCTCCTGGGTGAGGATAAATATATAATAATGTGTATGTCTTCCAACCCCACGTCTTTCTCCCTTTTATTTAATCGCTTATGATGGTTAGATTAGGTACATCATGTTTTATTTAGCATTATTCATGTTTGCATCCACTTGTCTTGTATGCACCAAGACTCAGTTTATCATTTTAAATTGCTTGTTTACATACTTCTTTGAATACACGTTAAACTGCATACTATCAAATTGATTCATATGTCATATTAGTAACCGAGCCTATTTAATTGCATATCGTATGTGTTGCATTAGCCATATTGCATAATTAGGATCATGCATTTTTCTAACTAGTTTCTCTTTTGGCTTGGAGTACAAGGTAAGCTTTTATACTTTAGCATATTGCATAAGTGTGATTGTTGTCATATCAAACATACTCCCATGGGCTAAATGCTTAATTGATAAACTGCTTGAATGCCTGTGGATGAAGGCTATTTTCTTAAATTGGAATAATTTAAATAATGTTCATATGCGATCACTTTTTCAAGTGATACATATTCAAAACACTCTTGTTTTTCAAAACAAACATGAATCGAGTATTCCAATATTTGCAAAATTAGTCTATACTTGTACGAATCACATAGTAAAGTTAGCCTAACAATCAGAATAAGAACATCTATTATACGTAAGAATCACATCATGATTAGTAGAGGCTGATCTTTGATTGGGTGAGTGGGGTGCTCAATTAATGACCTTCCCCTCTCATACCTAAGTTCTCGAACCAAGACACTTTGGTGATGACAGACTAATGGCCTTTGGCACGAGTCATGGGTTTCCTAAATTTTCCAAAAATATTTAGGTGGTGACTCTGAAATCTGGCAAAGCAGTCCATTTTTGGCATTTGATTCAAACATTGATTTTCCAAAAGAATTGTTGGATTTGGACTCTTTTTTTGTTTTCACTATTTCACATCGCACTTGTGAAATCAGATTTAGAACCATAAGTGGAGTCCAAACTGTAGGGCTATTCATTATCCCAAAAAGGGGGGCACGAAAAGACGAGCTACAGTTCCTTATAAACTTCCTTATATCTCTTACTAATCATTTCCTTGTTCATTCATGTTGTCCCACTGGTCGAAAGTCTACAGTCTCATTTAATGCTTGGTGTGTGGGCTTAATAACTCTGCAGAATCTTTGTCTACCTCGTGGCTAATTCCCTACTTGACACATGTCTAATTGTAATTGGGCTTGAACCACTGTGGGTTCTTTACTAGGCCTGTTGCTGGGCCTCATCCTCTGGGCTTTAGCCAAGTGATTGTCTAGGCAACCTAGGGCTACCGTGGGTGGGGCCTTCCTGGGCTATACCCATCAGGATGTTTGACTATTTTCTGTAAATTATGTTTTGAAACTTATATTAGTTTTTAAAGTATATTATTTTGTTAAACGAACCCTATTTGTTCAAAAAGGAAACCCATGAATAAAACTGTTTATTAAATATGTTTTTGAACAATGATTTTGTAAGTACCACCATGGGGGTCCCACTCCTTAGGGACTTAAATAATCATTGGCCCTCTGATTAGTCACTTTGGTGACCCTCTAATTAGTCACTTTGTGACCCTCTTTCTGTCATGGATCCACTGACCCTCTAATTTCTAGTGTGGAGCAAAATGTTGTGCAGAGCTAAGTGCTATACTATTGTGGGAGTCACCCCTAGAGTCTATATAAGGTACCTCTTGAATCCATACATCTATTCTATTCTGAGCAAAGTGTTGTACAGAGCTAAGTGCTACATTATTGTGGGAGCCCCTCTAGGGTCCGTACAAGCCACCTCTTGAGTCCATACATCTGTTCTGATCAGTACCGTGGTTATGATTATTTTGTTATTATGATATATACATTATATGTCTGTTATTCAAAACGATTTCTGTATTATGTACTCTATATTTTAATATCAAACTAAGCTCTGTTTAGCCCAATGATTATTCATAGTGATTTTTATACCCTTATGCTCTCAGTATAATATTTTTCACTCTGCCATGTGCTTATAGTTTTTAAACATTTTCAGGTGACGTATTAGGACCAATGCGTGGAGTAGGCACAAAGCACTTTATGGTCATAGTTCAGTTCTGGCATTGTAAATGAATAGAGGCTCCAATGTATTATGTTTTTGTTATAATTAAATTATGATTTGGGTATCCATTTTATTTTACTTCACTGCACTATTAATTTGTTATGACTTCAGTTTTTGTCTTATTGTGACACCAAACCTCCGGATACCGAGTTTGGGTCGTGACAAAAGTGATATCCAAGCAATGGTTTAGTTTTTTTTTAAAAAAATATTGGAGCATAGGACATACGCACAATTAAATAGTGGGATAGGGAGGTGATTAGTACCTAAAATGTTATATGTCCATTTACTTATATGATAAAGTTGTGTGATTTTGTGTGTTTATACCAAATTTTAAAAACTATAACGTGATATCGTATATGTTATGAAAAAAAAATTTTGGTCCCTCTTCAATCACTACTCTGTTGGAGGCAAAGAAAAGCAGAGAAGATATGTTTTGTCCTCCTTCAATCACTACTTTGCCAAAAGTAAAGAAAAGTTGAGGGGACATTTTTGTAAATTATGTGTACATTCTGTTTTTTTGTGAATTAAGTGTAATGGTTAGAAATAATTGTATCAGATTGCACAACGGAAATGAAAAGATAATTTTCTAAATCAATTTCGAGAACAAAATTTTAGAAGGGAAAAAAATTGTAACATCCCAAAATATTTAATTGTGTGTAATAAAATCTAATTAGAAATAAATTCAAAGTTATTGTGTTTTATTATAATAAATGATAATATAAAAAGTTTGGTCACTAGACTCCCCTCAATATATATTATATTATATTATTATAATAGTAAGTGTAAAGAAAAGGGAAACGAAAGTTAGGAAAGGCAGGAAGAAAAGAGGAGAAGGAAAGGAAATGTGGATGGCGTGGTGCAACCATGTGGTTGACATGGTTGCACAGTGTTGTATAGTAAGGTACTCACACCTATAAATAGGTGAGTTACATGATTATGAAATCATAAGAAGAATAAACGAGAGATATATGAGAGAGTGAGCGAAGTGAGGGTAAAGGATCAGATTTGAGGTGAGTTTTATTATATTTTGAGTTACCATAAATTGTTTTTTGTAAATTATGTTTTGAAACTTATATTCGTTTTTAAAGTATATTATTTTTGTTAAATGAACCCTATTTTCTTAAAAAGGAAACCTATAGATAAAACTGTTTATTAAATATTTTTTTAAACAATGATTTTGTAAGTACCACCACGGAGGTCCTATACCTTGGGGACTTAAATAACCATTGGACCTCTGATTAGTCACTTTGGTGACCCTCTGTCTGTCATGGATCCACTGACCCTTTGATTTCTGTACGGAGCTAAGTGATGTGCGGAGCTAAGTGCTACACTATTATGGAAGCCACCCCTAGGGTCCGTACGAGCCACCTCTTGAGTCCATACATCTATTCTATTCTATACCGTGGTTATGCTTATTTTGTTATTATGATATCTACATTATATGGCTGTTATTTAAAATGATTTCTGTATTATGTACTCTGTATTTTAATATCAAACTAAGCTTTGCTTAGCCCAATGATTATCAATGGTGATTTTTATACCCTTATGCTCTCTGTATAATATTTCTCACTCTGCCATGTGCTTATAGTTTTTAACCACTTTCAGGTAACGTGTTGGGACCAATGCGCGGGGAAGGCACAAAGCACTTTATGGTCGTAGTTCAGCTCTGGCATTGTAAATGAACATAAGCTCCAATGTATATGTTTTTGTTACAATTAAATAATGATTTGGGTACCATTTTTATTTTACTCCGCTGCACTATTAATTTATTATGACTTCAGTTTTTTGTCTTGTCGCGACGTCGAACCTTCGGGTACCGAGTTTGGGTCGTGACAGTAAGTGAAGTGTAATGAAGTAGTAAGTGGAAGATTATTGAATAGTAAGTAAAGTCTAATAAAATAGTAAGTGGAAGCTCATTAAGTAATAAGTACGATTTAATTGAATAGTAAGTGAAATATAATGAAATAATAAATGGAATCTCATTAACTAATTGTAATATTACTTACCATTTGGTTTGATCTAATTAATTTTATTATACTTACCATAGATGGAAGACAACATTAGGCATACCAACACCGTATATGAATTACATGATGATGATGATGATGATGATGATGATATTGACACTGGTGAGTACAACAACATTGGCAATCAAAAGAATATTGCTAATTCTAATGATCTCCCAATCAAAAGAGATGTTAACTGTATGGATCAACTAACTGAAAAAGATGTATTTGAAATGACATTTGATTCAGTAAAATGGAGAAAGTTTCTATGATATGTATGCGAAGGTGAAAGGTTCTAGTATTTGAAGAGATCAGTTGTATAAGGACAAGAGTAACATGGTTATATCGAGGAGTTGGGTTTGCTCAAAAAAAGGGCATCAACAATCCGAATAGCTTGAGGTGGAAGATCGTAAGAGAGAATCAAAACAATTAACTAGAGTTGTCATGCATCCTTTCGTATCAAACACAATCGAAATATTTGCAAATATGAATTGATTGAGTTTGTTAAAGGGCACAACCATTCCATGATAGTAATAAGTGAAACCAAAATTGAGTAGTAAGTGGAGTATAATGAAATAGTAAGTGAAAGTTGATTGAGTAGTAAGTGGAAACTCATTCAGTAGTAAGTGGAGTCTAGCGAAGTAGTAAATGGAAGCTCATTGAGTAGTAATTGAAGTATAATGAAATAGTACGTAAAAGCTCATTGAATAGTAAGTGGAACCAAAATTGAGCAGTAAGTGAAGTGTAATGAAATAGTAAGTGGAAGCTGACTGAGTAGGAAATGGAGTCTAGTGAGGTTTAATTGATTAGTATGCTAAGTCTAATAAAATAGTAAATGGAGACTCGTTAGTAAGTCAAGTTTAATGAAATAATAAGTAGAGTCTCGTTAAATAATAAGTGGGATTTAATAGAATAATAAATCAAGTCTAATGATAAACCTTACCATTCAAGGCAACATATAGCGCTTCTGATGGCCTGAAGCGGAGCGAAATGGTGAGTCGACATGTAGGTGAGAAAAAATAAGCGCTTCAGGCTTTAGCGTGAGGCACTTGAGATCAGCGCGCTTCTTTTCCCATAGTCTTTTTTTTTCTTTTATCAACAAACACACCATTCATTTTGTTTGACTTTTGAGATTGTGCCAAATATTTAACACACCTTATGATAGCACTAACTATAAATATTTGTGACCCCTAATAGACCACCATGGTTTATGAAGAAAAGAAGAAAAAAACAAATTCGCAAACCTCTAACACTGATCTCCAACACAGGACAGTGAGTTCTTCATTGGCCTGAAACTTCTTGTTTTTTCTTTCTATTTTTTTCCAGCACTCATTTTTGGGGCATGGCATTCTGCGACATGGAAAGATCGCAACAGTAAAAACACATTGAGTTTTAATTTTAAATTTTTGAAACTTTGCCTTCTTTCTACAGACAGAAAGTTCTTCTGATTTTTTCTTAATTTTGCTAAACTTATGTTGCTCATGAATGAGAAAAGTGAATGATTTTTTAGAAGAAGAAAAAAATTCTTTGATAAGTATGATTGGTGTGTTGATGTTTACAATTTTGAGTCATATGCTGCTCTGGAACCTTGTCCTTTCTACCACTAACAGTTTTGTTTTTTTTGTTTTTTTTTGTTTGGATCCGCATCACTTACAGCTTTGATAAGGTGTATTTTTGTTGATTGTATGGTTACTTTGTTGTAGTTTTTGATGAATTACATGGCTGCTTTGCTGTTGTAATTTTGCTACATAATGAAATGAAGAGGTGCATAAATTTAAGTAGATGCTTACACTACCAAGCCACCGCGGAAAAACTTTAACCTAGGAACTAAGTAAGATTGGCATGACAGGATAGAGACCTCCAAGGGAAAAATTTTACTATCTGAGTCAAGGTTTCTAGTGGTAACTTGAAGCTTCATGCCGTGAAGGCGAGAAATACAGCCATCTTTGGACTCTAAAATCTTCATAGGCCTATGCGGCAACACGGAAACCCATAACAAGCAGAGCTTATCGCCACCTATATGAGCCAAGTGCGGAGAAATGTCATCCTGTAGCACTCTGAAATCCTCTCCGCAGTCATGGATAGGTAAATTACCCTCAAACCATATATTTGTGACCAAATCATATCCAACTAGAGACAGACCATGAACTAAATACCGATACAACTTACTGTCAACAGCCAAAGCTGGCCCTGTAAACACATCTGGGCTAAACTTGGGGCATATTTCAAACTCTCCTCTTTTCCACATTTTGTCGTTGCATATGTTAAACATTTGTCTTTTCCACTTTTTGGTATTTACATGCTAAATTAGAAAGACAAGATCCTTAGGCGAACCCACCACAATAAATGGATTGAGGGACCTCCCCAGCTACTGAAAATATACTGTCAACAGTATCCGGAATTCGTGGAGGGTCAGGTAGAGATTCCTAGTCATTTACGCTCGGATCATAAGCCACTGCCCACGGTGACGGCCTCTCAAACTCTGTGTCTAAATCTTGATTGGAAACCTTTTCATCTGCTGAGGGTATTTTCTGCCTCAACCCCATTACCAAATCTAGTTTGGGAACCCTTTCTTCGGCTAAGCGTATTGTCAGCATCTTGGCAATGGCGGTGGCAATGGCGGTGGTAAAAAGGCTGGGCTTGGGGGCTGAAAACAATTTGTCAATGTTGAGGCATGGAAGTGGAGGTAACTCGTCGTGCTCTCCATTTAAACTCAAGAAAAGTTTCTCATACTCCATCTTCGACAGTGAATCCCACTCCAAACTGTTGTGATTTAAGGCCGCCCACCTGAACTACCAGAAATCAAACACACAAGATTTACGTGGTTCGGCCTCAATGCATATGTCCACAGAGAGAACCAGAGATTTCCATTAAAACAAATAGAGATTACACAGAGGAGGAGACATTCTCACTTAACTCACACACTGTCTACTGCCTTACACTCTCTGGTTTTTTTCTCTCACTCTCATAGAGATATACACTCTTGTATATCACTTGTGTTCTTCATTTTGTGTATCTTGCTCTCTTTAACTCACAGCTCTCCCTATTTATACACAAACGGGAGAGCCAAAGATCAACATCTACTTGCCAACAACCAACTACCAAAATAACTGGCAAGCCACCCTAGGTTTGAAGAACTTCAGCAAATCTATAGCCCAAAAATGTAGCAGCTACATTTTGACTTCCATGGCTAACTTCACATAGTGTGGAATGCTCAACACCAACCAATGTCAACAACGGTGGCTACCTCTATCCATATGGGTGAACTCAACAAATCACCCCCTTCACCCATGTATGGTGATCCACAATAGCACCCCCTGCTTGAAGTGCCCTGCACCCCCTCACTAGGGTGCCATGCAAAGCTTACTTTGTAACTCTTTGTGATTGAATCTCTCCCTTCAATGTAGTCTTGGACAGATTGCAATAGGTCTCTAATTCAGGAGCAAAAGAAACTCTTTTCTTCCCTAGGACGTGCTTTGCTGTCCTAGTCTCTTTGCTCTAAGCTTTCTTCAAGATTGGTTGCAATGGCTCCGTTTTGTGCACCCTCGAACTGCCTCCATGCGTTCTTGTACACTTTGGTTTCCATGTCTGCTGAGCCCTATGTCACGACCTAAACCCACCCATATAGATTTAGCATCGTAACTGGCCAGTAATCTATGATTACCGAAGGCCTGTTTAACAATAATGACAATAATACAATATTAAGGGGATGGCGGAAGCCAATCAATAATAAGATAATGTCCAATAAGCTGTAAGGACCTGAATGGAAATAAACTTTCATATACATGGCCATATCCGTAACGATTTATGTCTAAAAACACATGTTCAAGACAAAATACAAGTTTGGGAATTAATCCCATCATCAAAAACAACATTGACAATAGTGTTAAAACATTCTCTTCACTTAACATACTCAAAAGGGGAAATTTGAACCACCCAAAAAGCCTTGACACATTCAGGTTTGGAACCTTGCTATGAAGCATAGTAGTTGGCTTGACAAAAACAAGGGTTCAGGTCGGCGCCACTAACTTTAGTCCGGTGCTCAATCACCTACATATATATACTAAACTGTGAGCTAAAGCCCAGTGAATAACATATGTGTAAAGAGGTTAAGAATGATGTCCTTACAGTCTTTGAAACAATCGATTATTATGGAACATTTTCAATCAATATCTTTTTGTCAATCAATTGTTCAATCCTTCAATTTGATCAATCATATTCATATTCATATAGGTCATACATGGTATATCTGATAGCAACAATACAATGCAATAGGTCTGAAAGACCAGACAATCAATTGATGGCCATCATACAATAACAATAGTTCCAAGATTTGGAACTGACAGAGATCTCTGTAACAATAATGATATCAATAACAATAACAATAACAATATGCTATGGATACCACGAATACTGTTCAAAAGAGGATCATCATTCAATCGATAGAAAGTAATCGTTTAGAAATAATATAATTTATCACTCAAAAATAAATACAATTTGAACATATCTTTACAACATTATTACTTATAGTGGGCTTCTTGATACACGTACTATTGGTTCGGCGTCCGACCTAAACAAACAAATTCAAGCACAATAATTCAATGGCATTCATATCGCTAGCCAATTCTATTAGATTTGGTTGTTACTTATTCACTAACTAATCGTCTTTATTAATTCGGTTCTACTTTTTCATTTATTCAATCTAATGCACTTATAAGATGTAAATGATCATGAAAACTTTTAAAACCTTGCAAATGGAAGCCTAGAAGGTGGAAAAGTAGAGCGAAAAATGAACCTGAGACAGTCCAAAAAGGCCACACGTGCAGGGGTCTTGGCCGCACGTGCAGGACCATCACGCACGTTCCTCCCGCACCTGTATATATTTCAGTGTGTTTAGCAAAATTACCCTATTTTCCGCACGTACGGGGCCCCAAGCCGCATGTGCGGCAGTGTTTCAACAACAGTCCAAAAACTGCACTGTTTGAGCAGTGTGTTTCTTTGCAAAAATCAAGTTCATTATTATGCAATTCATTACCAAAATTCATAGAAACATGTTGGACTTGAACCTTGACCATGGAACACAAATCAAAACTTGTAAACAATAACCAAATTACTAGTAAAGAAATCAAATCCTCACTTTGGTATGTAGTTGCATAAAACATGCAAGTGTAAGCTTTTAAACTCAAACTTCCATGGAATGTCCTCACAAATGAAGAACCATGCAAGAATTCAAATGGATGAAGTCAAATTTCCATGAAATTATGTCATGCATGTAGACTTTAGGAGTTAATTCACTCATTGCTCACTTAAGAAACCATGCATGTATTACATGAACAAACTTTCATTTAAATTGATATTCATCTTGTTTGATCTTGAATTTCATAATTTATGAGCTTAATTCTTTGACTTCATGGGATTAAAGAAACAATTCTTACCTAGAGTGAGTAAATTGAAGAGGATTAGCTTCAATTCCTAGCTCCTCTTTCACTTCTTCTTTTCCTCTTCTTGAGCTCAAGCTCTCATATTCTCACTCTCTCTCTCTCTCTCTCTCTCTCTCTCTCTCTACGTGTATTGTTAGAACTCAACAATGACCAGCACATATCCCTTTTACTTATCAGATGAATGAGTAATTCCAATATAACAATAATTTATTTCCTTTTCAATTTAATGTGTAGGGTTAAGGCTTAATTAATCTCTAATTAATTTTACACATTGAGAAATATAGGTTTAATCAATTAAATCAAATTCGCTTAAATAAAATTAGGCCTTATCATATTATGATCTTAAGTACACTAGATTAAATTATACTAATGTGAATTAGGCTGTAATTCCTCTCCAAATTTCTTAATTCAACTTGTTAAAGTTAACGAATCAGACAGGTTTAATATGCACTCTAACCTATCTATCCACAATAACACAAATCAAATAATCACATGGCATAACAATAACAGTTAATACCACACAATCACATAATTAACAATAAGCACATAATCAATTTAATCAATTTGCTTAATTAAGGAGGTGGTTGTCACACCCAATGTATTTTCGGTGCGTGTCTTGTACTTCTTGCCCGGTAAGTGACAATAGCTTCTTCTGTCATAACCTCTTCAACAAATCTGTACATATTTCCCTCTAGTCGTCCATATAGCATCACCGTATCTCCATGGATAACTTTGAGATTTCCTTTACTAGAAGAGAAGTTGTAACCCTTCAAGTCTAGCATACTTAAGGAAATTAGATTTTTCTTCAGCCTTGGCATGTGTCAGACTCCATCCAACATGAAAATTTTTCCATCTTCCATTTGGAGCCGTACTGTTCCTATGCCAACAATCTTACTCACAATGTTGTTAGCCACCCGAACAATACCTCTATCCTTCGCTTGGTAAGTGAAAAACGTCTCATGTCCATACATATATGCTATGTACTTCCGGAA
Organism: Camellia granthamiana; assembly: GCA_036172215.1. NCBI lineage: Eukaryota > Viridiplantae > Streptophyta > Magnoliopsida > Ericales > Theaceae > Camellia > Camellia granthamiana. The sequence continues at coordinate 132,333,947 of CM069911.1, forward strand.
TCTAAAATCCAATCAGGTTTCGTCATACTCAACGAAACTGTGAATGTATACTTATCCTTAGCATTCACTACAGCTGCGACATTTGATGAGCTCGCAAGTTCCTTGTTTGCTTTGTCCTCCTTGAGCTTTTGCACAGTCTTTGATGAGGTGATCCTCCTGATCACAATAATAGCACTTTTTTCTATAACCTGGCCTTGATTGCGAACGCCCTCTTGATTTGGATCTACCCTGTCTCTTATTGGACCTGTCTTTGTCTCAATCATCTTCTGATGCAACCATGGCATTTCCTTCTAGGTGTTTGCGCTTTTCCTTTTCTTCATCACTTCATGAGAAATAAGTGTAGCAACCAGCTCATCCAGTCCAAGAGTATCTTTCTCGTACATTAGAGTAGTCCTGAGATGCTCATATGATGGAGATAAGGAGATCAGCAAGATAATGGCCTTATCTTCCTCATCGATCTTCATCCCAATAGACTCCAACTTCATTGTGAGCCTGTTGAACTCGTCCAGATGTTCTATAAGGTTCGCTCCTTCTGTCATTTGAAGTGCATACAATTACTTCTTCAAAGACAATCGATTTGTCAAGGACTTTGACTTGTACCTCAATTCCAACTTTGCCTATAACTCTGCCAGATCTTCTTCATTGATGACTTCTCGAAATGTATTGTTCCCGAGATATAATTAGATCGTGCTATTTGCTAGTTCTCTCAACTCCTCCCACTTGTTATCTCCCACGTCTTCCGGTTTGTTAGACTTTTTGTTGAGAGCTTTCACCAAGCCCTCCTACGTTAAAATATTTTTCACCCTTTGTTGCCATAAGGTAAAGTCATTGTTACCATTGAAAGGTTCTATTATGAAACTTGCACCTTTTCCTGCCATTTTGATCTTTTAAAAAAAAAACTGTTCAGAATTTCACTATTCTGACCTCACGGTTATGACCGGAACAGCATGTTTGGTTAGGAACACATTTCCTTCCTCTTCAAGGGCCAAACTGAAAATAACCCCAAAAACTAGGGGCTAAATTGCAAATTTTCCAAACACCCGGGCCCAAACTGTAATTTCACAAACTACAGGGGCCAAAATAAATTTTTTTAAAAATTCAGTGACCAAATTGTAATTTCTGAAAGCTCCAGGGACCATATTGCAATTTCACAAACTATAGGGGCCAAAATGAAAATTTCCAAAAATTCAGTGACCAAATTATAATTTACCAAACTTCCAGGGGCCAATATGCAATTTATAAAACTTTCTGCTGACATGGCGCTGACTGGCTAATGACCTGGCAGTGAGTTGGCACTGATGTCAGCTATACCCAAAAAGAAAATAAAAAATCCTTCAAATGCTGATGTCAGCTATACCCAAAAAGAAAATAAAAAATCCTTCAAATGTTGTCTATGGGACTTGAACTCCAAACCAAAAAACAAAGACCTCAACCTTCAACCACTAAGCCAAACTCACCTTTGTGATGTTATTTGCCCAAATAAATATTTAAAGTATTTGGATTGGCTATAAAATCGCCGTCTTCAACCTCTAGCCGCAAATGGGACTCCGGTTTAGAGTTAACCTTACGCACCAAACTTTGACCAACGCGTATAGGCCACCCTAACCTCCATTTTGCCTGTTCTTTCTGGGCCTAAACTCTTATCGTCAATACCTTCTTCTTGGTATTCTTGAAAGTGAATTTTGAGCAACTTGATTTCTGACAGTTTCGAAAAATAGAGTATTTGAGCCTTTGTTTTGCCTCTTTGCTCAACCTGAGCTCTGATACCAATTGTTGTGATTTAAGGCCACCCACCTGAACTACCAGAAATCAAACACACAATAATGGACACAAGATTTACGTGGTTCGGCCTCAATGCCTATGCCCACGGAGAGAACCGGAGATTTCCATTAAAATAAATAGAGATTACACAGAGGAGAAGACACTCTCACTCAACTCACACACTCTCTACTGCCTTACACTCTCTAGTTTTTTTCTCTCTCTCACAAAGATATACACTCTTGCATATCACTTGTGTTCTTCCTTTTGTGTATCTTGCTCTCTTCAACTCATAGCTCTCCCTATTTATACACAAACGGGAGAGCCAAAGATCAACATCTACTTGCCAACAACCAACTACCAAAATAAATGGCAAGCCACCCTCGGTTTGAAGAACTTTAGTAAATCTGTAGCCCAAAAATGTAGCAGCTACATTTTGACTTCCATGGCTAACTTCACATAGTGTGGAATGCTCAACACCAACCAATGTCAACAATGGCGGATACCTCTATCCACATGGGTGAACTCAACACAAACCCTTGTTTTTGGGAGGGAAAACCACTGAGGCAATAAAACATGCCGCTAAGAACGAAAATGTGGGCCGAGGAAGCAATCTGATTAGGCATTCGAAGAAGACGCTCAAATTCCGCCATGGGAGGAACAAGGTCAATACGATTCACTCGATTGGATTCTTTCCAAACCGATCGTCCTCTCCAATCACCAGTCCAGTCATCAACAGTGTATAACATTTTAGATCCCAAAATCAACCGACCAAGTATCCAATCCATGTTTGCAGTGACTTTGGGGAAGAGATTTACAACTCTAGAGTCTTCGTCGTCGTGAAATCGAGAAACACGGTTCATCTATTTGGGAGAAGGAGAGGGTTGGTTGTGTTGGATGTCGTCGGAGACATCAAACACATACCATTCAAACTTATTGAAATCAACGTCCCGTACACAGATACAGACGAATTTTCCTGGTGGAGACAACGACAACAACGATGATGATGCAATTCCAATACTTGGATTTTGGGGACCAACTCTTCCACGTTGATCTCCATCAAACCCTAAGGCAATTCAATTCCTAACTACGCAACGAAAAGATTTGCAGATCTGAGACTGAAGGCTTGTTTTAAAAAAAAAAAAAATCGTTTTTCCTTTACTCAATCCAAAATAATAATAATATAATAATTATTGTTATTATAAAAAAATACAAATTAAAATTTTTCAAAAATTTAAGGATTATTTATACAAAGATCCTTAAACTATTGAGAAATATTAAAACCTCCTAAATTATAAAAACATACAAATAGACTTTTTAAATTATTGAAAGATATCATTTTACCCTTAAACTATAAAAACATACAAATAGACCCCTAAACTATTAGTTTGTTTCACTTTAACCCCTTTTGTTAACGGTCAAATTTGTGCATTTTTATAATTTCAGAACATTTAATACTTCTCAATAGTTTAGGGGGTTCATTTATACGCTTTTATAATTTAAAGGGCAAAGTGATACTTATCAATAGTTTAAGGAGTTCATTTGTACACTTTTATCGTTTAAGAGATTAAAGTGATACTTTTGAATAGTTTAGAGGGTATTCGTGTAAATAACCTTAAATTTAGGGATTGTTTGGGAAATGTTAGATTAGTATACTTTTTAACTTTTTACGAAAAAACGTGAAATATGGGTTAGGTGTGAAGTAATGTGATAGAGAGGTGATGTGATTTAAATAAGATAATTGTGACCTAAATAGAATAATAGCACATGCCAAACAACCACTTAATATAAAAAAAATCCTTACAGTAATACATGTCACCGCTAGTGATTATATTATATGTAATTTACATTGTATTTTTTATAGGGAGAAATACCAATAAATTCTGTTCATATGTCTTGTACTCCAATCAATCTTTCCAAAAAACTTATGAATAATTCTACTTATACCACTAATTTAACTACTTACACCTTCACAATTTAATTTTTTTTATAATTTTTATAGGATTAATTAGTTTATAAGAAAATATTTGAAATTAAATGAATCACCGTTTCTCAGGATGAGATTTATGAATAAATTTTCCTTTTAGTTGAGTTATTGCTTATTTTTATTTATTTATTTATTTTTTTTTGATATTTTCATCAATTTTTTTATATTTTTTAGATGCACCTAATCAAGATGCATCTAAAAAGTAAAAACAAATTGACAAAAGAAAAAAAAAATTGAACAAAAAATTGTGCGCATTTTAGTTCAGGATTTCATTTGTTTTTTTTTTTTTTTAATTTTTAGATACCTCCAATCGTAGTATATCTTTAAAGAAAAAGAAGAAGCTCAATAAAACAAACAAAAGCACATTTAAAAATAATTTCTTAAAACTATAATGAAACAAAGTATAATTTTCTTACGATTATGGTTAAACTATTCAAAAATTTAAAATGACACTTTTTACTATCAAATTAGGTTACAATAGTAATTAATTTGTACAATCATCTCTAATTGGACGACATAAAATGAAAAGTTATTTACACAAAGACCCTTATGAACCATTGAAAAGTATCATTTTAACTTCCTAAACTATTAAAAAGTATCACTTTGACCCCCTAAATTATAAAAACATATAAATAGACCCTTAAACTGTTAGGCATTTACACTTTGGCCCCTTCCGTTACTACATTGACATTTTTGAGTCAAAAATACCTTTCAATACTATATCTAACACCCAACAACACTTCCTCTCAATTTTCCTCATTTTTCTATTTTATTTTTTTTTTTTTTTAAATATTCTTTCCGCAAAAACATATTTATAGAGAATATTTTAAAAAATAATAATAACACATGAATGCTTAGGTTTTTAAAAAAAATTTAAAAATAACAATAATGAAATTGTAAATATATAAATTGCTAAAGGTTATTTTCATCTAAAAAATATTTAAAAGTTTAGTTTAACTCACGATGCAATAACAAAAAGGGTCAAAATGACAACAATTTAACAAATCCATTTGTATGTTTTTATAATTTGGGAAGTCAAAGCGATATTTTTCAATAATTAATGAGATCCATTGTGTGCTTTCATAGATTAAGAAGACAAAGTAATACTTGTCAATAGTTTAATAGTTTATCAAAGGTCTCTAATGTAAATAACCCTAAATTGAAATTAGAAACTTTAAGAATTGAATAAATGAAACAGATAGTTTAAGAATGAAATAAAAAAATAGTAACAGAAGATAAAAAGTGAATAAACCCCCCATTAATGACATTGAAGATTGATATCCCCATCGAGACAAACATACACACACTATGGAACGTCAAGTCTCATGTGAGTCGATTTGATTTAATTTTAAAATTATGATTTGAGTGTGGAGTTATATTTTAAGTTTTGAATTTTTGAATTATGACTTGAAAATATAAAATTTGTTTAGTTATGAATTTTGAAAATAATTTTAGAATGGTTTATAATTTTTTTAATTTGTTTTATTATTGATTGATGTATAGAATGTGAGAGTAGAGATGAGAGAGGAAAAATAATTAATTAATTGATTAATTAATAATAATAATAGAAAAAGAGAGAGAGAGAGAGAGAGAGAGAGAGAGAGAGAGGAGGAGCATTGAAAGTAATTTTGAGTTGCATTTTAAAAATATGTTTGGTTAACATATTTCATCCAAATCATGATTTAAAAACAAAGTTAAGTTTTGAAAAATAAACCAAACACTACCATTGTGTTTGGTTTCAATTTTCTAGAAGTTTGAGTTTTTTATTTTTCATATTTTTTTATTTTTAGTGAATATTTTAAAAAATTTAAGCAATTTTTTACCTATTTGAAATGCACCTTACTTAGATGTATTTAAAAAGTAAAATATTCGTAAAAAAATATTTTAAAAAATCAATAAATACACAAGAATACGAAAATATATTAAATTTTTATATATTTTTGGTATTTAGTTAACTTTTTTTAAAAAAAATCACAACTATTATACTTTTTAAGTGTATTTATGTTAGGTGTATCTAAAAATTTAAAAAAATTACTCAAAAATTCAACAAAAACAAAAAAACAAGGAAAATAAAAAATTTCAGTTGCGTTTGGTTTAGTTTTGAAATTATGATTTGAGCAAAGAATTGTGACTTAAGCGTGGAATTATGAGTTGAGTTTTGAAAAGAGAAAAATTGTTTGATTATAAGTTTTGAAAAATATTTTGAAAAGAGTCTTAAAATGAGTTTTTGAATTTTGAAAGGAGTTATGAGTTTTTAAATTTTGAGTTGTATTTTAAATTTTTTGGATCTATTTTTTTTAAATATTAAAAAATGTTTGAGAAAATTTTATTTTTTTATTTTAAATATACAATTTTTATTTAGATATTTTTTTAAAAAAAATATTTTATTTTGTAAATATTTAATTTTTTAATTTTAAATATTTAATTTTGAAAGCAAATTGGGTCTACCCGGTCGTCTGTCTGAACATCTGGCCAGTTATCCGATCGATTAACCGAAACAGTACAATTTTTTTTTTTTTTTTGGCAATTGCAACTTGTTATTTGAAAAAAAAAAATTATATTTATTTTTTGATTTTTTTAATATAGAAATTAATTTTTTAAAATTTTTTATAAAAATAAATTAATAATATTCCATCATTAACCATTTTCAACAACATATCATCAAAAGAATAATGTTTGAGACCCCCTTTTAGGGAGACCCCCACCACTCCCATAGTAATGTGGACCAATGATGTATTTGTATTTTTTTTTTTCTCTCTTTCTTACTTGGACCAATCACAAATGAGTGGGGGTTGTAAGAGTGATGTTTTGTGGGGGTCTGAATCATTACTGATCATCAAAATAAACACACTTTCACCTAATCTACTCACTAACAATTCACACATTAACAATCTGTTCACTAACCATTTAACAATCTCATCCAACATAGGCCCCGTTTGGTAGAGCTGTGGGAAAGTGATTATAACTTATAGTTTATGGCTTATAGTTGTGAACATAAGCTAATTTTTGACTTATAAATTAAGTTTCTCCTCCCCTACTCAAAGAATAAGTTGATTTTTGACTTACAAAAAGTTATAAGGTGTATTGTTAAGCTGAACCAAACACATCAAAATAGCTTAAATTAAGCTAAAAGCTGAAATAAGCTGAAAATAAGCCCTACCAAACAGGGTCATAATCCATTAAACAAACGAGGTCATAATTCAAAACTCAATTCAAAAATTATTTTCAAAACTCATAACCAAAAAACATAAATTGAAACTCCGCACTGCTTTCAAAACTCTACACTAAAATCGTAACCAAACAAATAATAAAAAAAATTTATAAAATAAAATAAAATATTTAAAATAAAAAATAATTTTTTTTCAATTTTTTAATATTTAAAAAAAATACAACACAAAAATATATGAAATATATTACACATTAAAATAAATAAATAAATATTTAAAATATAAAATATTTATCCTAAAAAAATAAAATTAGGAAAATTTTTAAATACTTAAAAAAAAATCCAAAAAATTTTAAAAGACAACTCAAAACTCTTTTCAAAACTCATAACCAAACAAATTTTTCCCTTCAAAACTCATAACTCAAAATACGACTCCACACTCAAATCATAATTCTAAAAATAATTTAAAAAACAAAATAAAAAAAAATATTTTTTAAAATTTTCTTAAAAATAGAGTTTTGAAAAAAGTTTCGTTTTGAATTTTGAAAAGAGATTTGAATTGAATTGAATTTTAAATTGTATTTAGTTATAAGTTTTGAAATTAATTTTTAGATTGAGTTTTGAATAATTTTGAGTTGTGTTTGGTTATAAATTTTGAAAAATGTTTTGAAAATCTTGTATTAGAATCATGATTCCAAAAGCAAACCAAACGCAACCTTCAATTTTTCGAAAAGTGAATCCTGCAAAACCAAACTAAACAAGCTGAAGTTTCTAAACAGAAAAGTAGTCTTAGCTTTAAACAACCTAATACTGAATCATGTGTTTGTATTTAAGAGTGATAAACTAATCAAATAACTCGAACTCGACTCACGTTCGGCTTGTTAAAAGTTCGTTGAAGCTCGATTCAGGCTCGATTCGTTAAATAAATAAGTCAAGCTTAAACACATTTTAAAACTCATTAAGGTTTTTAAACCAAACTTAAACAATTAATTCAATAAACCTAAAATTATATAAAATATCAAATTACTTGAACTCGACTTAATAAAATTTGTTTGAGTTCGACTCAAAAGTTTAACGAATCAAGCTTCATCAAACCAAGCAACTCGTTAAAGTTATCAAATCAAGCTTGAACAACTAATTGTTCGGCAGCTCGTTAAAGTTATCAAATCAAACTTGAACAACTAACTGTTCAGCTCATTCAATTTGTTGATCACCCCTTAGCATTTGGTTCTAAGCATAGACAACCTTCTTTGCATAGGAAATTTCTCATCTCTCAAACCCTCTCTCTTGAATTGCGAGAACCCTCTTCAGAAGCTCCAGTAACTTGATATCATCCTTCCCTAGTTTGGTCTGAATAGACACCAAACAGTCGAGAGCTTCACCTGAGAACGCCAAAACACAGAAAAATACATATAAGTAAATAGAAATGGCGTAAAAAAAAATTCAAAACAATTAAATAAACTTACTTTTGGGCAATATAATATTACAAATAGACAGATGTCAATGTGACGCACAAAGCTATTGAGCCACTATTATATTAAATAATCATGGTTAGTGTTAGTGTTATTAGAAAAGCTGTAAAGTAAAGCATAGTTAGTTGTCCTTTATATTATATCATATGTAATGTTTCCTGCTTTCGGTGCCTAACTTAGCATCCTATGCTATCATCTCCTCTCTATAAAGAGAGTGTTCACTTCTTGTAAGAATAACACATTAATACAGAGTTAATTCATTTTGCTCTTTCTCTCTCTATCAATTTATCTAACATGGTATCAGAGCTAGGTTAACAACCTAGTAATTCCGCTTCGCCGGCGGGCGGCAGCCTCGCCTTGGCCGCCCGCCGGACCTCTACACATACCTTCACTCAGAGCATCTTCACCTGCAACTTCCCCACTGTCTTCAGCCTGTGGAAGGCCAAAGTGGCCATTCATCATCATGTTAGGCATCTGCTGACCATTAGCCATCATCATGGGTTGTGGTTTCATCTTGTTAAGAGGATGCTGGGGTGCACCATCCATCATCTCATCATCCAAATCATCATCTTCATCAAAGTCGTCGTCATCCTAATCATCATCAAACTCATCATCACTCATCAGATCATCATCTTCAGGCAAGTTGAAATGCACAGCCTTATGTTGATTCTGGTCCTTGGTATTATTAGTGAAGGGCAGTTTCAAGCCCTTGAATTGGGGCACCTTCAGATCTTGCATAGCCTTCATTTGCTGCAGCTGCTGCTGGTGGTTCTGGCCGCCACCACCGAACAGCTTGGTCCAACAACTTGCAACAACTCACCTTCACTATTTGTTGGATTATTTAATAAAGCAGTCCAAGCTGAGTACAAGGAGGACACCCACTCTCACGTGGCCATTCCGTCTCCGGACCAACAACCACCACCACCGTGAAGCTTGCTTGGCTTCATTCTTGATAAGCATGGTTAGAGGGTTGATCTTGGTTTGGTGGGTAGTGAAGCATCATCACTCAAATACCCAGCTTTGGATGGTCCCTGTTGGTCTCATTATTTTCATCACACCGGTCATCGTCTTCTTCTCCACCTTCATTTCTGATCTCTGTAAACAATGGTGGATACCAATACCGAAGCTCTCACGTGGTGGCGTGGACCGCATGTTCGGCATTGTTGGCATCCCGTCACCTCCCTCGCCAACCGCGCCATCGCTCTCGGCGTCTAATTCATCGCCTTCCACAATGAGCAGTCCGCCGGTTACGCCGCCTCCGCTTGCGGCTTCCTCACCGGCCACCCCGGCATCTTTGTCACCGTCTCTGGCCCTGGCTGCGTCCACGGCCTCGCCGGCCTCTGCCTCCCTCGTCTCCGTCGCCGCTCATCCCTCCGGCACCCGAGAAACCGTTGTGGCTGAAATCAATCTTCGATTCCACACGGTGTATGCTGCGCACCACCCTCCGATTCCACATAACTTTACCAGCTCATCATACCACTTCATTCCCACTAATTCCCTCACACCACTTCTGTGTCTTTTTCCCTCACATGGGGCTTGTTCCCCACACACTCTCTCTCTCTCTCCTTTCTGTATCACAAACCCCACTTCGTATATATATCTATCTCTATATTTTTATTATAATCTCTTCCCATCGCTAAACACCAAAACAATTCTCTTAAAAAAAAAAAAAAAAAAAAAACAAACAAACAAAATTTTGTGGCTTTTACGTTTTTCTTTCGAGCTTTAAGCCCCGTAACATTTTCTTCCAGTTCACTCGCATTCTCTGGCAACAAATCAAATTTTTTATCCTAAAGAGCCTTCTCATCATGCTCCAGCAAAGGCTCCTGCCCACATGCCAACCACCCATTCTTCTTTTATTTATTTAATCACTTCCACTACGTTTGTTTCCCTCATCACCACATCTATACACACCGCTGTCACGTTGTCTTCAACTTTCTTTTATTTATCCTTTTAAAATTCACTCTTATCATGTTGTCTCCTTCTTTATTTATTTATTTATTTTATTTATTTTTTATTTTTTTTTATTTTTCATCACCGTCAACAAAAAAAAAAAAAAAAAAAAAACACACTCTGTGTTGAGCTGTTTTGCTCCACTTTATCCATCCCTTTGTTTCAACCTCAAATAGGTTTCTATCTTCACACCTATTTGAGTTTGAGGGGGGGTTATACAGATATCATGGTGAGCAAGGTTACACACCATGCGAACCACCCAAGCCACCCCATGGCGCACTCCAAAGTCGCCCCCTTGGTGCACCACCAAAGCTTCTCCAACGGTCTGACACGACCACACAGTGTCCTCTATACATGGGTCCGGCAAGACTCTGTAAACTGTCCCGACATTGATTCCGGTTAGCTTCTATATGGGTCCGGCAAGACTCTGTAAACTGTCCCGACATTGATTCCGGTTAGCTTCTACATGGGTCCGGCAAGACTCTGTAAACTGTCCCGACATTGATTCCGGTTAGCTTCTATATGGGTCCGACAAGACTCTGTAAACTGTCCCGACATTGATTCCGGTTAGCTGCTACAACGGTTCGACACAACCATATAGTGTCTTCACCAACGGTCTGACACGACCATCCAGTGTCTCCTATCCCTTTTTATTTTATTTGTCAGTGTATTTTCTGTTTTGTTACTCTCTCCAAACTCAAGTTGGTTAATGTCTATCCTCCTTGAGTTTGAGGGGGGCTGTTAGTGTTATTAGAAAAGCTGTAAAGTAAAGCATAGTTGGTTGTCCTTTATATTATATCATATGTAATGTTTCCTGCTTTCGGTGCCTAACTTAGCATCCTATGCTATCATCTCCTCTCTATAAAGAGAGTGTTCACTTCTTGTAAGAATAACACATTAATACAGAGTTAATTCATTTTGCTCTTTCTCTCTCTATCAATTTATCTAACAGTTAGAACTAGAATTAGATTCAGACAGGATAACAATGAATTTATTCTAACAGAAACACAACTATTATGAAACATAACCGATTGTTAAATTCAACCTTTTATGCACTAGGCAACACAAGCTATCGTGACTCCTCGTAATTGTCAATATTTTTATCATCTATGCAAGTTTTGTCTCTATATATTAATTTCTCAGCATACTGTGTATATATATGTATAGACACACATGTACACCTATGAGCGTAGCTAAAATACTAGGATCTTACTATATCAACATAGAAGCAATCACCAGGACAAAAGAAGCGAATTGTATAGGCACAGAGGTTTTCCACACATTTTTCATGAATTCCACATAATTTAATTTTTTATATCCACCGATACATGTAAATGTAAAGCATTATTTAGTAAACACCTGTAAAAAGTTCTAATACAAAATGAAATAGAAATAAAATATAAATCTCAATAATTCTTCAATGTTTCTTATAAATTTTTCATCATCCTATCATTTTCAAAATATATATGTATACATCATCCACTTTATTCGACAATGGACAGGAGTACTGTGCGATAAACGAGTACCCATAAACTAAAAGGGAAGTTGTATAGAACAGTTATTAGACTAGCAATGTTGCATGCGACGGAATGTTGGACAACCACTACAAGAAAAATGACTTTTGGCGACTAAATTTTTAGTCGCCAAAAGTCTATTTTTAGTCGCCGAAAGTCCAAATTTCACCTTCCCCGACAAAATTTTTTAGTCGCCACATTAGTCGCGTATTTGTGGTCGGCGGAGGGTATTGGCGACTAAAACTTTTTTAGTCGCCAAAAATAGGTCTTTACCGACTAAAAAATTAGTCACCAATAGTGTTTTTCACTTTTGGAAATAATACATTTACCGACTAAAATATTAGTCGCCAATAGTCAGTAAATCGCCGACTAAACGATTTAGTCGCCAAAATAACACCTTTTGGCGACTAAATTTTTAGTCGCCAAAGGTCTTTTCGGCGAAAAAAAAAAAAACCCACCTTTTTTTGCTTTTCCTGAGTTTCGAACCGCAACCATCCTCCACATTCCAAGCCTTTTTGCAACACACTCCCTCCACTATGCCACCACAACTTCACATGTATATATATGCAATATATATTATTTATATACTATATTAACCGGATTAATACAAAATAATAATATATACAAATATAATTATTTTAATTCAATTTAATTAATTAAAAAATATATTATTTACTAAAAAAAAAATTCTGGCACTTTTGGCGACTAAAGTTTATTTTAGTCGGCAAAACCCTTACTTTTAGCTACTAAATTTTTGTTAGTAGCCAAAAACAGCCACTTTTGGCGACTAAAGTTTGTTTTAGTCGGCAAAACCCTTACTTTTAGCTACTAAATTTTTGTTAGTAGCCAAAAACAGCCACTTTTGGCGACTAAAGTTACGTTTAGTCGGCAAAAGCCCTCCATTTAGCTACTAATTTTTGTTTAGTAGCCAAAAATAGCACTTTTAGCGACTAAAGTTAGGTTTAGTCGGCAAAAGCTCTCCATTTAGCTACTAATTTTTGTTTAGTAGCCAAAAATAGCACTTTTAGCGACTAAAGTTAGGTTTAGTCGGCAAAAGCTCTCCATTTAGCTACTAATTTTTTTTAGTAGCCAAAAATAGCACTTTTGGCGACTAAAGCTCGGTTTAGTCGGCAAAAACCCTCCATTTAGCTACTAATTTGTTTTAGTAGCCAAAAATCTGCACTTTTGGCGACTAAACCATTTTAGTCGCCGATTGTCATACTTTCAGCGACGAAAATTGATTTTTTAGTCGCCAAAAAAGGATTTTCTTGTAGTGAACTAAGAAACAACACGTAGATAAGATGAGTGTCGCTGAGATGAGGATGCTAAGGTGGATGTGTTAGGAATTAGTTTATTAGAGAATGGGTAGGGGAAGGGGTGATAAGAGACAAGTTGAGAGAGAATAGATTGAGATGGTTTGGTTATATATAACGGAGAGTAACAGAGACAGTAGTGAAAAGAAGCGATACAGTGACTATAGATGGTAGTATTAGGAGAAGGGATAAACCTAGATTAACATGGACTAGTGTAATAAATAGAGATATAAATCTCCTTAATTTGATTAACAAAATGGCCTTGGATAGAGTCGAGTGGAGAAGAAAAATTCATACAATCGATCCCATTTGATAGGACTTAAGGCTTTGTTTGGTTTGATTTGGTTATCATCCACTTTATTAGTTCAATGGTATGACCTGACTGTTGAATATGTAGGTCATTTGATTCCAGCCATCTCACCAGGTTAACATCAGGGTCAGGTTTGAAAATGTGAAGTTGTAAATTGCAGTAATGGCTTTCAACAATCATATCAAATAGAAAGGATCAAAAAGACAAAATGACCAAAACAAAGTTTACCATCTGGAACAGATTCTTCTCCAAATGCCTTCTCCTGGATGCGCAAAACTTCCAGGGCTACCTGCTCAGCTTCTGCATACTGGTTTAAGTTGTGGAGCAAGATGCAACATTGGAAAGGTGATGGACTGATCATTGGGCCCACTGTCTTCAACATGATCTGCAAACTCCTCCGCAACAAGTGCTTAGCCTCCACAAAGTTCTTATGAATAAGAGGTTGCAAGATTTACAAGATGGCTAAGTAAGCTAGAGTGTTCTCTTCTTCTATACTTCTCAGTGATGAAGAAGCATTCTTCCAGTAGCTCACGGCCTTCTTTCCCTCTGAAAGCAATTGATACATGATTAAGAAGATGATGCCTTAAAATCAACCACCACCAAATTTATTTATTTATTTTTTAAAATTTACTTGGTTCAATCTATCAACCACATCTCCCAGAAATTCACATGCTGCATGGAAAGTGAATTTCTATCTATCATCTCGTTAGTCCATTAACAAATCATAACCTAATAGCATGTTCAAGAGTATCATACCTTCAAATATACAAACTACTAATTATCCTCACAAATGTATGTTTAATACTTAATGTTCCTAACCCAGATCTGTAAATAGAGAGAACTCTAAGGAACCAATCAAAAGTTTGGCATGAAGCAGGCAGAAGAAAGGATTGCTTCATAATCACTAAAAGAGCAATCACAGGCCTTAAGCACATCTAAATTCAACATGTTAACCAAATGTGCGGGTGCACATGCCCATTTGGGGACACATGTCATGTGCATGTACGGGTGCGGGTGCGGGGTTCCATGCTTTTGGACTTGCTTGTTGTCGAAATAAACCCGATAACTCTCAATCAACGTTTTTAAGTAAAATCAATAAAATATTGTCAATTCAGGTTCAACCGGACCTTCTTGTAAGTGGGACCAAACAGTTAGGTTTTGGATAAACATGAGTTTAGGGGTAAAATGGTCATTTTAGCAAAGAGATGATTTTGGCTTAAAACGAGATGATACAACAGCTCATAACAACTTCAAATATCTCTGGGGATGAAGCATTTACTATTTCATCACCGGGAAGGTTTCAAGCGCCCAAAGTCTTAGGGTCAATCAAAATAATGTGTTTAGAGTTACCCCTCTTTGACAAAACTCAAATGGTCACAAGAAATATTATGCTCACATGATATAGAACATCCCTAAAGCTTCTCAACCTATCAAATTTATTTTGTTAAATGCAAACATATCTAGCAAATTTATTGTAGTACGAGCACAATGAGGTTTCTTAATTAGAAAAGTGACAGAACTGAAACAAAGGCATACCTTCCCACTAAATGCAGCAATTCTGCTAAATCTATCCTCGTCTTTTCCATCACATTATTATCCAAAGGCATACATTTTGAATCCTTTAGGACCTGAAGAGCATTTCTATATAATTGAATGGCTTCATCAGCATTCCCTGTAAGAAAATGGAACGTGAACCCGTAATAAAAAACTTGAAATAGATCTCCAAAACTTGAAATAGATCTCCATCTATGAATGAACTCTTAAATTTAAAGTTCACCACAATGCACTCAAGTAGAATGAGCAACATTTTGACCCCACACAATTACTGGTGTTAACATGATCCTACTAATTTAAATGAAATCAAGAAGAAAACTACTTGCGTACAATGAAGAATACACAGTTCACCTTTTGCACATTTCACATGGGCCAAAGTACACATTGCCATTCCAACTCTTCCATCATTCTCCCAATTTAACTTTGTATACATGTTGAAAATTCTACAGATTCATCACAGAATGAAAAACAAAACAAAAACTCTAAACAAAAGACATAAACCCAAAGCAATATACAGAAAGCCAAATTAGCTTCTCCTTCATTAAAAGATTGCCTCGGCCAAGTAAAGGCACCACCAAATCCTCACTCTCTGCACCTTTGCTCAATTCCAATATGGTAATCACACAGTGATATACCTCTAAGGCTTTTGTGGCTTTTCTAATAGAACCGAGTACTATTGCCATCCCTAGTAACGGTGTGATAAGAGAAGTACTATTTTTCCCTACAAAAAGAAGCTATTTACTTGATCATTGGATTGCTGACTTCAGCATATACTACTGAACATTAAAGAAAATGTTTAGAATGGCTCTAACAAGAACCACAACAGCTTGTACTGTGTCAACCAGCAGAAGCACTTAGTGCTGACAATGGTCCTGCGGAGAACAAAATGGACTCAATTAAAATCTAGGAAAAATAATCACTAACAACTAGAATTTGCAAAGATTAAGGTAGTAAATAAAGTAATCATATTTATTAGTAAGTGATTATGCATTGAACAATTACATTTCATTCTCTTTAATATTGCTCAAGTAAATAAAAAGAAGAATGCAAAAATCATTCTACATTCTTCATAAACATCTAAAAATTCAAAAAGAATTTTTGGATTGCATTAATTTTTACTGTTCAAACAGCTTATTTACTTAATCCATTGAGGCTTTTCTGTTCAGCCGAAACAGTACTCTTATATGCAACGAAGACGGATTGGCTACACCAGAATAGAAGGACAAGATGATGGTGGTGAAAGAGAAGTAGCAAGAAGAAGAAAAAGAAGGAAGCCATAAAGAACGGTGTCAACAAAATGAATGAAAAATATAAATAAATAAATAAAATCTTGAGACAGAAAATTGTGGTAAAATTTTTGTATAATCATAAATAAAAAGTAATTTGTACTTGGATTTTTTCAGCTTTCAATACATGCAAACTTTATTGATTTTTCATGAACATCATTTTCCTTACTCAAGAATACGGAAGGCCTATCTCAATATCACATTATGAGTTTGTGCTGACTAAGTCTGAGTATTGAGGTAGCATATGCATCAAAGAGAAAAATCTAGTAATGAAACCGGGAAAGTTCATGGGTAGTCATTGATGCGTAGAGCATCAGAGGTGGGAGAGGTGAGAAATAAGGTGGTCTTAACTGGAGCAAATAAGCCAGCAAATCTACCATGATGCATTTGGGACTAAAATTGTATGGATGAATTTTTTGTGGTTACGTTGTATAGATAATAAAAATTTCCCATTTCACCTATTGGGCAAGGGTGCCTAGTCTAACCATGCTTACTGGCACCAGCCAAGTCAAGCCACGCAATGTTTTTCGACACACATATCACAAACTAGGAATTACATAACATTTGAAATTCCAAGGATTGGACTTACATATTCTCTCTAGAATTTCAAGAGACCTTCTGTATGCAAGCAAGGAATCCTCAAGTTTTCCCGAAGCTGAATACATACTTCCCATACATGTTAGTACTGAATCGAGAAGGAGCTCGTCATCCTTTAAACCATCAACGACCTCATCTAACTGTCCTCACATGAACATGCATCCAAAGGAAAAAAGAAAAAGAAAAGAAGGGTATCAGAAAATAGGATAGGAAACCTCTTAGGTGCTAACAATTCCTTGGGGCAATCGGACTAGGAGAAAACCCTTGAATTAACCATGGTACACTTGCGGGAAACTTCTTGCCGAGAGCCTGTGCACCCTTAAGGATTAGTCGGGCTTTGATCCAGACACCCCGGTGCCAATCAAAAAATAGGATAGGAAAAGAAGAAAAAAAAAACTTTTATAGGTGTGCAAGGTTGTGTGTGTCACATATGCGCATGCACATACATATCATATAAACAACTTTTATAGGTAATGAACCTATATAAAATTTTACCCAATGAAAGACAATATAATCAAATTGATTCCTTTCTCCTTTTTGATCTTGTATAGATTAGCTCCCACTGGACCTTGACAGTCAATTTTGCAACAGCTTTATACATCCATTTCTTATTAGATTAATTGTCACTCCATCAATGACCAATAATGGCAGAGTTACAAAGTTAATAATTCTGTAACATTAAGACAGCCTAGATGCAATACACACATACACAGATGCGGTATGTAGACAAGCATGTCAATCGAAGTATCAAATGCTTTCCTAAAAAAGAGAAATTACCATGTAGACTGACTCAAGTATCCTGAAGTTTCCTACAGTAGCATGACTAACACACATTCTCGTATGAATCAATGGGTAGAATATTTATTGCAAAATGAAATTACCATGTCCAACAGGGAGCCAACCGTGCATCTTCAAATTCCCAATAGCAATGTACCCCAAGGCTATGACGTCTAGTGTGGCAGCTTGTTTTATTCCTCTAGCACCAGTGTCCATCTGTTCTTTCACAGCTTCATAATTTGCTTGAAGGAGGTCTATAGCATCATTTTCATTCCCCATCTTAATCATTGTTTTCACTTCATCAAATAACTCCTGCAACTGTCCTTCAAAATCCGTGGTACCCTCCAAGGGATTCCTTGAGCTATCAAGCAACTTTTTCGACCTGCTATCAATATATAATCTTGTGGTTAGTTTTTGAGTGTGAAACATATACACATTTATGAGTTTGAACAATTTGAAAATATGACTCAATGCTGACATTATCCTCTAAGTACATTATACATTAAAGGAGAAATTTAGGACATGACAGAGTATGAGAGTCGTTGTTCATATTGATAGTTCTAGTACCAAAACATTTAGGTAATCGTGTATTATCATCATTTGGCATGTAAATCCAAAAGTTCTAACCTGATGAACATATTCATACAACAATAGAATGCCAGATGATCAATTTCTTAGGCCAGATTTTTCCCAGAGAAGTGAAAATCTTCGAAGGGAAAAGGTGAATATTAATCCACATATGCATACTGTAGGATCAACAAACTCAAGCAAATGCTAAATGGTGGCACGTCCAATCAGTTCAATATATTCTTACCCTTGAGGATCGTTGTGCCATCTAATTCTAATGAGCCAGCTAATGCAGAAATTCTCAAGACACAGCGATAGGAAATGGCTCTACCAGGTATCATGTATAACTTACTGTTACATCCTTCATCTTGGATATAAGACAAACACGTGATGCTCTTTTGTAACTGGTCTGGATGCATGGGTAGACACAGTTGACCCATCCTGAAAAGAGCATCCAAATGAACCCAATAGCTGTGCAGTAATCTTCAGATACGATATGAATTCTTACAACACAAGCTATTCCTTGTGAATCATCTAAATGACAAAAATATAATATAGACATTACAATTAACAACAAACAAAAGAACAAACGTGGATGATGGTAAGAAAGTAAAGTAGTGAACAATCTCTAGTCCAAAAGTATTCATAAGTATATGTGAGATTAAAGTTTTAAACTATACCTTACCAACACTTGCGTACAGCCAACTTTAACAGGCTAGGTTCAAACTAACAAAACTCCCAAATTATTCTTAAATATCAAAATTGACCAAAACCTTTTGACCAGATAAACAAAATCCCAAATACTACCTCAGGTTCTAATATTTTCCACATGCACAGTATACAAGCATTTAAATCATTTCAGAATTTCTCTTGAAATCCCCAAGATGCTAATGTTGTGTTTGGATCTTGGATTTGTGGAAGGAAAGGGGAAAAAGTATATAAAAATTTAAAAAAAAAGAAAAAGAAGCTTCTACTTTCTTCAATATTCCCTTCCCTTTTCCTTTCCCCGCACAAATCAAAAATCCAAACATAGCCTTTGACACTCTTTGACTTGAAACTTACTTAAATACAAAGCTTGTAAATTGTCCCCCACTCTATCATAAGTTGAGTTGGAGATTGACAATCATAATATATTCTAAGTAAAAATAAAAATAAAATAAAAGAAAAAAGACTAGCGACAAATTTATGAGCCCTTGTGATTGAAGAACGGCCAAACTAAAAAGAGGCAAAAGAAGAGAGGGACTTTAACTCTCTACAAAGGATGGAGGGCTCCACAAGCCTTTTGAGTGATTCTTGCTTTGTATTAGAAGTTCCGAGATCTAACAACATTGTTGCCTAAGATGCACGGACTCACGACATGAACACGTCTAAACATCAATTTTTAGAGGATACAGACATATGGAGGACAGGCGTAAAATGTACAATTACATATATTTATTATATAATAATTAAAAATGCAAGTTAACATTAATCACTAAAGTTTAGAGGATGAGGGATTAATATGTATAAATTCATATTTTATCTTTGTATCGTCTAAGTTAATTTGTTTAAACTTATAATGTGTTTCATATGTGTCTGAGTAATGGACGTGTGTGTCTTCCAAGTATCTGAAGCAAGGTTCTGAAAAGCGGGTGCAGTCGCCGTAACGGTGGCGATGGCGCGGTTGCGGTTGCGAGGTGTAAAGGCCGTAGAGTAACGATTGCGGTAACCGAAACCGTGAATTTTTTTATTTTTCGCACAATTTGAAAAAAAACTTACCAATACGCATATTTATTTTTTTTTCCATGATCATATTTATTAGGTTTAAAATAAATATTGATCAATTTTTGTAAATTTTTAAGTATGATCCAACATATTTCATATTTTTAAATCACTATAAGCTGAGTTTTTTATATTTTATTTTAATAATTAATGGCTTTATATTATACAAAAAATCAATCACTAATTATTATATATAAGATAAACAATGACAAAATTAAGAAAATATATAAGAGCCTAAATATATATATATATATATACATACATATTTTAACCAAGCCAAATAGATAATGACCACACTTATTATTATTATTATTATTATTATTATTATTATTATTATTATTATAAAACAATATATAGATAGACACACACAAACAAAATGTTTGAGTGATAGTAGCTGAATAGAATAGTATAAGTCTTACAGCTTCAACAAATCAATAACATATTCTTCATCCTCTCTCTTCTCTGTCTCTCTATCTCTTGCTCCTCCATCTTCTCTATTTATCTTCTCTCTTCTCTCTATCCCTCTTCCCTCATTTTTAGCTTCTTTTTTTTTTTGTGTTTTTTCGAAAGAAGCAATTTAGAACCGTTATGTAACGGTGCATAACAGGCTGTTACAGCACCGTTACGACCGCTACGGCGACCGCTACGGCCGACACACCTGTGAACCTCAATCACACTATAAAACGGCCGTAACGAGTAGCGGTAACCACCACAACCGTTACATAATAGCGTTACGTAACGATTGCGGCCGCTTTTTAAACCTTGATCTGAAGTGTGTCTAGGTCTAAGAAAATTTTAAAAATAATATGACTCATTTAGACAAAGGTCGATGATTGTCAATGTCGAATACGAGTCAGACACAAACAAGACAGGGACACACACCTTTGAATATTGTGCTTTGTAGGTTCATGTTTAAGGACAAGAAATATTGGACTAGTAATGAAAATTGAGTTGATGACAGGTACAAGTCTTGTGTCACGTACATCATCCAATCCACATTTTTTCACTTGCATTCTTAAAATTTCTACAAATCATGTGCAATATTCTTCTCCCAATTAACTCTCTTATTCCATCATATTTAGTTTCTGAACAAATGCCAAACTTCAATTTGTCACAATGGTTCAGTCCTAAATAGTAACATAATCAAATTTTTGCAATTTAAATAAGTTCTCAATGCCTAGAACTTGACCAAGCCAAGAAAGAAATTCAAAGGGAAATAAATAATGTTTAAATTCAAAAAAGCATATATATTATATCTCTAGATGGTATTTTGATGCTTTTAAAAAGCTCACAGTTAACAAATTGGATTATAATAGACTGTCGTTGTGAGCCATAGGGAACGAGTCTCTGGCTTTTACGCTCAAATCATAAGCCATAGCCAATGGTGATTCCCTCTCTAACTCCTCGTTTTTCGATCGAAACCCACCAAGGCAATAAAACTTGCCCGAGAGGACAAAAATTGTTGGAAAAATTAAATGGGATTTACTATCAAAATAAAATACCAAACTAATAATAAAGCAAAAATAACAAATAAATATTATTATTAGAGAGAAATTTTAGAGAAGCCTGTATGGTGGTCAAGACACGCAGATTGTGCTCTCCTTAGGAATGATATACCCTCTTCTGCACCGAGTTGAATGGTGTTCCTCTCCTAAGATACAACGACCTTCGAAACTATTTGTGTGTAGCAAAGTGAATTTCACGAACCTTGAATTGCCCAACACTCACTTGTAATCTCAATACAGTAAACTCACAAAGAAAAGAATAGAGTAGAAGAAAGACTTTTTGTGTATGTTTTGAAACAATGTAACGTTGATGCACACAAGTGTTGGGCAATTCAAGGTTCATGAAATTCACTTTGCTACACATAATGATTTTGAAGGTCGTTGTATCTTGGGGGAGGAACACCATTCAACTCGGTACAAAAGATGTCGTATCGTTCTTAAGAAGAGCACAATTTGCATGCCTCGACCACCATACAAGCTTCTCTAAACTTTCTCTCTAATAATAATATTTATTTGTTATTTTTGATTTATTATTAGTTTGGTATTTTATTCTGATAGTAAATCCTGTTTAATTTTCCAACAATTTTTGCTAAAAGGACATATTTTGCTAAAAGCTTAATGACTAGACTCCATGAGTTTCTAGCTAGCTCCATCACTTTCCAATAGGGTAAAACTTCTTCCACCATCATACTAACAACCTCTTATTGTAGAGATTTGTGCCGGTGGCTGAATAATTGCATTTTGGGTGGTTTTAAACTTGGTCATTTGTTAGAAAACCTAAGTTATGTTTAGAATCAATTTCTCTCAGTTATGTTCATTTTCAGTTGCTTCATTTTGAGGGCTGTCTTGTCTTTACCTTGCATCAATTTCGTTTCACCAAAGTTTTTTTTTTGCAATTTCAATATCTGATACAACCATTTAAAAGAGATACATATCCCGTTCTATCAATATTGAAAATTGTCTTCAAGACAAAGCTAAGAAGCACACACACGGACACGGACACAAACACAACTTTGACATGCCAACAAAGAAATTTTTCCCAAAAAAAATGGATGAAACGACATGTGGAGGACGCGCAAAATCTATAAATTATATATTTATTATATGCTATACATAATGAATTTATGCCATGCATATATTTAATTCAAAGACAATAACAAAATATAACATAATACTAATTTTAAAATTCAGATACAATAGAAACATTTGTTTTCTAATTGTCTAAACTAAAGCGTGTTTGAGTATAGAAAATTTTAGAAAATAGTAGGTGGACATGTTTGGATGTATTCGACAAGTGTCGAGAAGTGTGAGATGAGTGTCATGTTAGTATCTAGCACAATATGCAACCTTTTTAGAAGTGTCGATGCTTCTTCAGGACAAATCTTACATTCCTTTAGTGATTAAGTAAGAATAAGGAGCTAGGGTTGAAATGAAATTGCTAAGAATAAATGATAAAGGCCAAGGAATTTCAAGGGTTTTTCTTTTTCATGGTCAACTATGATTTTTCTATAAAATCTATGCATCATTTAAAATGAAATTTTATCTACCTCGCATATGATAGCCATATAGAAATGTTTGCACATGTATGACAACATTCTATATTACATTCCACAATGTTCACCCAAGAAGCACGAGTACAAACACCGACACATGCGCACACAAACAGAGACACAGTGATATCAAAAAAACTCAAAAATGGATTATAGAGAGAGAATGAAAGCTTTGAGAGTCTATTTGGGGCTAGAGTTTTACTTGAAATAAGAGAGGCTATCTGAATGATATTCATGAACAAAATAGTTTTAATGGTAATCTGTTGTAGAATTTAAGGATTAGGTGTATAGTTGTTGAGATTAAGTGTATAGTAGTTGGTTTAAGGTTAACTTGGAAGGTAGAGTTTGTTATCAAGCCTCCTCTAAACTTCATTGACCCGATGCATGGCATAATAGCTGATGATCAACAATTCATTCAAATCAATACTGAGAGTATCTAATTTTAACCCACAATGTGGGTACTACGATACTCTTGTTTAATCCAAAGAACGAGAAGATTATAGGGTTGGGTACAGAATTTTTTCAACTAATTCATGGAGTAATTATCTACTTGATTAAACTTCACGAACAAAACAATTTCGACGGTAATCTATTGAAGAATATGAGAATTAGTGGAAAAAAATGTTGTGTCAAGTTCATATTGGGATTTAGAATTCAAGATCGACCATTTTTCGAACCTCAGCTTAATAAAGGATATTGTGACTGATGTTCAACACTTGAGATCCATGGTATATTTAGCTGCTGAAAGATTTTCTTTAAAGAACTGTTCTGTTTTGTGCCTCTTTCTTAACCAATTTTACGTTTTGACGAGCTTTGTTGCTCTAATGATCCTTCTTATCTTTCTTATGTTAAGAAAATCGCATATTTCAACTATTCTCATCCACTTTTTTTCAACGATGTGAACATGTCGCACTTTATTTATAAAGTCTAGGAAGTGTGAAAGGGGAATGTAAATGAGTTCAACCATCTTGTCCGTTTAGATAACAATATCCATCCCTATTGTGGTGACTGGTTGGCTGGCTGCAATTCCAGTTAAACCTAATATGTCGCCTTGTCATGACAAATAGTTACCACTGCAGCAAATTTTGTATTATCGCCAGGGTCAACATCCATATGCTTTTCGGAATTATTTTAATTGTTCCAATGATGTTGTAACATAGTTGAGGACAGTAAGTTTGCAAACATGGAAGGGATGTCAATACAAAAGAATCGTATGGAAGAATTTTCAAAGAACTGCACCAAGTTCTTCCCGACGCCTTGTCCTAGATTCATTTTCTCTTACACGTTAAGTTCAGTGATTAAATTTGCAGCAAACATTTTAATGCTAACAACATCATGGAACTAATGACGAACGATCATTTTGGCTACAAGGGAAGTTTTGAGTCAATTGTGCAAATCACAAGGTAAGTTTATTTATCGCTTTTCTAATGATATTGTAACTGAAATTTTTTATGGTACTTGACAATAACAAGTAAAATGTGGTCCCAAAACTTAAAACTATCAGTATTGATAAAAGATTACATTGTTTGGGTTTTGATAAATAATGTAGTTTGTCTTACTTCATTATGATTTCATATAGTTTGTCTGCAATAAACCCCTGGCTTTTTTATTATTTCTTATTTATTTTTTGTTGCATGGCCTCTATTGCTTATTTTAGACCATTCATGTTTTGCTTAAGAGGTCTGTTATGAGTTTTTTCAGTGAAACAAATATTCCAATCATATTTTTTATCGCGTTTCTAATATTTTATCAATACTGATAATTTTAAGTTTTGGGACCACATTTTACTTGTTATTGTCAAGTACCATAAAAAAATTCACTTATAGTATCATTAGAAAAGCGATAAATAAACTTACCTTGCAATTTACACAATTAACTCAAAACTTTCCTTGTAGCCAAAATGATCGTTCGTCATGAGTTCCATGATGTTGTTAGCATTGAAATGTTTGCTGCAAATTTAATCACTGAACTTAACGTGTAAGAGAAAATGAATCTTGGACAAGGCGTCGAGGAGAACTTGGTGCAGTTCTTTGAGAATTCTTCCATACGATTCTTTTGTATTGACATCCCCTCCATGTTTGCAAACTTATTGTCCTCAAGTATGTTACAACCTCATTGGAACAATTAAAATAATTCCGAAAAGCATGTGGATGTTAACCCTGGCGATAATACAAAACTTGCTACAGTGGTGACGGTTTGTCATGACTAGGCAACATATTAGGTTTAATTAGAATTGCAGCCAGCCAACCAGTCACCGCAATAGGGATGTTGTTATCTAAATGAGCAAGACGATTGAACTCACTTACATTCCTCTTTCGCACTTCATAGACTTTATAAATAAAGTGCGACATGTTCACATTGTTGAACAAAAAAAAGTGGATGAGAATAGTTAAAATATGCGATTTTCTTAACATAAGAAAGAGAAGAAGGATCATCAGAGCAACAGTGCTCGTCAAAACCATAAAATTAGTTAAGAAAGAGTCCTTTAAAGAAATCTTTCGGCAGCTAAATATACCATGGATCTCAAGTGTTGAACATCAGCCACAATACCGTTTATTAAGTTGAGGTTCGAAGGATGGTCGATCTTGAATTCTAAATGCCAATATGAACTTAACACAACATTTTTTTCCACTAATCCTCATATTCTTCAATAGATTACCGTCGAAATTGTTATGTTCGTGAAGTTTAATCAAGTAGATAATTACTCCATGAATTAGTTGAAGAAATTCTCTACCCAGCCCTATAATCTTCTTGTTCTTTGGATTAAACAAGAGTATTGTAATACTCACATTGTGGGTCAAAATCAGATACTCTCAGTATCGATTTGAATAAACTGTTGATCATCAGCTATTATGCCAGGTATCAGGTCAATGAAGTTTAGAGGAGGCTTGATAACAAACTTTATCTTCCAAGTTAACCTTAACCCAACTACTATACACCTAATCTCAAAGACTATACACCTCTAATCCTTAAATTCTACAACAGATTACCATTAAAACTATTTCATTCATGAATATCATTCAGATAGCCTCTCTTATTTCAAATAAAACCCTAGCCCCTAATAGGGCTCTCAAAGCTTTCATTCTCTCTCTATAATCCATTTTCGATGCCATACCTTTCACCTATTTGGATTTTTTTACAGCGTGAAGTCGGTGACATTAGCCTATTTGGAAGAGAGGAAGAATTCACTCACATTTGATGAATTCTAGAGAGTGATTTGCTTTCTATTTCTCTCGGATGGATTGGCCAACTGAGGCATCCACTTTATATAGGCAACCTAGCCTTCTAAAAATAATCTAGAATGTATAATTAATGTTGTGTATGGAATCCTCCACAACCTTCCTAGAACTATCTAGAACCTGTTATAAAATATTCTATACAATGTGTAGAATTATGTACAATATTCTCATAAGTTCTCAAGTCTTCCAGAAGGTTCTAAAACCCTCCATTGGATGTGGTATAGCTCTATTGGGAAAGTATGAGAACTTAAGTGTTTGATAAGTTTATATGTATAGATATTAATAAATTTTGTAATTTACCCCCCTTCAACTATTGTCTCGTATTATAACTGTATCTTTTAACCTAAAAATTTTAACAATTAAGCCCTTTTATCTACTTTTTTTTTTTTTATTTGAACCTTTATAACTAAAATACCATTTCATCAATCAGATAAATTATGCTCTACCTCTTTGAATTATTATCTCATATCACTTTTCCCTTTTGAACTATCACCTAATATCATTTGCAATTTGGAATTTTTAGGGTATGTTTGGTTTGTATTTGAGAGATGAGTTTTAGAAAAAAATTTCTAAAAAATTGTTTGGTTTGAGTTTTTCTCAAAAAAATTTCAAAATCACTTTCTCTCTCTTACACATCAATCAATCACTTTTTCTCTCTCCTCTCTGCTTCTCAATCACTTTTTCTCTCACACACATCTACTCAAATTCTCCCAAAATATCAAATCATCTCAAACTCCCAAAAAAACAACTCTCCCAAAATATACAACCAAACAAACCAAAAAAATTTCTAAACTCTCTCCTCAAAATTTTTTTCAAAAACAACTCTCCCAAAAACAAACCAAACAAGCCCTTAATTTTTTTTTATTTTATCCCTAAATTAATTTTTTGTTTGATAGAAAAAAATTTAAAATTTGAAAATTAAATCACGAAAATATTTATAAAAAATGTTCACTTAAGACAAGAAATATAAAATACATCAATTTTTAGTTTTATATTTTTATATTTTTTTTTTTTAGTGATTTAAAAAAAATCCTTCAGAAATATTTAAATTTTGGGCACATATAAAATTTAAAATTTTTAAATAACACATGAAAAAAATGAAAAAAAAAATTTGGGATTTTTTTTTTTAAGGTCCTGATATTAAGATTTTAAAGGATAAAGAATATACAATATTTTCATAATGGTTGAGGTCCCTCAATATTTTTTTCAGAGAAATTTTGAAATACAAAGAAATTTGTCTGATTTTCTCTATGATTTATCAGAGAAAATTCAAACCAGAGAAATTTTTGTTTTGAAATTTCTCTGATTTGCTCACAAATTTATCTGTGATTTGCTCATAATTTTATCTGGTTTGCATCTTTATAAGCATGTTAAGATTCAAACTTTCAATCTTTCGAACAAAATAGAGTTAAGCATAGCATCAGAATTTGCAAATGTACAACTACAAAATTTCACTGATTCAGTCCAAATGTCATGTTTTTTCTCTATATTCTTAAAAACCAAAATTAGCATTCAAACAAATCTGACAATTAAACACAAAATCTAGATTTACACATAATATATATATATAGAGAGAGAGAGAGTCTGTTCTTTACTGCCCTGAGTAAATCAAAAATATATATATATATATATTGTTATGATCAACATTTAGATCAAAACTTGAAATATATCGTGCATATATAGTAAAGGTCATATAAAACTTTGAATACCATGGAAGCTTGAGCCATTGCCATCAAAACCTTCACAAACTCCAACTCTCTGTTTGCGTCATACAAATCACAATAATGTAATTTTGTCCTGACAGTTTGCAATCTACAAGTTGCCCTGAGTGTGTTCTTCATCACTATCACTCCTCTCTCTCTCTCTCTCTCTCTCTCTCTCTCTCTCTCTCTCTCCCCACAACCTCTGTTTCCCTATCTCCAACTCCTACCGTCGCCAATAGAAGCACCACGGTGGCGAGATCGTTGGCGGCGGTGTGATGTGGTTCAGATCTGTTAAAGGACAAAAAGATCTGGCCGACGGAAGGCTTAGGAAGAGCGCAAAGCTACGGATCTGGCTGGCGGTGATGAAGCTGTCCAAGAGGCGATTCTCTCTCTCTGTCTAGATGTATGATATGTGGGTATGTATGTGATCAATGTGAGGAACCTAAAACTAATAACAAAATATATATATATATATATATGTTAGACCTCTTCCACTACAAGTTAGGAACAGACCTCCTCCACTATAAGTTGGGAACAATGTAGCACTTGCACCTTTTTTAAAATTTTTAGGAAGTATATTTGAATCATTATTATGTTTTGAAAACCTTTGGTGTTGTTATGGGTTGGTTTTGGAGGAGTATAATCCGAATTAAACTTGTTGGGTTTGGTTGTTCGCGCTTATTCTTGTCAAAAGTTCCTTGGAGACTTAGAAATTTCATTCTAGGGTCGACACCAGCCTTCCTAGGGTCAACCCTTACCTGTTGGTGAAGTTCTTGAGGAGTTGTTGGAAAATAGGGTGGACACCAGACTGGGAGAGGGTCGACCCTCTTCTATCTGTGTGTTGGTTGCTGGAACATAGGGTAGACACCAATCTGGGGTAGGGTCGACACCAGCAGTGCAGTCAAGCTTAGTTTTCTAGATTTTCCTCTTTGGTGTCGATACCACTATTGCAGGGGTCGACCCCTGCAGATTTTTTTTCAGATTTTAGTCCGACTTTTGGCCGTACTTTTGGGGGTTTTGACTTGATATTTTGGGTTGACTTTGGGGCTTATTTCTAATTTTACCTAATGCTATAAATAGACCCTCACTTGACCTTTTTCTTTCTCTCTTTTCTCCCTCTAAACCGTGGGTCTCTCTCTAAAACCACTTTTTGCTCAAAAGTCTTTAGATCTACTCTCTTGAAAGCATCTTCTTGCCTTACTCCTTTGAGAAAGATTGTAGATCTCGTCAAGAGTTTCGTTTTGATCCAAGTAGAAGTTGGTTTCGACAACTTTGGGATTTCAACCTTTTCTCTCATCTTCTCTTCCAAGCTTGAGGTAGGGACATTCTTGAGTTATATATACAAGTTTTGCTACCTTTATGTTGGTTTTAAGAGTTTTCATATAGTTCCTTGTTGATTTCAATCTTGTGTTTTGAAAATGTAGAGATGTTTTAAATGTGGGTTGTGTCCCAACTCTTTTATAAATCCTAGAAGGTTTTCCTTTGAGTTATATATATATATATATTTATGAAGTTTTTAGCTGATCTTGTAACTCTCCTTGAGAAATTTCAAAAATGGGTTTGGTGGCTCAAAGGATTGATTGTTTTTGTAAAACAAACTCTACCTTGTGTACATTTAGAGATTTTCTTGAAATTTTAGACAACTTGAGCCGAGATTGAAGTGTGTGGTTTGATTTTGTAAAAGAGATGAACAATGTTAGGTTTTTGTAAAAATCTAGAAATTGGGGGTTTTTTGAAAACATGAGGAAAACTATGAAATTCTCTTTTCTTGCGTTAAACAAGTAAATGAGTGTGGATTTCACATTGTGATATAAAGAAATGATAATTTTCATGATATAAGAGAATGGAGGACTTATTTTTAAACTATTGTTGAATGTATGGAAATATTTAAGTGGAAGATAATAATTGTTGTGCATTATGGATTGTAAAAATTAATGTTTGAAAAACATTACATGTTGTATTGATGGGACCATATTGCTAAGAATTGTGAAAGGTGAAATAGTGGCTAAGTGTAGATAACATGTGGTTATCTTGGGAAAGAGTAATGAAAAGAGGTAATGGAAAAATGTGATTGTTGATGTTATTGTGGAGACTTGGAAAACGAGAAATTGTTTATGAAGTTATTATATAAGACATGAGTATGCATGATTGAGGAATGAGAAATTGGTATGTACCATGGATTGCGGGAATTGCTATGAGTTGAAGGTATATATATATATATTAATTTATGAAATAACATTGAAAAAAGAAAATGAGAAAATGTATTTATTCAATATTGCTGTCATGGACTTGAATGGAGAAATGTTTTGAGTTGTGGAAAATCATTGCATTACATATGCATTCACATTCAATTATTATCTTTGCATTGTAAATTTTGATTGAAGATATCTATTTCATGAAAGAAAATAAAGTTGTGATACGAATTATGGAAATGTGAAAAGGGGTAAATACGGTGGTAAGTCCGGTCAGGGGGTGTAAATGAATTTTGTTAAGTTGGCCTGAGTGTCCTTGGTGAAAGACCAGAAAGCCGCTCGGATAGGTGTCGAGCCTTCCGGTTAATCCCGGTAAAAATGACAGTTTGGTAGTACTCGCAGAGTCTACTTGCAGACACCGGCCTAGGGATTACCAATGTCGTATTTACCGCCTCTCTGTTGGTTAAAATTGGAAGTTTGACATGTGTTGAGATTACAAGATTTTATTTGAAAAATTGAAATCTTCAAAGAACATGAAATGATATTTCCTTAAAAGAGCATGGCATGACATTGACATTTGCATTTTTATTGAGAATTGCATAACTGTATATACTTTGTTAGAATTCTCTACTGGGCTTTATGCTCACCCCTATGGGATTTTAGTGCAAGCAAAGACGTGGTGATCCCACCAAGTTGAGGGCGCGGATAATTGTAAAGAGTACATAGCTCTTATTTTGTTGTGATCTTTTTGTAAAGCCAAGGGCTAATGTGTATGGGTCCGAGAGACCATTTTGTGTAACCGGACTATCGCCTTGGAAGATGTAAGCCCTTAAGGGCATTTTAATTGTTTTTGAGATTAGATGCTTCACATGTTATAGATTTATGTATTCGTTATGTTGTGAATGTGAATTGCAAGCAAACCTTTTGTATTTAATCCTTTTATTATATATGTGATGTTGGAGGGATTATTGTCATTGATTAGTGAATGTTCATTAGTGTGGGTAGTTCATGTTGAAATATTTCGGGGCATTACAAACAACATCGTCAGCGAGTCTGGATCGTCTGCTGTGATTGTTTTTGGCACCTTCTGCAGCGATTCAAAACAACGTTGTTTTGGACTTTTTTTTTTTTTTCTTTCTCCTTCTTCTTTAGCTTTTCAGCCTCTCTTGCACTTCATCATTTACAAAACACCACCGAATAGAGAATAAGTTGTTCAGGATGTTTGATCAGGATGGAAACAGATACATCACGACGGCAAAGTTGACGGGAATGATTAGAGAAGCCAATAAACTTGGTCATCTTCCTCCGATCTGCTCCAATGGTCTTAGATATGTTCTGATCTGCATCGCCGTGAAGAGATTGGCCTCCAACAACGAATCTTCTTGAAATGTCTTTAGAGAGCATCAAAGATCCTTCGCCGCAAAAAAAAAAAAAGAAAAAAAAAACGAGTGGATTTGATTCATGAAGTGTGATCTATGTTTTTTTTGAAACACAAAGTGAGTTTGATTCATGAAGTTTTTTTTTTTTTTTTTGGAACACACAGTGTGTTTGATTCATGAAATTGTTTTCAAATATTGTATCAAATAGTTCTATAAATGACTTCTTGTAAAATAAATCTTACATATATATATATATTTTTTTTTTTTTATTGAGGCCTTCTTTTGGCCTGAATCTCTCATATTTGTGTTCGAAGTGGTTTGATTTGTACTGATATGAGTTTGATTGGCTTAAGTTTGGTTCGGATCTGATCTTGAATTGCTCTAGCAGTGTTCATATCTGCAATTTTAGTATTTCTTTCGAATGAAATCCAAATCTAGTTCAACATTTCAATGCTAGTGCTTGTGTTGTGTATGTGTGTGTATGTGAGAGTGATTGGGTGTGAGAGAGAGAGAGAGAGAGAAAGAGATGGATAACAGAGGAAGAGGTGTAGATAATTTTGCAAATTTTGGTGATGGTGCTGAGTTGAATCCATTCTCTCGCCATCCATCTTCATCTCTGTGTGTTTGGGTTCTCTCAGACATTTGAGAGATGAGAGAGAAGAAAAAGAGGCTTAAAAGCAAAAAAAGAAGGGAAAGGGAAAAAATTTTAAAAATTTAAAAAAAAAATCCAAAATGACGTCGTTTTGGACCGCCGCAGGAGCCAGACAATCCAGACTCATCGTCAGCAGCTCCCTTGTAATAGCTTTTTGTTATTATAAGGGTGAATTCTTCATAAATTCTTTCTCAGGTCTTTTGTCTAACTCCTTATTTATAGAAAGTTACTATAATTTTCTTATATCTGATAAATTCTTATTTTATTTTGTTGAAAGCATGGAGGAAACGTCTCCCAATGTCCTTCCGAATGTCTCGTAAATACCTATAGTTGAAAAAGAAAAATGTCCATCTCACTTGTCGACTAGTCGGTGGACCACCCATCTTTCAATTTCTCTCCCGCTTTGCTCCTGCTTCTTGTTGTTTTGTTGGCATCATCTTTCATTATTTTATTATTAAAAAAATATTCAAATTTAAAAATAATTAAAAATTTTATTTTAATAAAATAAAGAAAAAATAGAAAAAAAAATTAAAAATTTATTTTAATAACATAAAGAAAAAATAGATGCTTTAAGGAATGTTTTATTAATTTTTTCAAAAAATTACTAAAACTAAAAAATGCCAAAAAATTATTAAATAAAGGCTTAAAAATTAAACATTCTTTTAGCTGAAAGAGTACAATAATATTGACTGATAGTTCAAGGAGGTTAAGTATAATTTACTCCTACAATTAAAAGAATATTTTCGTTATTAAGATCTAAATTAAAAAATATATATATTAATAAACGAGGGAAGTGAATGTGCCATTTGGTAACACTTACGTTTTCAGTTTTCTGTTTATATTTACAAAAATTTAAAAAACTCAAATAAAAACTTGTTTAGTAAAATTTTTTATTTATAAATCAATGGTCTCAGTTTATAAATTTGGCCACAAAATGAAAACACAAAAAATGTGTTTCCATTTTGAGTTTTCATTTTTTTTTTTTTTTACCACCCAACACTAGTCACCACCCGCCATTATTTTCCACCACCGTCTTCCGCCACCACCACCACCACCACCACCCATCTCTCGCCACCACCACCACCACCACCACCTGCCATCCACCCGCCACCACCCGCCACTACTATCCACCGCCCGCCACCACCACCCGCCACCTACTTGCCACCACAACTCACCACCCACCTGCCACCACTATCCACCACCTGCTACCACCAGCCACCCCCCACCACCAGCCACCTGCCACTCACCCGCCACCCACCACCCACCACCACCACCACCACCACTACCACCACCACCATCGCCCACCACCCACCCGCCACCCATCTGCCACCACCACCTACCACCACCACCCACTCGCTACCACCTATCACCCGCCACCGTCACCCGCCCACCACCACCACCACCACCACTACCCGCCACCACCCACTACCACCCGCCATCCGCCACCCACCTGCCACCACCACCCCACCACTCGCCACCGTCACCTATCCACCCATCATTACCACCTACCCGCCACCACCCGCCATCCGCCACCCACCTGCCACCGCCACCCGTCACCCGCCACCGCCACCCACTCGCTACCACCCACCACCCGCCACCACCACCCGCCATCCGCCACCCACCTACCACCACCCACTCGCTACTACCCACCACCCGCCACTGTCACCCATCCACCCACTACCATCACCCACCCGCCACCCACCGTCACCACTTTCCACCACCGTCTTCCGCAGCCACTTTCTACCATTTGCCATTTCTCACTCTTCTTTATATTTTTAAATTTTTTTAAACATTTTGTCAATTACCAAGCGCGTTTGTAGTTTATGTTTTTCTAAAAATAAACAAAAACCAGTTTATAAAATTTTTGTAAATATAAACTGAAAACGTAAACGTTACCAAACACACCAATGTCACAATTTTTAGTTTAAAATTATTTTTTTCAAAAATTACTAAAACTAAAAAATACAAAAAAAATTATCAAATAAAGGCTTAAAATTTGAATTTTGAATTAAAAATTAAACATTCTTTTAGTTGAAGGGGTAGAGTAATATTAAGTGATAGTTCAAGGGGGTAAAGTATAATTTACTCCTATAATTAAAAGGATATTTTTGTTATTAAGATCTAAATTGAAAAAAAAATTAATAGATGAGGGAAGTTAAGTGTCACAATTTTTAGTTTAAAAGTATAAAATGATATGAAATGGTGTAAGGTAAAACATAATTTGGCCTAAGTTTTAGATAAATTACAAATACACACTAAAATTTACTAAAAATAATTTTTTTCCTCACATTCAGAAAATTAAATCTGTACTCTCAAGCAGAGGACCATCAGAAAATGACGATGATGGTGAGAATGATGAGGTTGCTGGTGATGATAGTGTAGCCTACTAGTCGCTTGGGTAGCGTTGCCTTGACAGTTCGGCTTCTCCAACCACCTGTAACAACTATGGCTTGAATTGGACGTATAATTTGTTTCTCATTTAAACATTATGACATGGAAGATTGATATCACCATCAGACACAATGCAAGGTGAAGTCCCATATAGACATTTTATATAGGTTTCAAAGCAGAAGAGTAGGTTTAGCATTGACAACCTAATACTGAACCATATGTTTGTATTTGGTTCTAAGCATAGACAACCTTCTTTGCATAGGAAATTTCTCATCTCTCATTCCCATTTTGTCTAGGTAGAATACAATTTTGTTCAGGGTTTGCATAACCTCCTCACTCTCATAACCAAACCCTTTCTCTTGAATTGCCAGAACCCTCTTCAGAAGCTCCACTAACTCAATATCATCCTTCCCTAGTTTGGCTTGGATAGACACCAAACAGTCGATAGCTTCACCTGAGACGCCAAAACATAGAAAAATATATAAAATAACAGAAATTAAAAAAACAAAGAAGCTTGTGGGTAGAATTACAAAAAGATAGATGTCAATCTGATAAGCAAGCTAGGGAGCCACTATTATATTATATTAATAATCATAGTTATAACTAGCATTAGATTTGGACAGGTTAACAATGAATTTATTCTAATAAACATACAACTATTATGAAACATAACCTAGATTTGTTAATTCAACTTTTTATGCACCAGGCAACACAAGCTATCACGCATCCTTGTAATTGTCAATATTACTTTTTTTATTTTTTATCTTCTATGCAACTTTTGTCTCTATATTTTAATTTCTCAGCACATAATATATATGCACAAGCAAGCATGTGAGCATGGCTAAAATACTATGGTCTTACTATATCAACATATAAGGAATCACAAGAACGAAAGCTGTGCATTCTATAGGCACTGAGGTTTTCCACACGTATTTACCCGAACTCCACAGAATTTAATTTTTTATATTCACATATACATGTAAATGTAATGCGTTGTTTATTAAACGTCTGTCAAAAATTCAAATATTAAATGGAACGTAAATAAAATATCAATATCAACAATTCTTTAATGTTTATATATATATTTTTTGATAAATAAATAAATTTTATAAAAGAAAAGCATCAAGAATATGTTAAAGAATACAAAAGACACGAGCCCCAAAAATGGGAAAACAACTAGCCAATTACATCATCAAGGAAGTCTGAAAAAGTAAACAAATCAGGATCCACAAGCCCTGACACCCAACCACACAAGACTTGCAAAAACCTATCTTCTAACCAAGATGCCGAACGAGCATGTCCCTGAAAAATACGCCGATCCCGCTCCAACCAAAGCAACCACATTAAGCACAAAGGGGCCAACGCCCAAGCCTAATGACGCTGCTTTCCAACCTGCCCCCACTCCAACTCCAAAGAACCTCCATCACCTCTTTTTTTTGCACCCACACAACTCCAAAAGTAGAAAAAACCAACATCCACAAACGATAAGCTACTAGATACTGAATCAACAAATGATCCACAGATTCCACATCACTACAACACATGCAACACCAATTAATCAAAATATGCCCACGCCGGATCAAATTATCAATTGTAAGGATCCTACCAAAAGCCGCTGACCATACAAAGAAAGCCACCTTTGAAGGAACACCTATAATCCAAATTCGTTGCCAAAGGAACTCCCCCACCCCACCTCCACATAACATTTGATGAAAAAAGGACACAGAGGAAACACCTTTTGAACCTATACCCCCCCCCCCCCCCCCCCCCCCAAAAAAAAAAAAAAAAAAAAAAAAAACCAGAACATCCTCTCCCCTCCCCTCTATACGCAACCTATGAAGAAAACTCATAATATCCAATAGCTGACCAAGCTCCCAATCCTGGACCTTCCAATGCAGCCGAAGATCCCAACCCCACCCCTTCCCAAGTAAGAGGCCACCATAGCATCCAGATCTATAGCAAAGCGCAAAATCAACGGATATCCAAAGCCACTTCACCACACCAATGGTCCTTCCAAAACCTACCCTATTTCCCGAACCCACCTGGAAGCGAATATGCTCCCAAAACTCCCCCCGACCATGCCAAATACCTTTCCACAAACCACAACCATGAGACCCACCCACCTTCCTCGTACACCACTCCCCCCAACCCAAACCCACCCATACTTCACAGCTACAACACTATGTTAATGTTTATATATTTTTCATAACCCTATCATTTTCAAAATAAATGTTTGTATCATCCAGTTCAACAGCTACAATAGTATAACCTGGCTGTTGAACCAATGGATCATTTGATTCATCTCATCTCACCAGGTTAACATTAACATTAGGTTTGATAACTGTGCAAGTTATAAATTGCAGTAATGGCTTTCAACAATCATATCAAAGAGAAAGGATCAAAAAGACAAAATGTCCAAAACAATTTAACTATATAGCAAAAGGCAACATAAGCTTACCAAATGGAAGAGATTCTTTTCCAAATGCTTTCTCACGGATGCGCAAAACTTCCAGGGCTATCTGCTCAGCTTCCGCATGCTGGTTTAAGTTGTGGAGAGTAACTGCAAGATTTAACATTGGAAAGGTGATGGACTGATCATTGGGTCCCACGGTCTTCAACATGATCTGCAAACTCCTCCGCAACAAGCGCTCAGCCTCCACAAAGTTCTTGGAGCATGAAAAAGAGGTTGCAAGATTTACAAGATAGGAAACTAAGCTAGGGTGTTCTTTTCCTTTATACTTCTCAGCAATGAACAAGCATTCCTCTAGTACCTTACGACCTTCTTTTCCTCTGAAAGCAACCAATACATGATTAAGAAGACAATGATCCAAAATCAACTGCAACCATTTTTTTTAAACTTTCCATTTCCCATAAATTCACATGCTGCATGGATTCCAAATTTATTTATTTATTGTGATCAGCACATGGATAGCAATTTCAATCTGTCATTCTCATTAGGCCATTAACAAATTCATAACCTAATAGCATGTCCAATATTATCATACCTTCAAATATACTAATTACTCTTGCAAACATATTTTAACACTTAATATTCTTAACCCAGATCTGTGAATAGAGACAACTCTTAAGGAACCAACCAAGAGTTTGGCATGAAGTGGGTAGAAGAAAGGTTCATAATCAGTAAAAGAGCAAACACAGGCCTTAAGCACATCTAATTCAACATGTTAACCCAAATCCCAAGAAAGGAAAGCCATTAAGAGATATTATGCTCACATGATATAGAACATCCCTAAAGCTTCTCAACCTATCAATTTATTTTGTTAAATGCAAACATAGCTAGTTAATTTATTATAGTCTGAGCACAATGAGGTTTCCCAATTAGAAAAGTCGCAGAACTGAAACAAAGGCATACCTTCCCACTAAATGCAGCAATTCTGCTACTTCTATCCTCATCTTTTCCACGACGTTGTCATCCAAAGGCATACCTTTTGAATCCTTGAGGACCTGAAGAGCATTTATATATAATTGAATGGCTTCATCAGCATTCCCTGTAAGAAAATGGAATGTGAACCCGTAATAAAAAACTTGAAATAGATCTCCATCTATGAATGAACTCCTACATTAAAAGTTCACTGCCACATGCTCATAGAAGCATGAGCAACTTTTTGATCCCACACAAGAACTGGTGTTAACATGATCCTACTACTTTAAAGGAAATCAAGAAGAAAACTACTTGTATAGAATGAAGAATACAAAGTTCACCTTTTGCAACTTTCACCTTGGCCAACAAACACATAGCTTTTCCAACTCTTCCATCATTCTCCCCATATAACTTTGTATATATGTTGAGGATTCTACAATTCATCACAGAATGAAAAATAAAACAAAAGGAAGTTAATAAATAGAGCACATAAAAATATTGAACTCTACCACCCAAAGCAATATACAGGGCCAAATTACCTAATAAAAGGATTTTCAGCATCCATAGCTTTTCCTTCCTTCATTAAAAGATTGCCAAGGCCAAGTAAAGGCACCACCAAATCCTCACTTTCTGCGCCTTTGCTGAATTCCAATATAGCAATCACACGGTGATATACCTCTACTGCTTTTGTGGCTCTTCTAATAGAACCGAGTACTTTTGCCATCCCTAGTAACGGTGTGATAAGAAAAGTACTATTTTTCCCTACAAGAAGCAGCTTTTTACTTAATCATCGGATTGCAGTCTTCAGCATATACTACTGAACATTGAAGAAAATGTTTAGAATGGCTATAACAAGAACCACAACAGCTTGTACTGTGTCAACCAGCAGAACCATTTAGTGCTGACAATGGTCCTGTGGAGAACAAAATGGACTCAATTATAATCTAGGAAAAATAATCCCAACTAGAACTTGCAAAGATCAAGGCGGTAACTAAAGTAATTATTTTTATTAGTACGTGATTACTCAACCTATGCATTGAACAATTACATTTCATTCTCTTTAAAAAAATTTTTTTTTTTTTTTTTTGATCAACAACAAAAGCTTTATTGATAAATAAGAAAAGGAAATGAGGATGAGGCATCCTCTTACAAAAGGACTAAGAGAAAACAAAACAAAATTAAAAACCCCCAAACAAGCTAAACATGGGCAAAATCCTACATATCACAAACCGCCAACCAATCTCTAGCTACCAAAAAAAGAGGAACTCCCTTAAATAAAGAGTTCCTCGACACCCAGAAAGAAGTTAAATGACAAACATTATCCCACAAACAACCCACTTCCCGAAACTTTTCATCAAACAACCTTGCATTTCTCTCCCTCCATAGAACCCAAAAAGTTGCAAAGACGGCACAAGACCAAAGCATTTTGGCTCTCTTTGATCCTCCAAAAGTGCGAAAATCCACTAGGAGCATATGCGTACACCTTTTTGGGGCTACCCACGCCACATTTCCCAAAGAAAACAATTTATGCCATAAATTTAACGCTATTGGACAATGCAAGAATAAATGATCCGCGGATTCCCCATTTTTAAAACACAGAAT
This sequence comes from Camellia granthamiana, assembly GCA_036172215.1. Taxonomy (NCBI): domain Eukaryota; kingdom Viridiplantae; phylum Streptophyta; class Magnoliopsida; order Ericales; family Theaceae; genus Camellia; species Camellia granthamiana. The sequence continues at coordinate 132,373,557 of CM069911.1, forward strand.
GCACCATTGAGGATTTAGAAAACGATTGGGTCTCTTTTTTTGCAATGTATCATTTGTCAAAAATCATATTGCTCTCTTTCATTCTCTTTAATATTGCTCAAGTAAATAAAAGGAAGAACTCAAAAATCATTATACATTCTTCATAAACATCTAAAAATTCAAAAAGAATTTTCGGATCGCATTAATTTTTTACTATTCAAACAGCTTATTTACTTAATCCATGGAGGCCTTTCTATTCAGCAAAAATGGTAATCTTATGTGAAACCAAGACTGATTGACTACACCAGAATAGAGGGACAAGATGATGGTGGTGCAAGAGGAGTAGCAAGAAGAAAAAAGAGAAGAAAGCCACAAAGAACAGTGTCAACAAAATGAATGGAAAAAAAAAAAAAAAGAAGTAAAAAAAATAATAAAAAAAAATCTTTAGACAGAAGATTGTGGTAAAATATTTGTATAATAACAAATAAAAAGTAATTTGGACTTGGAGCATTTTTCAGCTTTCAGTAGATGCATGCTTTATTGATATTTCTTGAACATGATTTTCTTTACCCGAGAATAGAAAAGGCCTATCTCAATATCACATTATGAGTTTGTGCTGACTAAGTCTGAGTATTGAGGTAGCATATGCATCGAAGAGAAAAATCTAGTAATGAAACAGAGAAAGTTCATGGGTAGTCATTGGTGAGTAGGGCATTAGAGGTGGGGGGGAGAGCACAAAGAGAGAGAGAGAGAGAGAGGGGGGGGGGGGGGGGAGAGAGAGAGAGAGAGTGCGTGTGTGTGTGTAATAGGAGCCTCCAAGCTTGCCTAAGGCGGTGAATCTGGCTATCATCTCTTGTGTGGAGGTGGATGCCTCTTTCTATACAAGGGGTGGGCTATGGAGTGAGTTCACCCTTGCATGCTATCCCATGCTCAAGGACAGATGGTCTAAGACTGGTCAAGGTGCAAGTCACATGAGGGAGGATGAGATGAGGCACCTAGAAAAACTCTCAACTCTAGCCTCCAAGTCAAAAACCCTAATGGTAATCCTGAGCATATCGTACCAACCCGGAGAGGGTTCCTAGGCCATTCTCCTGACCTAGGCAAGCATTGATAGCATCAAAGTGTCTTTCCAATCATAGCTTGCAATGAGTCAGGCGATGTGAGGCTCAGAGTAGAGCTAGGCAAGGTAAGGCTTATAGAAGTGCTAGGCAATGCAAGGCTCAAAGCAGAGCCATGCGAGACAAGGCAAGGAGCAAAGTCAGACAAGCCAACCCCGTAGTGATGGTGTGGTTCGCCACGTCAGACATCCGTATTCATGTACCTACAAAGATCTAATAAGCTATACTATTGGAGGCAATTGTAGTTCCTCACTTCCTTGTAATTCACAAGCAAGAAACATGAAATGTAAAAAAAAAAACTAAGAGATTTCTTGATCATTTTGTTCCCATAAACTTTGAGATAACCTTCCTCTCACCATTCAAGAAATTCTCATCTTAGTCATAGAAGTTTTACCGAGAGTTCTTAAAAAGAAGTTCATATTAGGCATAGAACTATATTATTTTTTTTTAAGGTAATGTAAGGATACTCAAACTTGAGTCTCTTTATTGGGGGAATGCAACCTAAGCCGCTGGGGTGTCCCCTAGAGGACATGCTTAGAACTACATCTTCAAGACCATTCACAAACTAAGCATGAGCTTACTAAACAAACTTGAGAAAGAAGTAATCGTATTAATTATTTCTTGAAGCAATAAAAATAACTAGAATCGGTGACTAATTTAATGAAGATATGAACATCCAAGGGAAAATTTTCACACTCCAGCAGATCACTTGAGTAAATACCTTTATCATTTACTGTAGTGTAAAAACCTGTTGATTAAATTTTCATAATTACACATGTCATCGTTGTGAAAACTGGTTACCATAAATGTTATTTTGGTACAATTATGGTCTAGTGAAGAAGGCATGTCTTAAAAGCCAGCAAATCTTCCATGATGCATTTGGGACTAAAATTGTGTGGATAAATTTTCTAAATTTTTCCCATTTCACCAATTGTGCAAGGGTGCCTAGTCCAACCATGCTAGCTGGCACCAGCCAAGTCCAGCCACACAATGTTTTTCAACACATATCACAACTAAGAATTACATAACATATGAGATTCCAAAGGTTAAACTTACCATATTCTCTCTCTAGAATTTCAAGAGATCTGCTGTATGCAAGCATGGAATCCTCAAATTTTCCCAAAGCTGAATACATACTTCCCATATGTATTAGTACTGAATCAAGAAGGAGTTCGTCATCCTTTAAACCATCAACGACCTCATCTAACTGTCCTCGCATGAACATGCACCCAAAGGACAAAAAGAAAAAGAAAAAGAAAAAAAAGGGGAAAAAAGGTATCAGAAAATAGGATACGAAAGAAAACAAAAATAAAAAATTCCTAATCTCCCTCCTCCCTCTTTCTGGGTGCAAGGCTGTGTGCGCGTGCCCACACGTGCGCATGCACATACATATATATATGTATGTCATATAAACAACTTTTATATAGGTGATGAACCTATATACAATTTAACCCAATGAAAGACAATAATCACATTAATTCCTTTCTAATTTTTTATCCTTGTATAGATTAGCTCCACTATACCCTAACAGTCAATTTGGTAACAGAGTTATACAGCCATTTGTCAGATTGTCACTCCATCAATGAACAATAATGGCAGAGTTACAAATTGATTCCGTAACATTAAGACAGCCTAGATGTAATACACACATACACAGATGCGGTAGCAGTGCGTAGACAAGCATGTCAATCAAAGTTTCAAATGCTTTCCAAAAAAGGATAAATTACCATGTAGACAGACTCAACTATCCTGAAGTTTCCTATAGCATGATTAACACACATTTTTGTGTGAATCAATGAGTAGAATATTTATTGCAAAAAGAAATTACCACGTCCAACAGGTAGCCAACCATCTTCAAGTCCCCAATAGCAATGTACCCCAAGGCTATGACATCTAGTGTGGCAGCTTGTTCTATACCTCTAGCACCAGAGTCCATCAGTTCTTTCACAGCTTCATAATTTGCTCGAAGGAGGTCTATGGCATCATTTTCGTTCCCCATCTTAATCATTGTTTTCACTTCATCAAATAACTCCTGCAACTGTCCTTCAAAATCTGTGGTATCCTCCAAGGGATTCCTTGCGCTGTCAAGCAACTTTTTCGACCTGCTATCAATATATAATCTTGTGTTAATTTTCGAGTGTGAAACATATAAACATTTACGCATTTGAACAATTTGAAAATATGACTCAATGCTGACACTATCCTTGAAATACATTAAACATTAAAGGAGACAATTTAGGACATGACAGAGTAGGGGACTCACTGTTCATATTGATAGTTCTAGTACTGAAACATTTAGGTAATTGTGTATTATAATCATTTGGCATGTAAATCAAAAAGTTCTAACCTGATGAACATATTCATACAACAATAGAATGCCAGATGACAAATTTCTTAGGCCAGATTTTTCCTAGAGAAGTGAAAATCTTAGTCAACTGCATTCATGTGCATCCACATATGCATACTTTAGGATCAACAAACTCAAACCAAAACTGAATGGTGACACGTCCAATCAGTTAAATATATTCTTACCCTTGAGGATCATTTGGACCCGAAACACTAAAAGAAGCTTCATTTCCTTGGTGTGTGCCATCTAATTCTAATGAGCCAACTGATGCAGAAGTTCTCAAGACACGGCTGTCGGAAATGGCTCCTCCGGGTATCATGTATAACTTACTGTTACATCCTTTATTTTGGATATGAACAGACAAACACATGATGCTTTTCTGTAACTGGTCTGGATGCATGTGTAGACACAGTTGACCCATCCTGAAAAGAGCATCCAAATGAACCCAATAGCTGTGCAGTAATCTTCAGATAAGGTATGAATTCTTACAACACAAGCTATTCCTAGTGAACCATCTAAATGACAAAAATATGATATAGACATCCACACAGACATTACAATTAACAACAAACAAAAGAACAAATGTGGATGATGGTAAGAAAGTAAAGTAGTGAACAATCTTTAGTCCAAAAGTATTCATAAGTATATGCGAGATTAAAGTTTTAAACTTTACCTTACCGACACTTGTGTCCATCCACACTTTAACAGGCTAGATTCAAACTAACAAAATTCCCAAATTATTCTTAAACATCAAAATTGACCAGAAAACAAAATCCCAAATACTACTTCAGGTTCTAATATTTTCCACATGCACAGTATACAAGTATTGAAATCATTTCAGAATTTCTCTTGAAATCCCCAAGATCCTAATGTTGTGTTTGGATCTTGGATTTGTGGAAGGAAGGGGGAAGTAAAAAAAAGAAAGAAGAAGAAGCGTTTACTTCCTTCAATATTCCCTTCCCTTTTCCTTTCTCTGCACAAATCAAAAATCCAAACACAACCTTAAACACACTTCGACTTGAAACTTACTTAAATACCAAGCTTGTAAATTGTCCCCAACTCTATCATAGGTTGAGTTGGAGATTGACGATCATAACATATTCTAAATAAAAAGAAAAAGAAAAAAAAAGACTAGCGACAAATTTATGAGCCCTTGTAATTTAAGACCAGCCAAAATGTGGGTGGTGCCTTCTAAAGATGGGATGGGGAGGGGTGAGTGGTGTACTAAGGAGGTGGGGGGTTCTCATGAGTGTGGGTTGTGGAAGGGTATTTGGTTAGGGCGGATAGGGTTATGGGACCAAATTCAGTTATGGGTGGCTGATGGAGCTCGGTGTGTTTTAGGAAGGATCGGCGGGGAGGTTGCTTTGGAGGTGTGGGGAGGTTGCTTTGGAAGTGCGTTTTCTGTTGATTTTTTGTTTGGCAACAGATCGTAATGCGATGGTGACTTCTTATTTGGGTGGGGGTGGTAAGGGGGTGGTTTGGGATATTGTGTTGCGTCATCAAACTCAAGATTGGGAGGTTGGGCAATTGGTGGACTTGTTGACCTTTTTGTATGGGGTTAAGGTTGGTCGAGTGGGGGAGAATGCTCTAGTTTGGGGGGTTTCAGGTGCTAAGGGTGTTTTCTCAGTTTCGTCATTCTATTGGGTTTTGTGTGGTGGTGCTGGTGCTGGTGCTGGTGCTGGTGCTGGCGGTGGCGGTGGCACTGGGAGGAGGGGGGGGGGGGGGAGATTTCCCTTACCGTCGAGTTTGGCTCTCTGATGTTCCATAGAAGGTGGCTTTCTTTGTGTGGACAACAACTTTCGGTAGGATTTTGACTATTGATAATTTGATTCGTCGGCATCATTATATTATGTTTAATTGGTGTTGTATGTGTGGTGTGGATGCGGAGACAATGGACCATTTGCTCCTTCATTGTCCGATTGCTTCTCTTTTGTAGGCGCTTATTTTTTCGGTGTTTGGCATGATGTGGGTTCAGCCGAGCTGGGTCATGGAGGTTCTTCATTGTTAGGGGGGTGGTCGAGTTGGGAATAGGCGACGGAGAGCTTGGGCAATAGCTTCTTTGTGTTTGATGTGGTTGCTTTGGTTAGAGCGGAATCGGTGAACTTTTCAGGGGTGTGCTCAATCGGTGCTTCGGTTAGAATCTCGATTTTTGGGTGTTCTGTATAGTTGGGTGTTGGGAAGGATAGATCCTAATTTATTTGTTTTCTTGGATTTTGTAGAAGATTTAGTTGGCTAGGTCCCCTGCTTTCGGGGTTTGTTCTCTTGTTATTCTTTTGCATCTTCTTGATGCTTTGGTTATAAAATTTTATTTATCAAAAAAAAAAAAAAAAAAAAGACTAACCAAACTAAAGGGAGGTCAAAGAAGAGAGGGACTTAACTCTCTACAAAGTGGGATGGAAGGGCTCCATAAGCTTTTTTAGAGATTCTTGCTTTGTATTAGAAGTTCTTGGCAACATTGTCGCCTAAGATGCACAGACTCACAACATGAACACGTCGACACATCAATTTTTAGGGATACATGACACGATACATGGAGAACACCCATAAAATGTCTAAATTTTATATATTTATTATGTATCCTATATATGAGTATTTCATTAGAAGATGATAAAATGTGCAATACAACATTAATCACTTAATGAAGTTTAGACAAGGGATTAATATAAATAAATCTATATTATTTTGCTTTTATCTTTGTATCATCTAAGTCAATTTGTTCAAACTTTTAATATGTTTCGTGTGTGGCTAAGCAAAGAACATGTGTGTCTCCCAAGTATCCGAAGTTTGTCTAGGTCTAAGAAATTTTTTTAAATAATATGACACGTTTAGACGTGTAACCGATGAGTGTCACTGTCAAACACGTGTCAGACACAAACACAAGAAGCACATGCACCTTCTTAGGATATCGTGCTTCTTAGATTCTCATTTAAGGACAAGAAATATCGGACTAGTAATCAAAATTGAAATAATGACATGTACAGGTCTTGTTTCGCTTAAATTATCCACATTCTTTCACTTGCACTTTTAAAATACAAATCATTTGCAATATTTTTCTCCCAATTAACTCTCATACGCCATTCCATCCTATAAACTTTGATTAATCAAATTTTTGCAATTAAAATAAGAAAGAAATTCAAAGGGGGAATAAATAAAACTTCTAATGTTTCAATTTTAAAAAAAGAAAAAAGAAAAGTATAGATAATGTATCTCTAGATGGTATTATTATTATGATGGTTTTTCAAAAAGCTCACAGTTAACAAATTGGATTATAATAGCTGAAACTAAATAGAATAAAACCCTAGAGAATTAACAATGAAGTTATAACCCAAGGTAAACATTCAATTCATGAGAGTAATCAGAAGAAAAATGTTTCAAACAAGCATATACATATATATATATATATACAAGCACACAAAAAGTTTGTAGAAGTAGTACCTGTAGTTGTTGGAGGAAGGAGGAGAGGGAAGAAGTGAAGCAACCATTGAAAGGAGCTGTCTTCAACACAACAGAGAGAGGCATTTACATGTATATATGTATGTATCGATGGACGCCTATAACTCGTTTCTTTCATCTTAGCCAAACGCGGCCGTAATGGAGACTCTACTCGACGCGACGCGACGCGGACTCCTCTTCACCGCCCGATCTTGTCTGTGCCACGCGTCTTCATCCTGTTCAACCGCTCAACCAGTGCTCGACGAGGGTGGCGGTTCAGACTTGATAGAGAGAGAAAAGCCCATTCTTCTTCAATATTAGATAGTTAAATAGCCTAATAAATTTGGACCCAAATCCACTACATCACCGATGAATAAAATTGGGCCTACACAAATTGCTTGGCACAAATCTATTATGTTATCAATTTGGGCAAAGACTAATGTTGCAGAGCACTAAACTAAAAGATTAAATTACAAATACATCTTTTAAGATTTGTTTAAAGTATAATTTGTTTTTTATAATTTTGAAAATTATATCCTATCTTTTGAATTTTTTAATTTCATAACAATCTTTTTTTATTAATAAATCAAGTCAATTAACAATTTTTAATGATGTCAAAATTTTATTTCAACTAATAATTCATATAATTTTACTATTGTGTAAGAGAGTAGTTATAAAAAAAAAATTTCAATTAATTTAGTTAAATAAAAAAATTTGATAAATGAATATTTGCAAATTTTCTAAACTACAAAAGTGAACCCGTATTTTGAACAAATCTCTACTAATAATTTATCCTAACTAAAATATAAAATGAAATGAAATAAAAAATATATATATATATAATCACTTAAATATAAGCAAAGAGTCTTATATTGTGTTTAAATAAAGAATTTAAGAAAGAATTTATAGAAAAAAATGAAATAAAATGAAAATTTTAAATTAAATATACTGTAACTTATATTTTTATCACACTTCCTTTTTTGACGAATCACTCCTCAAATCTTAAATCCAAACACAATCTAAGTTTTTCATACCCAACATAAGGTTTAATTTGTTTTGATTAATTATAATTATTATTTTTGGTTGGGCTTGCTTTGTTTTAAAGGAAACTTACGTGTATGTCCTAATAAGTAAATTTATTATTCAATAAGTCTTATGATAATTAATGGTATTTTTCATCAAATACTATTTAAAAATGTCTACAAATTGCTAATTTTCAACAACAATTTAAAAATTGTTACAAAAAATGTCGCTAATTATAAATTTTAACAAACAGTTTAAAAAAATCGTCACAAAAAAAAAGTCACTAATTTTCAACTTTCAACGACTGTTTAAAAAATTTATCACAGAAAAATATCACTAATTATAAATTTTAGTGACAATTTATCAAAATTGTGATAAAAAAAAAAATCGCTAATTGTCAATTTATAACGACATGTAAATAATCGTTAAAAAATTTATTTTTAATAACGATTTTGTTAAAACTTATTTTCAATAGTACTTGATGAAAATTAAATCCAACGATAAATAATTTACCCTTACTGTTTTCTAATTAGTTGAACCGCCATCCTAGCTTCCCTAACCTTTAATATATAAATAAACAAATATTAAAAATCATTTTCTATTCACCCAAAAGAAATAATACCATTTTCTACATTAAAAATCAGATAAAAGCAAAAACAACACAGAAAACATGTGTTGTAAGCGAATTAAGTTATTTTTACTTTTTAACTAAAATAGTGAATAAATTATTAAATTTCACCTCCATCAAGTTAGTCATTTTAATTTTGATAATTTTGACTAAACCAATGTAGCCAATAGTTTACCCTCGCCACACATTAAAAAAATATTACTTTTTATATTTTCAAATTAATCGTGTTGAATTTATAAAAAATAATTCTAAACTAAAATGAATAAAACAATATTTAAATAGTATAAGAAAATAATAGAGAATTGGTTGAAAAACGTATTTAAAAAAATGTAAAATCAAAATAGAAAAAACTTTTAAATTAAAATATAACAAAATTTTAACTAATTTGATATTGATGCTCTAAGCATCTTCCAAGAGCTCATCAGGACTAATTGCAATTTTCCAGTCAACCTCAACTACTAAACTACAACTGATATTGATGCTCTAAGCATCTTCCGAGAGCTCACCAGGACTAATTGCAATTTTCCAGTCAACCTCAACTACTAGACTACAACTATGGAATTCACAACACAGCGCGCAACACCACCACACTGTATGTCCACATCGACTTTGTTCTCCCCAAGGAGAAGGCATTGTAGTACAAAGGTCCAAAAGTCTTTTACTTGCACAGCATCAGATATCCTTCCTTCCCACCTGATGTGGGATGGGGCATCACAACTCAAATCCATTCCGGAATCATGTGAAAAAGTTGATACATTGAAGGATACAAAAAAAGAAAATTTCAGAGCTGTTCATAGAATACATTTACAATGCTTACTTGGCTTCACTGTGTACATTTCTACAATATGCACATACCATTCTCTGCCTTGGATCATGAACCAGGATACCCTTGCTCTCCAGGGTTACACCAGGAAATATAGATGAAAACTGCCTTAAACATCCCCCCACTAAACCAGCTCTTTGAGTCAAGCCTCAGACACGTGCACATTGCTACACCCCTTCAAGGGGCGTCTTCTTGGGCTGTATTTATCGGGAAATAAGAAAATTGGAAATCAAGCTGAGATTTCTGTCAGAGAGAGAGAGAGAGAGAGAGAGACTTACTGCTCAAAATAAAACCTTGAAGCAAGCTCTGGGCTCTCTCAGCCTGCTCTGGAGTACCCGAAATTTGAATGGTCTTCTCTGTTACCTCTGGTCTATCTTCAATAAGTTTCACACTGGCCCCTGACAGCTGTTTTGATTAAACAAAGCAAATCAATATACATAAAACTGGGTCTCAGTTAAACCAAGAACATGGACACAGACATTGACACAACACGGTAATTTTGAAAAAATTAAGATACAAACAAGGCAGAATATGAAAAGGCATTATTATTTTTATATATTTTTGTTTACTATATATATGAATATAAATTTAAGGCAATAAGTGGGTGTATTTTTTTTTACTTTCCTCCCTCCTTAATTTCATATATTCTACTTTTGACCCCAAATCAATTTTCTAAAAAAAAAAAAATAAAGAAGAAGAAAACTCATAAAGGTAGTCTTGAGATGTATCAAAACACAAAACGCAAAACACAAGTTCAGTAAGTGTCCCTGAAGTGTCTTGCAAAAAATAATAAAGGTAGTCTTGAGATGTATCAAAACACAAAACGCAAAACACAAAACACAAGACACAAGTTCAGTAAGTGTCCCTGAAGTGTCTTGCAAAAAATAATAATTAAAAAAATTGGCACGCCTTGTGCCATGTCCCTAGCATGTCAGAGTCCAATAAATGTCTGACACAAATACGGCACCCATTTTGAAGTTTTGGTACTTCATAGCAACACACAAATTTAGCATGAATGTATAATGAACAATAATTATGATATTTTATTATCAATACTATGTTATTTTAAACTTATCTATCTATTTATTTATTTTTGTGAACTATCCAAAATCATACTTCCATCTTGTGGCATATCATATATCCATCAATGTGTTAAATTTTTCTTAAATTTCTATTAATTATTGATGCATACATATTTTTGAAGTATCCTTGGACTTACTTCACTGATCTGGGCAAGCTTATTCTTCGATTTTGTTATGAGCTTCGGCACTGCATGCTGTGGTATGACGACCTCCAGTATACTCCTAGTGACAAGTGGTACAGGGATTCTAGCAACAAAAGACAGCTTAGTGACTTTTTGGCTTTATTGGGCAAAAGTTGGCTTTTTTAGGATTACACCAAACACCCAATGAATATAGTAAAATGAAGAAGAGATCGACTACCTGTTCAAACTGCTTGGCATGTCTTCACGACGCTCATTTTCAGTCTGTTTCACCGTTTCGCTAACAGACCCCCCAAAATCCTACAAAACAAGGGCACATTGTTAACATCCAAAAGTGAGGCTTGTTTGGAAACAGCAAAACTGGTGCATTTAGCTCAGAAGATATTTTGGCGCAGTTCAGAAAGCAATGGATATTGGGAAAGTTTAAAAATCCCAAAAAGTAACTCAATGTCTCCTGGAAACAATTTTTATGGTTTCACCGTGTGCTTTGTCAGATTTCTGTGAGTGTGTCCCACCTTCCCTAAAAGAAATCAAGTATAATGGACCAGTAACCACCAAAGCAAACAGAACCTCATGGTAGTAGGAAACTCGTACTTGGATGACGTTTCTTACTCAAAAATGCGATCCACCCTCCTAAGCAAGAAACCTATAAGAAACTCGCTCATATCGAGAAAAAAACTCGCTCCCAACAAAAATAGAACCTCTCAAGTATACATATCTCAAAAAAATAAAAGAAAAACAACTTATTCTAATACTTTCTATTCACAATATTTACTTATACTTAACAAAGACAATTTGTAGTTGACATCAATCTCCAAAAATATTCATATTTTAATACATATATTACAACTAAACAGGAAAAAAAAAAAAAAGAATATATTTATGTATTTAATATATAAAATATATACTTGCTCCCATAGGTGTTCCCAATCTTAGAAACTTGTATATCCCCTCGCTCCTCCACCCTACACCCACTTCATGCAACTAAGAATAGAATTACAGAAGGGGGAAAACAAAGGAGCTTATATAGCAGGGGGGAAGAAGAGGAAAGAAGAGGATTTCCCAATCTACTTACCTTTGCTGGCTGCATTGTTTGTACATTCTGATAGGTCGAAGGAGGAGGATCACTCCCAGTACCAGTATAACCTTCCCTAGGTGGAGTTATATTATTCGAAGAAGCAGCCTCCAGTCCCAATGCACTCCCAACAGGGCTGGATGCAAGCATAGACGGTGATGGCATATCCCTTTGAAAGAAATCCCCATACACGTAACTCCGTAGCCTTGATGTCACCTCAACAAGAGCCTCACGAGCTGCTTTTATCTCCCCTACAATCTGTAGACAACATGAAGTAGAAGGTCATAATGCAAGAACCAAAAATAACTCAAGCCCTTGTTTGGCCACTTTATGTTCTTGACTATTTAAGTGTTGTTTGGTATGATCAACATTTCTAAAATGGAAAGACACTATTCCAATATGGAGGAGGAGATACACATGACACACGCTGAAGAAAGAAGTATCAATTTGATAGTGTCCATACTCAACTCAATTCTTTAGATTTCTATTTGAATGAAGGCGATATCCAAAGTAAAGAAAAGATGCAATTGAAAGGACAAACATTCTCTGCTGCTCGGGGATTTTACACTTCTTAAAGTTCAAAAGCTTTATGATATTTGAGGGTTTTTCTTCATAGGGATATACCCCGTCATATGCACAAATCTGATGCTTAAGATTGATAAAACAACAACCGTAATGAAGTGAAATGGCATTCCATCATAATATCCATTCCTACGTTTGGTTCACTAAGGCTGTGTTTGACTTATGGATTTGGGTAGGGATTTGGAAAAGGAAAGAGAAAGAGAAAAGGTGTGTAAAATGTAGGTGAAATGTAATCATATTGCACTCACATTTCACCTACCTTTTCCCTTACCCTTACCCTTTCCCTTTTCAAATTCTTACCCAAATCCATGAACCAAATACAACGTAAAAAAATAATGAAAAATGTATTACAAGCGGAATCACCGATGGCAATTATAATGGAATAGTTATTCCATATAGAGGTTAAGGAATGACCGTTCCATTCCCAATCTATTTCATTCCAGTGAACCAATCACCAGAGTTAATGTAGAACTCCATGCATCAAACAAGTCTGGCTCTCTATGCATTTTAGTAGATATATTTAGTGACAAACCTGTACAAGCTCATCAGTCCCTGATACACATACAGGAAGTTCTTCCCTAGGCAGGATCTGTATGTTTGCACCTGTTAATCTTCGCATCTCAGATAACGATCCATCCCTTCCCTCTAAACATCCAACATTACCCGATGGAACAACTAACCGAGTAGTAATTATATTTTCTTTTTCCAAAACAAGATCAACAATGCGAGTTTGGATGTGCAACAAAGCTTCTTGAGCTGGAAACAGTTCATCATCAGGGCCCTGAGAACATATATAAACTAGAACATCTGTTATATCCTTTAAAACTTTGCAAAAAGAATAAAAGGATCATTTGAGAAAGAATCTACCACTACTATTATCTACTTATCATTTCAATATGATAGGATGTTTTACCCATTTTGAGGAGCTCATAAGAATATGAGAAGCTAGAAGGACAACTAATCCACACATTACTTTGTAAAAGGAAGAGAAATAGCAAGTACCTCATCAGATGAAATGATAATTATCTGTTCATCTGACCCAGCCACTGGATCAGAAACCTTAACATCCACACCAATTTCATTTTGAAGCAATTCTATAATTCCATCTGACTCCCCAACAACACTGTCAACCTTGTCAATGGGGCAAAGTATTCGAAAAACAAGATCCTCAACAGAAAATGGCTGTACATCGTCATCTACAGGAGTATCCCCAGATTCAATTGTATAGCCAGATGGATGTGAGACATAGTTATTGCTCCTCCCACTTGCCAAACCGGCAGGTAATCTTGACCCAAAAGAAGATCCATCCACAGACATTCTGCGCGGTGTATTGTTCATGTGAGGGATAAAATCATCATGAGGGAAAAAACGGTCTGGTGAATGTAGTCGATTATGAAAATGAGTACGATCACGATGCTGGCTCTCCCTCAAGCGTGATGAAATAATTGCTATAGCATTCTTCACAGAATTCACCTCGCCAACAACCTGTAAGGAAGACAAAATAATCAATAACACATGGCATTTTCACATCATGTTTCCTTTTCTCCAAAAAGCCCAAAAACCAAAAAACCAAACCAAAAAGAAGAAGAAGAAGAAAATCCGGGGGATGAAAAACTTAGATATTACTTCTTTAGAAACATTTTTATTTCGATTAAACATTCTGCATTTCAAGTAGATTAAGTAAATTGTTTTTGATGAAAACCTAAGAATAGCACAAAACAATAGAAGGCTCAAAACAAATCAAGGGCATGAATACAGCGGTGCTACTAAATAATTTCTGCCTTATTTGAAGCAATCTGAAATCACATTAAATAACATTTCCATATCTGAAAGACCAATGGAAATTAAGTAAAAACAATCTCAAGTTTCGCAAAAGTAATTGTTACGTTCAAATATTCGATTCCGTACTATCTATCCACATTAAGTGATATAGATAGTAATTAAATGAGACAAATACATAAGGAAGGGGAGATCTGTACTCAACACTAGGGGTGTCCATGGGTCGGTTTGGTTCATTTTGGCACTAAATTTAGAACCAACCCAATCACAATTAATTAACCAAGCCAATCATGCACTAGAACTAACCCAAACCATCCCAATGTAGCACGGGTTGGTTCGGGTTGGAACCACAGTTCCACTATATTAAAAATAAATGAGTCAATCAATAATAAATAATTAAAATAAACAAATCTTTATCATTTAAATATAATACAAACAAAGAGCAAAATATTGTTTAATACAAGTCAATACAAATTAAATCAAACTCAAGCTTAAACATAACCAATACATGTTAAATCAATTGCAAAATCCAACTCAAACTTTTATTGCTTCCTTCATTCACCTAATAATTCTTGTATAATGAAAGTTATTAGGTGTAATTAAGTCCATTGTAATAGATCAATTAGGCAAAGATAAGTCAATATAAATAAAATTTTAATATATATATATATAAATAGGTACGGTTCTCAGGTTGGTTCGGTTTAAGCAATGCCTAAATCAAGAACCAACCCAATCCTATTGGTTTGATGATTTGAAGAACCAAAACCAAACCAATGCACTCAAGAACCAACCAATCCAATCCAAAGAGGTCGGTTTGGTTTGGTTTCGTTTTTCAGTTCACTGGGTAATTTGAACACCCCTACTCAACACAAGAACTCTGTATGGAAGTTAAGTAGTGCACTACCATGCAACATAGACACTTCTAACCAAAAGCACTCCTTAGGAATGGCAACGGGGTAGAGGCAGTATTGTGGGGTGAGGACAAGGCATCAAAAATCAAGGAGGTGGCAGGGACAAAGGTAATTTGCCACCCATAGGAGCTCGATGGTATTAATCAGAGAAATGACATAGCATACGAGGAACAAAGACTGATGAGTAATGAGAACAAAAAAAGTTAAAGGTGAGAGATTGGTGAAAAATGAAATATTTATGAATGTTTTGTTGTTTTACTATTATCATATTTAAGAGATTAAATTACATACAGATAAATATACATACAAAAAGGTAATTAATTAATATAATCAAGGTGCAGAGCAGGGGAAGAAAATCTTTTTCCCTTCCCGATTTCTTATCAAGGTGGGAAAAATTATGGAGCGGGAAATACAGGGCAGGGCAGGGCATGGCAGGCCAAATCACCATCCCTACTCCTTCAACACAATCACAACTGTCGTCTTGGGCATGCCCTGAACACGTCCAACTACATCAAATAAAGATGCCACACTTGGCTAAACAAGATTAAGCATGTGAAAAAGAACATCAAATTTTCAATTCACATGTGGTGCGTGTTAGCATGGAAATGAAAATGTTTAGGAAACATTTTGTTGTTAGCCGTATCCTACACATAACAATTACTGCATATTAAGAAGACAAAGTGGCAATAAAAATTGAGCACACAATACCCATTTTAAGCTTGATTCTTCACCAGGAATTCAAATGGATTTCATAGTTTAATTTCAATTTTAATTTTGGATCCAAGGGAAATAGTTGAAAGGCGAAATGACGAAAACCTGAACAATTTCCTCAGACATTGCAACACAGCGAGGAAGAGAATGATCTCTAGGTAGAATCCTAATCTGGGTCTTAGTTTCAATCCTCATTTGCTCAATTATCTTCCCTCCTTTCCCCAACAAACACCCAACATGCATTCTCGACACGACGAGCCTCGTCGCAACCCTATTTCCCCCTCCTCGCGGTCCATAATCATCATCATCATCGCCATTACCAATATACCCAGCACCACCATCACTCTCAAGTATCCTCTCATGAATCAAAAGCAATGCCTCTTGCGCAGGCGAGAACGAAGGCATTCGACCCTCCGGATCTCTCCTCCTCGTATCCGATATCTCAATAATTCTCTCCTCATCACCAGAAATCAATTCATGAACATTGATCCAAGCCCCAGTATGTTGCCTAATAGCTTTGATTATGCTTCCTGATTTCCCAATCACACCACCAGCTTTCAAATCATGGCAGAGAATCCGATAACTAGTCGTCACCGTGAGAGACGGATCTTGAACTTTCCGACCTCCTCCGCCGCCTCCGCCTCCGCCGCCAACGGCGGAGCGGCGGTGGTGACCGATGGGGGAGTAGTGGTGGTTGTTGTGATTGCTGCTGGTGTAGCGTTGTTTGGTTCGAGGTAGAGTTTCGGGATCGTAGTCTTGATGATCGTAGTAGTACCTTTTAGATCTAGATCTGTCCATTTTTCTCTCTCTGTGCTGTTGAGTTTCTTCAGAGATGGTGTAATGCGAAATTTCCAAATTGTGAGTATTGAGATTTAGGGTTTTTGTTGGGAGAGGTATATTTATATCATTGAATTGTAATAATTTTCTTATGTAAAAAATGTAAAGAGAAAGTACAAAACCACAAAGAGGAGGAGGAAAATGAGTTCAGTAGAGTCGGAGGTTTGAGCTAAATGCCTATCACTTTAGCTTCGTTTACTGTACTCTCTATTCTCTTTTCTCTCTCTCTCTCTCTCTCTCTCTCTCTTCTTCATATAAGTACTAATAAGTCTGCTTTGGGAGGTGTATCGTGTGGATCGTGTGGTGGTAGTTATATTTAGAATTAAAAATAAATAAAAATAAAAAATTGTTAAACCGTTTACACCGTCTGAACCGGTCTAAACTGGCAAGTTTTGGTCGGTTTTTTTTTTGGGTTATCTCAATCTGTTCGATTTTGTTGGGAATAAAAAACCAAAGTCCCACTTAATTTGAGGTGATTATGATAAGAAAATTGTATGCGCTAAACTGTACCGATTAAGAGGAAAATATGTATTTAATTACAGTCGTCTATATAACATTCACGCATATATATATATATATATGTATTAACAAATCATTAACACATCCTCAAATCCTATCAACAAACTCTCTCTCTCTCTCTCTCTCTCACTCACTCATTGGAAGCAAAGCCCCTCAAACCCTAAGTTATCAACAAACGATTGTGCTCTCTCTTTCATCTGCCTTTGCTAAAAGTAGAGCTTCAAACTCAGCCCACTGTCTCACTCTTTTGCGACAAACACTGCCATCTTCATGCCATGGTTGACGTCTACACTATTAAAAAGAGTCATTATTGACTTTTCTAGAATTATCTTGATTATTAAGTGCATATGCTGAATAATCTAGAAAATTCCGAAAAGATCTAAAGAAATTAGGAAGACTCTAGAACATTGTAGAAGATTCCGGAACATTAGAGCAACTTGTAGAAATCTAGAGAAATCTAGAAAGTTTCGAAAAGTTTTAGAATATTTTAGAAATATAGAAAGTACTATTATATACTAGAATAGTTCAGAGAGTTCTAAAAAGTATGAGTATATGCTAGAATATTCTAGAGGGTTAATAATAGCTCTTGAATCAAAATGATCATAGTCATCCATTAAGGAAGTGAATGACTATATAAAGAGAAGTGACCTCATTTGGAAGACAAGACACAACAATCAAGAATGGAGTGAAGTATTTGAGTGTGAGTGATTCTAAGAGTAAGGTGTCTTTGAGAGTCTTCTTATATGCTTAAGTGTATCTTTGCATGCAAATAAAGATTCACTTTTATAAAACCGTTGTATTCTATCTCAACATACACCACCATTTCAATTGTTCTTTGCCTCCTATACCATTGTATTTGCTTTTCCATTGTTAACATCTTCCTCAAACTCTCTTTGTCTACGTCAGTGATGCATCATCGTGGTAGAGTTATGAACATAAATCACTGACAAGCTTAAGGTCTCTTTTTATAATTTTTAGGGTTTAATTTGTCTTGTTTTGTTTTTTGTAAAATTAAATTAAATTTTTGTTATTTAATTGATGTTGGACTTGGAAATTTGTTGTTGCCTATTGGAATTAGGATTTCTCAAAACCTAATGATCATTATAGCACAAACAGACGTCACCGAACAATACCAAACTGGCAAAGTGCTTAACGATTTGGTTCAGTGTATATAAATGATCGGTCTATTTCGATTTTACAATAATAGAAAATCGATAAGATCAGTTCATTAGAAAAATTATTAAATAATCGGTCGAACCAAACCGTTTACTCCCCTAATTATATTCGTGTCATGTGACGTGGAGTTTAATTAGTATCAAAATTAAGGCCTTGTTTTGAAATTCAGTAAATTATAAATACATTTCTTAAAGGTTTGCTTAAAATTCATATTGTCTCTTATGGTTTGAAAAATTATAAATATTCTCTTGTTATAATTTTTTATTTAACAGAATTAACAAAAAAAAATGACATTTCTAACTGTTCTCCGATACAATAATAAAATTACTTGAATTGAAATATTTTTTACATTATTATATACTATTAATTAATTTGATGATTTATTCATAAAATGAGTAATTTGTTATGAATTTAGAAACTTCAATGGTGAAATGTAATTTTTAAAATCACATTAGTTATTCGTATTTTAAACAAATTTTAAATAATATATTTGTAATTTACTATTGAAAATTTAAATTTTTAGTTAAAAGGTAAAAAGTTATTATTATTATTATTATTATTATTATTATTATTTTGGTAATAAATAAGGTAAAAAAGTTATTATTCCATCCGTCCCAAAATATTAATTTCTTTTGGGGAATTTAACTTTTTTTTTTTTTTTGATAATAAAATTAGAAAAATGTTTGGGACCCCCTTTTTTTTGAAGACTTCTACAACCCCCTTTGGATCTCAATTATTAATATATGTTTGGGACCCCCCTTTTTTTGAAAACTTCCACAACCCCCATTGGATCTCAACTATTAATATATGTGTGAGATCCACTCATGTATGTGTAAGGCTTACACCATCGATGGTTGAGATTCAAAAGGGGTTGTAGGGGTCTCCAAAAAAGGGGATCACAATCATTGTTGACAAAATTATTACACTTCAAAATATTAACTTTTCAAAAGGGCTGAGCTTTCCTCCAATCCGTGATCAGACTTGATGGGTCATTGAACACACCAAAATTAAATACTAAATTATACCAAATTCAATTAGAATAATGGCAAGTCCAGGTATCGATCCACAGGAACTATTGTGAAATTAAACTAATTTAATTGTTAAATTCATAAATTAATTTTCATAAAAAGATTAAATGATCATAACCTAATTTAATAACGAATAAATTAAACTAAGGAATTAAATTATCAATAATAAATGAAATTGGGTTTACTGGATTGGGAAAAAATCATAGGGTAGAGAATTCACCACTAACCACGTGAATGAGACTTAACATCAACCACCAATCGCAATGCGGTTTGAACAACCCAATATTTCACAACTACAAGTTTGAAATATTGATCAAGAGAGTTGTTGCATTTAATGTACAGGCACGAATCATCCCGAGTAGTACGAGTCGTTTGCTCTAAACTAAGTTAGCAAAACGACCCGTCTCTCATAGCATAACTCGTCTCATACTTTGAATACAAACACAAAGAATACTAATGTATGGAAAGCATTAAACAATCACAGAGAGTAAAATGCTTGAAGAGAAGAACAAAACAATTATTTATAAACTTCTAAAACATCCATACATTTATTCAAACCAATTTACAATTAAAGCTCATGAAAAATTCCATTACATAGCTAGGGTTTCATCAAAACCCTAGAAAAGACGACTAGCCACTCATGGAGGAGTGGAAATATGAAGAAGATGAGGAAGAAATCACCATGGGAGACATTCTTGAAGCTTTTTGTTTTTCTCCCTTCCAAACCCTAGCCTCTCCCTTTAGGTCAAAACAAATTCAGAACCCTAGAAAAGCCTTTTCCTTTTCTTTTTATACTTCTACTCACTTCCAAACAGGTTTAAAACATCGGTTTGACTTTTCCAGAAAAAGTCAACTCTGTCCAAATTGTCTTTTTGCCCATTTTATGCTCCGACGATGTACAACCTGATTGACATTCAACACACATAAAGTATACGGTTTGACCAGCAAGTGAAGTTAAGAGATTCTAATTAGCGGCCTCAATGATGTACATTTCGACCTTAATCACATCCCCCAACTTACTACTTGCTAGTCCTCAAGCAAGTAAAATAAAATAAAATTAAACAAAATCTATCTATTTCCTCTTTTGTGGGAAAACGATTGCATTTAGCATATGCAACAAGCCTTTAAACCACAAGGTTACCCCAAGTGGACGAGTAAAGTCTCGTGAGGGTTTCCAGAAATGATACCCACAAACATTAACATATTCATATATATTTAACAACAAATGACCACACTACTCCACCTAACAATCAACTTATGTGCCACTACAGTGTGATATTGAGACATAATGAGTCATTAAAGACACAGTGGACAAGTATGAAGGAACCTATTGAGTCAAACTACAATTCAGTTAATAAAAAAGCAAAGTTCCTTGTACTTGTGCATGCTAGTAGACAAGTCATGAGTACCCTTGGTGTAAAGTACAATCTCCATATTAGTTAACTATCCACTATAATAGCCCAGTGTAACTCATAATAGGACCCAACATATACAGAAAAACTAACATGTTGTAGTCAAGATTCTCAAAAGTAGTAGTTCTTTTTTTTTTTTTTTTTAAATAACTGTGCAATGTCTTGATCCATTAAGCTTTCTAATCAACCCATGTAACAAGCATTGGGCCAATGACTCCCAAACCAGACGGGTTTAGGGCACTAGGTGTAAAGACACCCCTACGGGCTTAATAACTCGAGTTGAAAAGGCTACAAATCCGAACAAGTCATTCTTTTTATTTTTCCTTAACTGTGCAATGTCTAAGTCCCTTAAGCTTTCTAATCAACCCATGTAGCAAGTTTTGGGCCAATGACTCCCAAACCAGACGGTTTTAGGGCATTAGGTGTAGAGACACCCCTACGGGCTTAATAGCTCAAGTTAAAAAGGCTACGAGCCCAAACAAGTCAAGTTTTTTTTTTTTTTTAAAGAATCTTGGCTCCTCATTTATTCTTTTCTGCAACTCTAGCTATTATCAATGATGTACACCAGAGATTATACTAAAAAGATCACCACTATGATAGTGTGTTCATGTAAATTAAGGCATACTCATGACAAGTGTACTAAAACCACAAACACAGACAACTCTCCTCGTGCAAACATCGCATGCAAGTATCTACCCAATAAACCCTTTTCATACAAGTCTACTATGATCTCCAATTAACATATGCAAATATCATCACCCTACTAGCAAAAAGTCACATCAAGTGAAGTAATGCAATCAAGTGAAACAGGTATAAGCATGAATTATGAGCCAAATAGAAATGCACAAAAGAAAATATAACCCTCATCCCCCAACTTGAATATGACATTGTTCTCAATGGAAAAGTAAAGAGAAATGAGAGAATACTACCAGAATTGAAGGTGCACATCCAGGTAGGCAGAGAGTAACATATATACACTTCACACTGTTTTTTTTTTTTTTTTGAAAACGAAATTAAAATAAAATAAAAACTAAACTACTTAATAATTAAAGGAACAATTACATCATAGAATAGAAAAAATAAAAATAACATCACTAACTAAACAAATAAAATTAAAAATAAAAATAAAAATAAAACAATCCACAAACTAATTAAACTAACCAGAATCACTAACGAACAATTTAAACTAAATAAATAGAGGAAATAAAAATAAACTAAATTAGGATTATTATTAGCAACTTTATTTCTGAGATTTTTTTTTTTTTTTGGGTACGAAAATAGAAAATAGGAAATAAAAATAAATAAATAAATAAATAAAACGATTTTTTTTTTATATGTATAAAAAAAATTATAAACAAAATAATTGTATATTTATTTATTTATATTTAAAATTTATTTATGTATTTATTTAAAAATTATTTACTTATTTATTTATTTTGAAATAAGTAAATAAATAAAAATGAAATAATAAAAATAAAATAAAAATAAATAAAAATAGAAGAAGACAAAACAAAACAAAAAAAAATTTCTTTTTTTTCAAAAATTTCCACACGTGCGGGGTCCAAGCCCCACGTGCGGCGATTTCACTCCTCGCGTGTACTTTCTTTTTTTTTTTTTTTTTAAACGTCGTCCCGCACGTGCGGGGCCCATGCCGCACGTGCGGCTTGGTTCATGCACCACCGGCCACACCTGCTTTTAAAGCAAGGGGCAAATGTTCAAAGTCTATTTTTTTTTTTTTTTTTTAAATATTTTAAATTTGTATTTGTTTACAATTGAACATGTAAAACAACAAATTTATTTATTTTTTTAAATTAAACAAGCATAACCCCTTTTTTTTATTTTTTAAAACACAGAAAATAAACATGAAAGCATGTTTTGTTTTTTTTTTAACTAACTCTCAGTACCTAACAAAAGGCACCAAAGTTATGGCATAAAGTTGCCACTTCAGAATCCCCCAAGTAATAAAACCCAGCGTAGTTTATAGCCTTCGGACTAGTACAACCCAAATATATTTAACCATTTATACCTTTAATTGACATCCGAAATAAATATAGCACATAAGAACATAATGGAATGCCCACTAAATGTATAATCTTCATGCGAAAACCACGGGTACTACTTTTCTCCCTAACTGTGTTTGTAACTTTCTCTATTCTCCAACAGGGTGACAGACTAGGTTGATTCGGTATCCAGAATCGAGTCGCATAAAGGTATCTCAACCTATGGGGATGCCATACAGAGTTCAAGCCGAGGTAGTTTTGAAGCAATCTCCACACCCCTGGGTATTTAAACCAGACTCTAGTCTCGGAAATCCCAAACCTTTGTGTTCTAGGCTTTGCCATTCGAACTCTAGTTTCCACCGTCTCGGTTGGTCTCCTAGGAACTCACTACAAACACGGTTAGGTGGCTATACCAGACCGTCAGATGCCGTTCGGGCACGACTAACACCAAAGGAATTACACTTTTAGAGGATTTAAAGTCTCCTAGACGCAAATAAAGCATAACGAGAATAAAGAAAAACAGAATAGCATAGAAAGGAAAGAAAAGAGAATAAGGAATCAATCTATCAATCATAATAAAATGGGTCCATCAAACCCCTGGGTAAAGGAAAATGATCCTTTCTAGTCGAGAAATTTAGTCTCCTATAATCAATGCACACTCGCCACCCAGTAGTGGTTCGTGTGGATACTAACTCTCCTCCCTCATTCTCAACAACGGTGATACCCAATTTCTTGGGCACCACTTGTGCGGGTCTCACCCACTTGCTATCTGAGATGGGGTATATAATACCCACATCCAACAATTTTAATACCTCTTTTTTCACCACCTCTTTCATGTTAGGATTCAGTCTCGTTACATTTCGCGAGAAGGTTTGGTGTCCTCCTCTAGGTGTATATAATGCATGCACACGGAGGGATCTATCCCTTTCAAATCAGCCACTGACCACCCTATAGCACTCCGATGTGCCATGAGAACACTCATTAACTGACTCTCTTGCTCCGCAGTCAAGTCAGATGCAATGATAACTGGTAAAGTCTCCTGGGGCCCTAAAAATGCATACTTGAGTGTGGCCGGGAGTGGCTTCAACTCAAGTGTAGGTGGTATGACCAAAGATGGTATGGCAGGCTCTCTCGACAGAGGGGGAAGTGACTCAAACCGAGCTTTCCATGGAGGAAAATCCGATGTAGAAGAAGAATTAAGCAAGACATTCACCTCCTCAACTGACCCATCAATATCAAAATTTTCAAACCCAAAATGAGCTAGACAAGCCTCTAAAGGGTCCTCCACAAGAATGGAGGGCAAAGCCTCCTCCACAATCTCATCCACAACATCCACTAATAAGCACTCCTCTCTCTCATGAGGTTGTTGGGATGCTTGGAAAACATTAAGTTTCACTTGCATGTTGCCAAATGAAACTTCCATAACCCTAGTCCGACAATTGATGCATGCATTGGCCGTAGCCAAGAAAGGTCGACCTAAGATCACCGGGATTTGTTTCTTAGAACTGGCTACCGATTCCATATCTAACACCAAAAAGTCAGCAGGGAAGTAGAACCTATCAACCTTAACTAGCACATCCTCAATCATGCCACGTGGCACTCTGAGGGATCGATCAGCCAATTGAAGAGTGGCAATAGTGGGCTTCAACTCGCCAAGCCCAAATTCCTCGTACACAGAGTACGGCAATAAATTCACATTAGCCTCTAAATCTAATAAGGCCCTATCAATGAAATGGTCCCCTATAATGCATGCAATGGTTGGGGCACCCGGGTCCTTAAGCTTAGGAGGTGTGTCATTCAACAAGATGGAGCTTACTTGCTCCGTGAGTAGGACCTTTTGGGACACATGTGTCCTAGATTTACGCTTTTGCGTACAAAGGTCCTTCAGAAATTTGGCATATGATGGTACTTGCTTAATCGCCTCCAACAGGGGGAGGTTGATTTTTACCCGTTTAAAGACATCCATCATTGCCTCCATAGATGCCGCCTTCTTATTAAAAGGGGACGGTGTATCAAGGCATTGGGGAAAGGGTGCCTTAGGCACATATGGAGTGCTAGGGACTAAGTCATCACTCTTAAGTGTTTCCCCCTCACCCTTGCTCTCATTAGGTGTACCCCCGTGGTCACCCTTCTTAACTCTAGTTGCATCAAACGCAACTGACTGAGGCTCTAACTCCCTACCACTTCTCAAAGCAACCACCGCCTGCACTTGCTCATGTTGCTTACCATTCCCACCCGAACTCTCTGCCCCGTATTGTCCCTTAGGGTTGGCCACAGTTTGACTTGGTAATTTTCCCTCCTCTCTCCGATTCATGTTGTTAGCCATTTGACCCAATTGGGTCTCTATCTTGGCAATAGAGTGAGTGTGGGAGTGAACTATCGATGCTAACCCCTTAAGTTCTGAGAGAACTTCCAACACCTGAGTCTCAAAGGCAGAGTTACCCTGAGGAACAGGCGGGGTTGTAGTTGCCAGTACGGTTGTAGGGGTCGATAAGGTTGCGGTGGTCGGTAGGATGATTGGTTGGCAAAATTATTGAAATTTTGCCTTGGTGGTGGAAGATTGTAAGAAGTGCCTTGTGAAGGGGGTCTCCATGAGAAATTAGGGTGATTTCTCCATCCCGGATTATATGTGTTGGAGTATGGGTCATTACCCGGGTTGGAGAATCCTTGAGCCACATTCACATGCTCTTGGACTAACTTCGGAAATTGTGATGCCGAAGGGCACTCACTCAAGTCATGAGCAGGGCTCGCACATATAACACATGCCTCACGGAATTGAGGCTGATCTTGCTGGGTAGGGGCATGTCCCGTAGCTAATAAGTGGTCTATCTTGCGGGATAGTGCCTCTACTTGTTGGGCTAACTCTAAGTTTTGCCCGACCTCATAAATGCCCCCTCTTTTCGGGGCTTCAACTACGGGTTGCCGGACTTGCCGGGCTGCGAAGGCATGGTGAAGGGAATTATCACTTAAGTTCTCAAACAATTGCCATGCCTCGGCATCATTTTTAGACATAAATGTCCCACCACAGGACGAATCCACCGTTTGGCGGTGCGGCTCAGTTAAGCCATAATAAAATGTTTGAACAAGTTGCCAGTCAGGCACTTGGTGGTGGGGACATTGTTGGAGAAGGTCTCTAAGTCTTTCCCACGTCTCATGGAATTGCTCACCATCCATTTGAGCAAAGTTTGTGATGGCTCGCCTAAGTTGGTTGGTTTTACCTATGGGAAAGTACTTCTCCAAGAACCGTTGCTGTAATTGGTCCCAAGTTGTGATTGAATTAGCAGGTAAAGAATTTAGCCAGTGTTTGGCTTTATCCTTTAACGAGAATAGAAACAATCGCAACATTAAGGCCTCATTTGTGAAATTCTGGATCCTCACTGTCGAGCAAATTTCTAGAAATTCATTCAAATACTTATAAGGGTCATCATGAGTTAGTCCATGGAATGATGGAAGCATTTGTATGGTACTGGACTTAATCTCATAATGAGCAGCAGTGATGTTGGGCAATTGGATGCATGATGGTGATGTATATGCCGTGGGTGTAAAATAATCCTTAAGTGTCCAGTTAGGCACATTCGGAACATTAGGATCTGCCATCTCAAATGGCTCAATGTATGAATATGAATAATCAAGCCTACGAACACGAGCAGAAGCCCTAAGTCTCCTAAGAGTCATTTCTAGTTCAAGGTCCAAACTCCACAATTCAGGGCGACAAGAACGGCGCCCGTGCATACACTACCCCCACACACACAATAAGTTCGACTCTATGCACTAAGTTACGAAAGCAGAATGCTAAAAGAGAAATACTCACAGCGGTTTAACGAAAACGCTTTACTCGTCTTGCAGGTGCTTGACGTGTAGACGTTGTCTCCAACCCCCAATTGAGCTTTGACTTTCGTTTTAGCACTTTGGTGCTTTGCTTGTGAGTGTTTGCTTCTGTTTGCTCACTTTAGTGCTGCGGTTTTTTTTTTTATTTTTAAAGCTCAGCTGCGCTCCGCTTGCACTTCAATGATAGCTCCAACTTCAAACGCTCTGCACACTTAGCAACACCAAAAGCATAAAATCCTAAACTAAAAATTAAAATAAGAATGTAACTTTAAATTAACTAATTTCGCCAGAAGTCCCCGGCAACGGCGCCAAAATTTTGATAGGTCGTTGAACACATCAAAATTAAATACTAAATTATACCAAATTCAATTAGAATAATAGCAAGTCCAAGTATCGATCCACAGGGACTATTGTGAAATTAAACTAATTTAATTGTTAAATTCCTAAATTAATTTTGATAAAAAGATTGAATGATCATAACGTAATTTAATAACGAATAAATTAAACTAAGGAATTAAATTATCAATAATAAATGAAATTGGGTTTACTGGATTGGGGAAAAATCCTAAGGTAGAGAATTCACCACTAACCACGTGAATGAGACTTAACATCAACCATCAGTCGCAATTCGGTTTGAACAACCCAATATTTCACAACTACAAGTTTGAAATATTGATCAAGAGGGTTGTTGCATTCAATGTACAGGCACGAATCATCCTGAGTAGTACGAGTCGTTTGCTCTAAACTAAGTTAGCAAAACGACCTGTCTCTCATAACATGACTCATCTCATACTTTGAATACAAACACAAAGAATACTAATGTATAGAAAGCATTAAACAATCACAGAGAGTAAAATGCTTGAAGAGAAGAACGAAACAATTATTTATAAACTTCTAAAACATCCATACATTTATTCAAACCAATTTACAATTAAAACTCATGAAAAATTCCATTACATAGCTAGGGTTTCATCAAAACCCTAGAAAAGACGACTAGCCACTCATGGAGGAGTGGAAAGAGAAAGAAGATGAGGAAGAAACCACCATGGGAGACATCCTTGAAGCTTTTTGTTTTTCTGCCTTCCAAACCCTAGCCTCTCCCTTTAGGTCAAAACAAGTTCAGAACCCTAGAAAAGC
The DNA here is from genome assembly GCA_036172215.1 of Camellia granthamiana. Lineage (NCBI taxonomy): Eukaryota > Viridiplantae > Streptophyta > Magnoliopsida > Ericales > Theaceae > Camellia > Camellia granthamiana. Next base: position 132,401,124 of record CM069911.1, read on the forward strand.
CTTTTCATTTTCTTTTTATACTTCTACTCACTTCCAAACAGGTTTAAAACATCGGTTTGACTTTTTCAGAAAAAGTCAACTCTATCCAAATTTTGTCTTTTTGCCCATTTGATGCTCTGACGATGTACAACCTGATTGACATTCAATACACATAAAGTATACTGTTTAACTAGCAAGTGAAGTTAAGAGATTCTAATTAACGGCCTCAATGATGTACATTTCGGCCTTAATCAAAGACTTGAGGGTATTGTTGAGCCCATGGAGGCCCACCACAGGTCCCATTTTGATAATCCAAACCGTTCAATGTGTAAAACTTGTTGGGTATTATATATCTGTAAAAAATCACATTGATTGAATATTGATAGCTATCTCATTGTATCATATTTCTATCAATCGTTTATTTTTTCACCGTCTATTTTTTTTATACAAAACTGATTTGATCACATAGCTATCGATATCCGATCAACGTGATTTTTTACAAGCATATAGTACTCGACGAGTTTTACACATTAACGGCTTAGATTATCAAAATAGAACCCGTGGTGGGCCTCCACGGACCCAACAGTACCCTCTAGTCCGATCACAAACTGGACGGAAGCCAACCCCTTTTCAAAACTATCATTTGGTAATATAATTATTACACTTCAAAAATATTAATGTTAATAAATTTAAAATAAGGACAAAATAGGGAATTCATGTTATTTTAGTCCTTAATTTTTGAAAATTGATTAATATTTTAAGACAAAAAAAAATAGAATAATAAACTAATATTTTGAGACAAGGAGTATAAGTTATCGAATTATTCTTTATACCTTTTTGCACTTCAAACAATTATTAAAAGAAAAAAAAAAGGGTCAATTCTCAAAGAGCCGTGAGTTTGGCATATAGGGCAATTCTACGGTACATACTTTCTTTTGGGATGTGTATCATATGCCTTAGTTATGATATTTGTAGTTATTTTGGTTATAAAAAAAATTTGTTATACCTTATGTTGTGTTTGATTATGATCCCATTTTTGTTGTTTTTTTTTTTGTTATGACTTGTAAATGACTCATAAGGTTTTTGTTTATATCTTATATTATCTTTGGTTATGATTCGGTTTTTTTTTTTTTTTTTTTTTATTATTATTTTTATTTAAGTTATGACTTGTAAAAGATTCAATTATGATATTTGTGGTAATCAAACTTATAAATATCATATGGTACACCCCCCTCTAGGATATATACCATATGCACATTCGGTTACAACCTTTGAGCCAATGGTTATGATCTATTGCATTATTAGTTAGAAAAAATTACACTAACAGTCCTTATAGCTTAGGACTAGTATCACTTTGATATTTAACTTTTCAATTGTGATACATTTGATTTTAAATTTTGAATCTTGTTCTAAATAAGAACAATTAAGGATATTTTATTTGCAAATGGTCAATTTCAAAAGCAAAATCGTCATATAATTTATTTTGTGTTGATTAACTTGTATGTTGTTTGAAACGTAATGATCTCTCTTTTTTTTTAATGAATAATACTAATTTTTTCTTAGTTATGGCTCAATAGTTGTTTAGTTATACCTTATGTGATGTTTGGTTATAACTTAAATTTTTTTTTTAAATTATAACTCTCATATTATTGAATTATCCTATCTTTTATACCTCATTAGTGGTGCCTCGAAATCTCTTCTCTGGCCAAATGAGTTTTTTCTCTACAAATATATATATATATATACATACAGTAAAGTAAGCAATAATTGAACCTGAGGCCCTAAGTCTGATAACATCCTTCTTTTTAACATCAATAAATAGCATCTTTACCACTTAAACAACCCACACTATATATATTTTATATTTAAAATTAAAATTTATAATTTACAAATTTAACAGTACAATCATCTAGTGGACACACACCTCTAGTAACTAAAAACGTGTTCTTATTTGGTTTGGAGTTTTAAAAAATAGTTTCTTGAACTTTCAATTCATATGTTTTGTATTTTTAGTGATTTTTAAAAATATTTTAATAATTTATTTATATTTTAGATCCACTTAATCTTAATATACCTAAAAAGTATAAAATTTATACAAAATAATTTTAAAAATTAATTAAATACAACAAAATATGAAAATGTACTATTTTTTATTATAATTTTTATATTTTGTAAATTTTAAAAAAAAAATCACAAATATTATACTTTTTAAGTGTATTTAGATTAGGTGTATCTAAAAAATACAAATAAAATTACATAAAATATTTAAAAAGTTCACTAAAACCAAAAACAAAAATAAAAATAAAAAAACTCAATTTTTAGAAAAAAAAAAATGAATTAAACCAAACAAATATTTTTTTGCATTTTTTTAATTTTTAATGATTTTTTTTATTTAAATTATGTGTTTTTGTAGATTTGTTTCATGTATCAATCTACTAGTATTTTAAAAATACGAAAACTCTATCATATTTTTTACTTTTTTTAAAATCTTAATTTTATCCTCTCAAATTTACTATATTTTTTAAAAGTCATGAAGAACCAACTTTCACTTTTTATCTTTTGAGTTGAACCCCCAAAAACAATATACCTACCTCCAAGGGTTCTAGATAAATATAAACGGAAATGAGCCGTAGCTCGAATTGGTTGGCTCGAATTGGCTCGAAAGAGGGAGAGAAGAGAGGAAGAAGAGAGGAGAAAGAGACAGAGGACAAAGAGGGAGAGAAGAGAGAAAGAAGAGAGGAGAAGAGAAAGAGGAGAAGAGCCAGCACCACCGCCGCCGCCGAGGATCGTCGTTGCTCGTCGCCGGCCGTCACTACTCATCGCCTCGTCGCCGGCCGTCGCTGCTCGTCGGGTCTGCCTCGCCTCCGCCCCCCGCCCCCCACCTCCAGTCCCTCCTCCTCCTCCTCACTCCTTCCTCTTCTTCCTTCCTTCTCTTCTCCTTCTCTGCTTCTGATTCGAGCCAATTTCGAACAGCCCCATTTGTTGGGCCCCCTCCAGTCCCTCCTCCTCCTCCTCCTTCTCCTCCTCCTCCTCCTCCCTCCTTCCTCCTCCTCCTTCCTTCTCTTCTCCTTCTCTGCTTCTGATTCGAGCCAATTTCGAACTCCACCTTTCGAGCTACGTAGCACTACCGAAATATAAATAAGTTGTCTCCCTTCTTATTAAAATAAAAAAAAATCCACCTTTCTATGTTTTACAGTGATGATAATTGAAGAATAAAAAATAATTATTCTTTCTTATTTCCTATGTCTGCTTCTATACAGATATACATAATATTTACAATTGACCATCATGGATCAAATTGTTGTAAATAATTTTGGTTGAATCTTCAAATTGTATGCATCCATTCAAATCTAAACAGAGGAAAGCGCATACGTTTTTAAAATATAGATTTGTACTGCATCTCAAAAATTCACAGATTATCTTCATACACTTCTTTTTTGTTTAGATTAGATTTTATGAACTATAATATTTTACATTGTACTTTAATAAGGAAGGTATAATGTCAAAATTCTAAACAAGATTCATTGATTTTATTTTTTTAAATCTGTTTTTTAGTTTTTGATTTTTCATATTTTTGTTGTTTATTTTTCATATTTTCTCAGTTTTGCTTATTAAAGATACTGAAAATTCTTCATATTTTATATTTGAATTATACTTTTACATGAATATTTAATATCTAATAATCTAAATATAATTAAAAAGTAAAATATTGGTAAAAAAAATTATAAATTCGAACACGTACCATTTATTATTATTATATTTTATTTTGTTATTATTATTATTACCATTATTTAATATTAATAAATTTCTTCAAAAAGAATACACAAAAAATTATTTTCTCAATGTATTTAGATTAAGTGAATGTAAATCTAAAGTAAAATTATTATTAAATTAAGTGAATCTAAAGAAGAAAATAAAAGAATTACTTAAAAAAATGGTGTCAAACACAAAACAGAAAATCAAAAAAATTTAAACAAAAGTTTGAAAAAATAAACCAAACCAAATATTGTAAACTTCTATTTTTTAAATATTTCTTCACTAATCTCTATTTTTACACAAATTATTCACAAATTCCTTTTAATTTTATGTGAATTTAATAATCTAATTAAAAAATAATACACGTAACACTAAACATATACACTATGATAAAGTACTTAATTATGAATAATTAACTTTTTATTATTACCTGTATTATATTGTTGCAAAATGTTTCATGTATTACTTTTGTAATATCTTATATATGTCAGTGTCTACATATATAAATATATAAAAAAAGATATATAAATGCAAATTTATATATATTACTGTGTTCATACATTGCCAATCCGTAATGTTATATTACCATTGAATACTTTAATTTTCTAACATGTATCATTTTAGTAATATAGCTATATTTGTTAGGAAAAAACTACGGAATTATGTATTGTCTTCCTATCAACTTATATTCAATACATATATGTATACATGTTATACAAATAAATGTTTACAACAAATACTTTCAATAATAAACTAAGACTTTGCAAAACATTTCCATCACGAATAATTGTACTCTTTTTTTTTTTCTCTTCACAGAAAAAAAAAACACATTATTGAGGAAAAATGAATTTTGAAATTTATAACAATATGATATTGCCTCAAACTCTTACTCATCAAAACATTTTGATTACAATGAGTTATAATTGTGAGTAAAAAGAAAAACAAGAAGATGATGAAACAAAAACTACATAAGATTTATTACAACATACTCTCCAAGCAAAGTTAGACAAGCTGAAATTGGAATTGTCCTATTTGTTGTGAAGTTTAAGAAAAATAATGTACCTTATACACACATTTTAGTCAAATTATTATATTGTTGCAAAATGTTTCACGTATTACTTTTGTAATATCTTATATATGTCAGTGTCTACATATATAAATATATATATATATATATAAACATATAAATGCAAATTTATATATGTTACTGTATTCATACATTACTAATCTGTAATGCTATATTACCATTGGATACTTTAATTTCCTAACATGTATCATTTTAGTAATATAGCTATATTTGTTAGGAAAAAACTACGGAATTATGTATTGTCCTCCTATCAACTTATATTCAATACATATATTCATACATGTTATACAAATAAATGTCTACAACAAATACTTTCAATAATAAACTAAGACTTTGCAAAACATTTCCATCACGAATAATTGTACTCTTTTTTTTTTTTTTCTCTTCACAGGAAAAAAAAAAAAAACATTATTGAGAAAAAATAAATTTGAAATTCATAACAATATGATATTCAAACTCTTACTCATCAAAACATTTTGATTACAATGAGTTATAATTGTGAGTAAAAAGAAAAACAAGAAGATGATGAAACAAAAACTACAGAAGATTTATTACAACATGCTCTCCAAGCAAAGTTAGACGAGCTGAAGTTGGAAATGTCCTATCTGTTGTGAAGTTTAAGAAAAATAATATACCTTATGCACACATTTTAGTCAAATTATAAGAAAAAAATAATAATCAAATAATGCCAAAACATTATCGCAGCAATTCAATGATACAGAAAATAAGTATATCAAATAAAAAGTTTCGATCAATTTTGGTCATATATGTTAATTACTAACATATGACATAATAAATTATGTAACTTGACAGTTTTATGAAAGTGATCATGAAAACACTTATAAGTATAGATCTATAAATATTGTGAAAATAATTATGAATTCCTATAATGATTGAAATATTAAGGTACAATGTCATTATATTTTCTTAAAAAAACTATTTCACATTTTTTACCTAAATGAAAATATACTAATGATTAATGTTATATTTTTCAATATAGAAGATATTCGTGGCACATTAAACGAGGCTTAATAACTCTTTATATATAAAAATATATTACATATTGATATTAATGCATTCTTATGAGATGAACTGTTAAACAAAATTATATAATTGTGTAATTAATTCCAAACCTTCAATTGTATTACATATACGGATTATGAAAAATTGAAGTGAGAAGTTGATAGAAAAAAGATTTACGTAACACTTATTTAAAAGGACTTGTTTATTATTTATTATTTAAGATAAGATTGATTTTCAACAATTTAACTGTAAATTAATATTTATTTTATAAAAATTATCATTTATTATTTAAATTTTTTAGCTAAGCATATATTCATTTTTTACTTAGTTGTATTTTGAGTACAGATCAGTCTCCATACTTTGTGTACATATCACACACTAATTTAAAAGGCAAATATAATTACGGTACTAACAGTTGATGAAAAAGTACATGTACGTGCAACGCACATATCTAACCACTAGTTTAAAAAAAATTAATAAAAAAATTAATTATTTTTTGTCCTTTCTTAGACTTTTTAATTTTTTAATTTTTTTTTTTTTTGATCCGTCTAGTTGAGTAGAACTAAAAAGAAAGAAGAAGAAGGAGCCAACCAACCCCAAACACCCACTCAATTACAAATTTATTTTTTTATTTTTATTTTTTTGACACCCTATAAATCAAATTTTGAAATTTTTAGATCAACTAGTCTAAACTCTATTATTTAGGGCCATAAGAAAATTACAATTTAAGAGCTATAGTACTCCCAAATATCTGTCTTATAACATTTATCTGTCCAGATATATATTTTAAATCTAAGCCCAAGCCTGCTCAAAAATTTTGTAATTTACCCTATTGTTGGCTACATATTTTGTAAAAGCCAATTACAGTTCGACACGTGGCAGAGTAAAGGTAATATAAGAAGACTACTCAAGTCTTCGATCCTGATCGTACAGGTGGCAGTGAAAATTGGTTCTCACGTGATCTGAGTAGCACTGGATCAGTAAAGAGATACAAGGTGACGTGGCTTCAACGGTTACTCGTATTCAAATTCAAATACAAGAGGGAAGCCCAACTGCAAGTGATGGCGTAGTGGAACTACTTCTAAGGCAGCATGATCAGCGATCATGGAGGAGCAGTTCGACGGTTTGAAGTGCAGTTCGATGGTCATCCTTGAGGAGTATAAATAGCAAGGAGGTCCCCAGAAAAAGCCCCCAGACTCAGATCATACAAACCAGTCTTACTTTACATATTTTCTTTTCCAGTTTTTACATTTCCAGTCTTTACCCTGCACTTTAAATACCTGTTCTTTACATTCCTGCACTTTAAATACCTGCACTGCACTTCATTCATAGGAGTAGTTTCAAGTAGATTCAAGTAGATTGTTGTTGTAAACCTCTACGAGGCTGAGTTTGGACCATTGTAAGTTTTCATTTTAATGAAATACTTCCATTGTTCTTCATATTAACTGTTATTTCTCTTAATTTCTCCTAAGTCAAGCCACCAGTAAAAGTCCTCTTCATTGAGGCTGAAAGAACTAAAACACAATCGTCTGATAATTGGTTGGCAATTATAATTTCTGTAAGGACTGATTGATCCTTGCTGGCACGCTCGCATTTACAAAAATACCCTTCGAAAGCCAAAAAGCCAACATATATTTTTGGCACGCCCAGTGGGACCAATTTAAAATGGCTAGACGAAGACGACAAGGAGAAAATGAACGCTTCGAAGAAGGCGTAGAAGAAGAGGTAGAAATACCTAATCAAGAGGATAATGTGGTAACACATCCTGTGGAAACTCCCATGTTATCAGAACCTATGGTCGAACAGACCAGTACTTCTGGACAAGAACCATATGTTCATAATATTGGACGAAACCAAGGAATTGGACCATCAACTATTCTATTTACTCAGCCAATAAATCCATGGGATGGCCTAGTAGATGCCATGGGACAACAATTAATGAACACAATGGAAAGGTGGGCAACATCCTTTTTGGATAGAATGAATAACCACCAACCAACTAACACAAGACACACAAAGGAAGTTTTAAATGTCCCTCAGCAAAGATTGGCTAGAGATAAACAGCCTATGCAAGTTAATGGGCACTTTAATGGTTAGACTAGTAATCAGAATTATGAAAGACCATCACCTCAGTCTTGGTATGAACCCATTTCGAGACCTGTAGCAGGCCAAAATGCCTCAGTACTCAACAATGAAGCCACACAAGTTGGTAGATCTGGTCAAGTACAATAAACCGACATAAGAATGGTTACAAATCCCATGTTCGAAGCCATACCTGGCACAAGGGGGTACACTAATCCCTTATTTGAATTTATACCCGGGGGGTTGGAGGGTTTTCCTGCAAATGGCAGAGACACAACACCTATTCCAGTACCTTTCGCAGGTCCCTTTGCAGGTCAGGCTCAAAGGGGTTACCTATACCCCCAACAGCAACCTGCACCACAGGGACAACCAGTCCCAAATGTACCACCTTACGGACCAAGAGGACCACAAGCACAAGTTTGTCCACCAAACCCTGTGTTTGTTCCTCCAGTAGTGGTTCAGCAGGCACAAAATATGGTCCCTAGGGACCAAATTGTTGATATTGTTAGGGAGATGTGTGGACCGATGGCTCGGGGGATCCAGACTCCTGTATACAGAAAGCCATACCCAGAGTGGGTGGATAGGGTACATGAATACCCAAGGGGTTTCAGGATACTAGATTTTACCCTTTTCTATGGGAGTGGAAATCAATCAACAGTAGAGCATATTGCTAGATTTGCTGCTCAATGCGGTGAATTTACTAATCATGACTATATGAAACTGAGATTATTCCCAAATTCTCTAACTGGGGGAGCATTTGTATGGTACATTAACCTTACACCTGGCTCTATTCAAACTTGGCAACAAATGGAAGAGGTATTTTAGGCCCAACTCTTCCAATCGGAGCCAGAGGTTTCCATGGTAGACTTGGCAAGATTGAGTCAAAGGCTTGAAGAAAAGGCCACTCAGTTTATTGCCAGATTTAAAAGGGCTCGAAATAAATGTAGAGTCATCCTGCCAGAGCCAGAATTCGTAAGATTGGCTCAAAATGGCTTAGAATTCAGGCTTCGAAAGAAGTTTGACTCAACTGAATTCAGAGATTTGGTGGAATTAACCTATAAGGTGTCTCGATATGAAGCATTATTAGAGGAGGAACAAGATCGAAATAATGCATCGTATAAGACATATTATAGAGATCCTAATTATGAGATCGATGTAGCAGAGATTGTGGGCAAAGAACCTGTAATCTGTGAAGCATTAATTCATAAGGATACAACAATTGACCAGCAGTTTAAGAAGAAAGACTTTCACAGGAAGTACTCTTTCGATTTAACTAAAGCAGATGACATTTTTGATCATTTGCTTGCGGCCAATTTCTTTAAGTTGCCAAAGGGAGTAAAAATGCCATCTCCAGATGAACTTAAAGGAAAAGTATATTGTAAATGGCATAACTCTTGGTCTCACTCGACTAAAAACTGCATTGTTTTTCGAGACAGGATCCAAGAACAAATTCGGAAATGAAGTTTGAAATTCCCAGCCAAAGCAGAAAAGACCATGGGGATTGACAGTAATCCATTTCCAGAAGTTAGAGAAAGCGCAGCTAATGTTGTTGTACCAAACTTCCAGAATTTATCTCTGCAGGAATTGGAAGAGGTCAATGTGCAGATGCATATTGCCAACCAGACAACTGCCAAGAAGGACACTGGAAATCTACCAGCCATTGGACAAGGTTTCTCACGCCAGATGGGAGACTCTGATGAAAAAGCACTGGATGATGATTCCTTAGAAGCAGCTGTAATGCAAAGGATGTGTCCCAGGTGCAGACTGAGTTACAAATGGTTGAAAGGCCTTCCAATCGATGGGAAGCAATATTACAGGGATGTACAGAGACGTCCTAAATCAACCAATGCTTACAACAAAAGGCCGTATCCGGCTAGTGATAGGCAGCGGCCATTAGTGGTTGAGCCTGCAGTGGACAAAATGCATGCTAAAGGCAAGAAACCCTTGTATGAGTCCAGGCCACCTAACTATTACAGAATGGAGAGCAGTCATTCTGAAAGAAGACTGGAGAGGAGTTCAGGTTATGGGAGCAAAGCCAGAGATTAGCCCCCTAGACCAACTTCACGCAGGACAGAAAGTGGCTACTTCCATCGAAGGTCTGAATCAGGCTCAAAACATGAGGTCAGAGCTAAGCACTTACCTTCACAGCCAGTTTCGAAGATGGCTTCGAAGGTAGAAGGAAACAGTTCAACATCTGGATCAGTAAGTTCGTGGGTACCTGGGGTCCCAGATTGGTTTGTAATGCAGAGCAAGCCTAGGGAAGCGCCTACCCAAAGGGGTGTTGGAAACCAAGGCAGGATGGTCAAACCTCCTTTAGTGGCTCCGAATAATTGGGTATTGCTTAAACATCCAAAGACAAAGGAACCAGATATGGTCCCAGTCATTTCGAGATCACAAAGGAGAAAGATTCAGCGCAGGTACACCCAGTACCAGCAAGATCTGAAAGAAAGTGGAGAGAGTTCTTCACTGGTCAAGACAGAAGGAAAGGAAAATCCAAAGTCAGACCATGCTCCAAAGCCAATTCTACAGAACAAAGTGGTTTGCAACAGAGAACAGTTGGCCAAGGTTCATTCTGAACTAAAAGCCAGAGAGAAGGCTAGTTTAGCAGGGCTGGAGAAGGCTCTGATGGAAAGTGGTAGCGAGACAGAAGAAGAGATTGGCATAGGCCAAAAGAAAGAAATGGTGGAAGAAGAAATGTTCGAAGCCTTCATGGCTGAGCAAACGTTTTTGGTTGAAAAACCAGTCGAGGAAAACCATTCGAAGGAACTTTTTAGCAGTGAAGTGCCAGAATGCAGCATGTAGGATGCTTCTGAAGTAACTGAACAAGGTAGTCAAGAGGGGAAACAGGCACTGCCAGCCATCCAGTTTGGCTCATTTCCCCCAGTATCAGTCAATATGGTACATATACTACCTCACGAGTTCGAAGCTGGAGATGAGAACCAAGATGGTCAAGAAGTTGATCTAATTCCAGTCTCTAGTGAAGATTCACAAGTGAGTATGGTACAGGATGATTCCGAAATGGCTACCCCAATGGAAACTGAATATGAGAGTGAAGAAGAGGTGAGCACTAACCTCTCATATCCTTTTGAATATCCCTCGAATGCTATGACACAACATGTCAAGCCTTTGTACATCAAGGCTTTCTTCGATGGGATACAATTGAACCGAGTCCTGATAGATAATGGGGCAGCAGTGAACTTACTACCAAAATCTTCTTTGAAGAAACTAGGGAAAAGGAATCCCAGGTTGATTCCAACCAGCACAACCATTGCTGGTTTCGCTGGAGACAAACAGATGGCCCAGGGGATTCTGCCCATTAACTTGAGTGTGGGAACCAGGGACTGCATGACAGCATTCTTCGTAATTGACAGTAATGCTAAGTACAATGCTTTACTTGGGAGAGATTGGATCCACACTAACAAATGTGTGCCTTCCTCTTTGCATTAGAAAATCATGATGGCTTTGGGCAATGGAGAGACAGAGGAGATTGATGCAGATCCTCAACCTTTCATAACCTGTGCAGACTTCGCAGAGGCCAAACTGTATATTGAGGGAGTAACACCACTCAGTATACTGAGGAAAGCTGATGGCTCAGCCGAAGTAACGGCTGATGAGGAAGTGACACACCTGAAGCACTTAGTCCAGGAGAGTACTGATAAAGAGATTGTCGTTAAGGATGACAATGATGCCTGGTTGTAGGCAAAGAGATGAAGAACAAGAAGCCAAGTCTTTGGCTCTAATTAAACTCTCAACATTGGATGTAAAATCAATAGTCCAGCAAGTACAGGAGCAAGAAAGAAAAGTCATGATAATTGGCTGCAAACAGGAGCAGCAACAGGTCAGAATTTTGACCCTTGGTAAATACTGTGCATTGGACATTGAAACAAAAGTCCAGGAAATACAGGAAGAGGATGCCTTATGGACAGATTTTGTCTATGAGGAGGAGGGAAAAGATGTTGAACTAAAGAACCCGGGAGCAAAACAAAGCGAAAGGATTGCTTCAAAGGTAGAAGAAACCAAGGAAGAAGTTTCAATAAGTTCTCAGACATAAGACCCCTTAGAAGAAGTAAATTTAGGGGAAGGTTCTATACAACAGCCCACCTATATAAGTGCTTGTTTGAATGTTTTGGACAGGGACCAGTTGTTGGTTGTTCTAAAGAAATACAAAGATTGCTTTGCATGGTCTTATAATGAACTACCAGGATTGGATAGGTCATTAGTGGAACATAGGCTCCCTATGAAGCCTAACTTCAAGCCATACAAGCAGAAACCAAGAAGAATGAGTCCAGAAGTAATTCAGAAAGTCAAGGAAGAGATTCTTAGACTACTAAAGGCAGGCTTTATTAGGACAGCCAGGTATGTTGAATGGCTATCTAATATTGTGCCTGTAGTCAAGAAGAATGGTAAAATGAAGGTATGCATTGACTTCAGAAACTTAAATCTAGCAACTCCAAAAGATGAGTACCCTATGCCTATAGTGGATCTGTTGGTAGACAGTTCAGCAGGGCATCAAGTTTTATCAATGATGGATGGACACTCTGGTTATAACCAAATCTGCATTGCAGAGGAGGACATCCACAAGACAGCATTCAGATGTCCTGGGAATATTGGCACCTTCGAATGGGTTAAAATGCCATTTGGCTTGAAGAATGCCGGAGCTACATATCAGAGAGCTATGAACACTATCTTTCATGAACACAAGCCAATGGTCAAGCTGAATCATCCAATAAGTCCTTGAAAAAAGGAATACAAAAGGTTGTGGAAGATAATCCTAGGGATTGGCATAACCTGTTGTTGGATGTTTTATGGGCTTACAGAACTTCTCCAAGGTCAAGCACAGGAGTCACTCCTTATGCCTTAGTATATGGGCATGATGCAGTGTTACCTATGGAGATTAATGTTAAATCTTTGAGGGTAAGATGCCAAGACCAGTTAGATCTGGAGCAGTACCATCAGAGTATGTGCTTGGAATTAGAAGGCATAGATGATGCCAGAATTTTGGCATTAAATAGCACTCTTTTCCAAAAGAAGAAAGCAGCCAAGAATTATAATAAGAAAGTCAAACACATTGGCTTTGATGAAGGTGATTTGGTATGGAAAACAATACTCCCAATAGGAATTAAGAGCCATAAGTTTGGCAAATGGTCACCTAACTGGGAAGGGCCATATCAGATTCATAGAGTTCTGCCTTTTGGAGCATACCATTTGAGAAATTTGAATGGTTATGTGCATCCCAAAAAGATTAATGGTAGATATTTAAAACCTTATTTTCCAACCATTTGGGAAACACAAGGGATAAAATAAACACTATATACAAGAACACAAAGACTGCTCAAATGATAGACAAAAATTTGTGCTTTCATAAAGAATTAAGTACATTTTGCCACAAATTGGCCCAAAATTCATTACAATGTCTTAATTGTTTTTGTACAATAGATTTCCTATTGCTAAGCGAGGGAACTAGTTGAATAGCTGCAGCCATCTCTTCCTTTCGATCAGCCAGTCCCTGGTTGGTGATTTGCAATTTTGTATCAGTTCGGACTAAGGCTCGATTTACTGCAGCTAGCTCCTCTTCAAGTTGAGCTTTCCTCTCCAGCAGCTGGACTCGAAAGTGGGAGGCAGAGGAGTGTTGTTCCTTAAGCTTTGATACTTCGGTATGTACTTGGGAAACAAAACTCTGGTCACCAGCCAATTTCTCATCCTCAGCCTTGGCAGCTTGGCAAATACTGATGTAAAAATCGATAGTAGCTGCTGCCTGAGATAAATGACTTGAAACATCCATGCCTGACTGCTCAGCAAGTTTGCAGCACTAGAGGAACCCATTTCTGATTATAGGCCTCTGTAGAGCCTCGAAGGGAATCCTTGAAAAGGAAATCAACAGTTCCAGACATGTGTCCAGGTCTATTGAAGGTGCAGAAGGCTTGCTGCTGGAAGAAGAAGAACTCTCGACAATTTCCAGCAAAGAGTCAGCTAAGACTAATGGCTCAGCTTCAACATTGGATGTTGGAGAGGTAGAAGGTATGTCAAAAAGACTAGCTAGTCTTGCTTCGAAGACATCTACCTCATCCATAGACATGAGGGGTGCAGAGAGAGTTTTGGTGGAAGGCGTAAAGGACTGCATGGGGATAGGAGAAATGGATGAAGCATCTTTGGCAGCCTCTATGGTCTTAACCACCAATGAATCAAGTGAAAAGGGGTTGGAAGTAGGTAAAGATAATGAACCATGAGTTGGGGAACTACCAGCACCCTCTGTAGGAGAATCAACTGCCATTAGAGATGGAATAGCAGTTGGAATTTCTGTGAAAGAAGGAGGAGCAAGGCTCGAAAGAGAATTGGACTGAAGTAGGTCAAAGGTCAAGAAAGGGAGGTATGGTTCTAAGCCAAGAAGGAGAGATGCAGGAATGCTGGGGCTCAAAGAAGGTACATCGAATATAGGCCTTGGAAGTGGGAGTACGATTTAAATAACCCTGACATTCTGCATTTGATCAACCTCAACTGAAATTGAGGGAGGCCTCATTGGAAAGATAAACGCAGTAGTTGTTGCTGCAAAAGGAAGAAGTGGAAAGCAATGTCAAATTTTAATACCAAAAGCTGACAAAGGAAGAACAGCAGAAGCGTGAAAGAAATTACTTGTTTCAGAAATGTTGACAATAGTGGGAGAGCTGCGAAGGGAATAATATTCAGCAGTCTGTTGCCTTCTTGCCGTTTCCCTTTGTAATGCATCAGCAGTAGCAGCTTCATCCCTCATAAATTGTTGCTGCCGTCTCTTTTCAGCTCTCTCAAAGACAATCATAGCTTTGGAATGTTCCTGCTCTACTGCCTTGGCAGCTGCTTCATGAATAGGGTCTTCAACTAAGTCAGTAGCAGGAACAGTCACTTTCTTTCCCTTCCTTCTTGGCAGAGATACTACCGGCTCCTTTTCAACCTCCCTTTCTTCAACTTGGGGTTCAGATTCTTCAGAAGTAAGATCTTTACCCATTGTTGTGGTAGTTGCCTCGGGAGTAGGATGTTCGATTATGTCAGAAGAGGAGACAGCCATCTTTTGTCTTTTTGTTCTTTGCAAAGGCACTTCTGACTCTTGCTCAAACTCTCTTTCCTCTGCCAAAGATTCAGATTCCTCAGGAGTGAGGATTAGCTTCCTTTTCTGTTTCTGTTGTTGTTTCTTTTTTAGAGTAGCTAAAGTTTCAGCTCTTTTAGGGGATTCTTTTTGTGGGGATTCTTTTTGTGGGGACCCTGCACCAAAGAACATGAGTGTAAAGGAAACAAACAAAAGATCCAAAAGAAATAAAAAAGGACCTGAAAATGCTTACCCTTCTTCGAAGCAGCTCTAGTAACTCTAGCTGGAGGGGGTGAAGTTGCAAGAGCAGTTGTGGCAGCTTTAGGAAGAAGGGGAATGTTCTCAGCTGTTGCTGACTTGGCCTTCGAAGGCACTTCCAACCCTATTAGCAAGTCATGAGGGTGTACAGATAGGCGCACTTCCATATTGGCTGTCCACCAGTTCTGGAATCTTTTCAAAACTAAGCCAGATGGAAGAAAGGGTACAAATTGGAATTCATTCAATTCCTTCAGCAGTTTGAGTATTGCCGTCTCTAGCTTGGACTTAGATATTCTCAAGTCTCTAGCAGTAAGATGGACATTCGAGAGACTGCAAAGAGGAACAAGTATCCCTTGAGTGAATCCAAATTGTCTGGCGAACTGAAAAGGGCAATACACCTCAGATATGCATTTATAGGCCCGAGGGTTCAAAGTGCCAATGAACAATTCCCTTAGTAGCAGTATAGAGGCCCACATATCTTTATGAGGTGAGGTGGAACACTCTTTATCAGCCAGAAAAGTCTACAGCCAGGTTGGTCCTTTGTTGGCTTCAAAAGGACAAAAGAAGGAAGCAGATGGAGAAATAGGGAGTTGGTGAAAGAAAGTAAGGTAATAAGCAAAGGAAGCAGGATAGAGAGCAATCCTGGCATACTTTTCCCTATAAGTACTAGGATCCTGAACAAGGAATTTTAGACATTTGGGATGTAAGTCAGTGAAGTAGGCGAAGAGCCAGAGTTGGAGCACCCAGAAGGGACCTCCTTGGTTAACGTCAAGAGTTTTTTCGCAAAATTGGGAGCAAGCTCTGTAGACATGGCCTAATAGATAAGGGGCAAGAGCTAGGTGTTTTTTCAAGATAAGTGTCTTTGCAAGTGGAGCGAACTCAGGCATAATCCTTTGAGATGAAGTGCAAAAGAGAAACTTGCACAACCAGTATAAAATAAAGGAAAACAGCTCTCTGTCTCTCACAGGGCCTTCCCTTTTATTTTCAGCTTTTACGAAATCACTGTAAGAAGAGTTTAAGGCTGGAAAGGAAAATTTGACAGGGAGGTCTGGGTAGTTAGGAGTAAAAGAAGAGCAATGGGGTGAAAGCCCTAAAAGATGGCAAATATCAAGAACGGTGGGGGCCATCATGCCGCATCGAAATTGGAAGAAATTAAAAGCCATATTCCAAAAACATAGAGCAGCAGAGATTAAAAAGGGATCCTCAGGAATGATGAACCTGGAAAGACGAAGAGCGTCAAGGATGCAGAGCTCCTGTAGGTCATCTTCTCTCGCAGGCACAACCCTGTCATACCATTCCTCCCATTCAGCTCTCAATGTCAGCCAGTAGCGATGAGGCCGGGTCATTCTCTAATTGCTCCAGTCAAGCCCTCCTTCATAGAGAAGAAAGTGATCCTCCAAACGAGGGTATAAAGCTGGGAGTTGGTCAGAAGCTTCCCGAAAGATGGGACCTAGAACGTACTCTTGTTGGTTGCTATGACGAGGGACAGAGAGACGTCCATCTATGGTGCTTGGCCCACCAGTTGTTAGCTTGGCGATTTCTTCATCAATACATCGTTTCAAAGCCATGGTGGGGCTGATACGGTCGCCAGCAAGTACTTTTAGCGAGGAGGGATCCATTGGTAGCAAGCAGTAAGGAAGAGAGGGTTAACAGAAGATTGGTAGAAAGAAGGGTTTGTACGTTAAAAGAGCAAGTGATTTCAGAGCACGAAACGAAAGGGTTTTTAAAGCCTTTGTGTCTGAAAGATATATTGCGTAAGTCGCTAAGTACTAGAAGTATGAATACAAAAAATTTCCTTCAATATTGATACTTTTGGAGGGAAAAACACAGCCCAGATGCTGAGATCAGCTTCGAAATAAAGTGTTTGGCTTCGAAACTAGATTTTGGCGCCGAAATCAAACAACAACGGCTTCGAAATACAGAAGTCGGCTTCGAAGCATACTAGATGCTTAAAAATGTAAGGATACTCAAGGATGGGTTTACTTAGAAGAGATCAAAGACCTGTAATAGGTTTCTTAACAAAAGTAGTACCCTTGAGGCAAAGCTTAAGGCATCTTAGGGATGTGATTTGTTATTCGAAACATCTAAACCAATAGTTGGTTTGAATTTACACAGAGAATTGTTTGTTCGGTTAAAACAGTGTACCCCAAGGGCAATTTCCATATTGTTGTAAGTATGGACTGTCGCAAAACTAGTCAGTATTAACCATGACCATATTTTGGTTATGATTAAAACAAGCTTTGAGGGGAAAAGATTGTTAAAATTCGAAGCACCAATTTCAAACAAAAATCAACAAGAGTTGGTAACCACAGTTCATAAATTGGAGAATTCATCCCAACATCCTTATTGGAAATTGATTGGACCTATATTCGAAGGATAAGATTATTAAATTCAAAGCACTGTTTCTAAGATGATATCAGCCAAAACTGTCAACTTTATTCCATAAATTGGAAAAGTCATGTTGGTTCTTAGTGTTTTCATTTTCAAACAATTGAGTCCACATTCGAAGAATAAGATTGTTCAGTTCGAAGCTTTGGATTGGCTTTAAAAGGCAAATGGAAACAGGATCAAACAATGCCAAGTGAAGAATTCTGTTTATATTAAAGCCAAAGCAATTACATCGAATGACCCTATCTGGGTATAAACTCAAGCTCATAAAAATAAGGAATAGAATAAATAACAAGATCATGAAATTTAGTCCAACAATGATCAATGAATTTTTGTTCTTTCTTTATTATATCTTCTATTTCTTCTAACGTTGGCTGCATAAGTTGATGTGCTCTCACTTCGTAGTAGAGCTCTTCAGCCTTTATTTCGAAAGCTTCCTCTCTCAATCTTTGTTCCACTTCGTCTATGACCAAGTCATCCCAATACGCAAAATCTTTATTCTTAAAATCATCGAATTCTTCGATGAAGTTCTCTGCTTCATACTGGGCATGAATTCGCAGAGACGAAAGTTGATCCAAAGATTGTGTAGTGACCATGGAATTTCGATGCCAGTAAAGGAGCACTGGAAGTTGGTCCAGGAACATATGAAGTTCTGCTTGGGCAAGGGGATTAAGGACATGGCCCCTAGTCAGAATATCACAAGCCCATCGAAGGTTCTTGAGAGGGGCTTCGTCCTCAAGAACATTGAAGGGCAAATGAGAGAAAGCTGCAAGTAGAAGTTGAGCTTGTTTCTGCTCAGCTGGAGTGGGGGAAGGTGGAGGTTTGTAAGGTGGGAAGACTGTTTCCATAGGAAGGGCAAGCCTCAGTCTCTCTGTCCAGCAAAGAGTTGGTAGAGGAGAAGGTGTGGATGCTTCTGTTTCAGAAGATGGAGAAGGAGATGTGGATGGAGAAGAAGGTGTGGATGCTTCTATTATGGGAGATGGCACAGGAGCAGAAGGAACAAAGACATTAGTATAATTAAGCCAGTCAGAAGAATAAATCTTTGCCTTCTGGGCTAGGAATGATGGGTTGTACCCTTGTGCTTCTTCTGGGCGCCAGGTAGCGTGCATTATCTTTGTAGGCATGGAGGATGTCTACCATGCCACAAGCTGGTTCTCCTCCAAACTGCGTCGATGGTTAATGGGCACGTAAGGGTAGACCACTAAACTTCGAGCATAGGAAGGAAACTCCAAAGGGTCAGTGAACTCAACAAAATGATGGTTGATTCGTTCCCTCAAATCATAAGTCTCAGGTGTTGACCAGCTTGTCCAGCCAGAAACCCCAGAAGATGAAGAAGTTGTAGCTTCACCCCATGCAGAGTTTTGTAAAGAAGAGTTTCCTAAGTCCATATTTGCAACTTGCCAAATCAAAGGTTTGAGAGCAGTTTATTCGAGGTACAAGGGGGAGTTAGAGGAAGAACTTCTTGTATCTGTGTCTGCAACTTGTTGAATCGAAGGATTAATGACAATGTGTTCGTAGTCCAAAGGTTGGTAATTTACAAAGGCTCTCATGACCTGAATATAGAAAGGCGGGTAAAGGTGGCTAATGAATGCGTGGAGGTTCTTTCGAGGGGAAGCAGCATTACTCAATGGCTCTTCGTATGCTTGATCAATAGAAAGGGAAGTTGATTTAGCCATAGTCTGTTCGAATGCTAAGGTATTGGGATGTTCAACAAATTGAAAGAGAGTTAATGCAAATGATCACCAAATAGACGACGGTTGTGTTTCCAGAAAATAGATTCCCTGCACGTTCTAAAAGCGCGCGAAAAAACTATGATCCACTAATATCACCAAGTATTGGGTATATTAGTGTGGGGGGTAATGTTGGCTACATATTTGTAAAAGCCAATTACAGTTCGACACGTGGCAGAGTAAGGGTAATATAGGTAGACTACTCAAGTCTTCGATCCTGATCGTACACGTGGCAGTGAAAATTGGTTCTCACGTGATCTGAGTAGCACTGGATCAGTAAAGAGATACAAGGTGACGTGACTTCAACGGTTACTCATATTCAAATTCAAATACAGGAGGGAAGCCCAACTGCAAGTGATGGTGTAGTGGAACTACTTCTAAGGCAGTATGATCAGCGATCATGGAGGAGCAGTTCGACGGTTTGAAGTGCAGTTCGATGGTCATCCTTGAGGAGTATAAATAGCAAGGAGGTCTCCAGAAAAATCCCCCAGACTCAGATCATACAAACCAGTCTTACTTTACATATTTTCTTTTCCAATTTTTACATTTCCAGTCTTTACCTTTCCTGCACTTTAAATACCTATTCTTTACATTCCTGCACTTTAAATACCTGCACTGCACTTCATTCATAGGAGTAGTTTCAAGTAGATTCAAGTAGATTGTTGTTGTAAACCTCTACGAGGCTGAGTTTGGACCATTGTAAGTTTTCATTTTAATGAAATACTTCCATTGTTCTTCATATTAACTGTTATTTCTCTTAATTTCTCCTAAATCAAGCCACCAGTAAAAGTCCTCTTCATTGAGGCTGAAAGAACTACAACACAATCGTCTGATAATTGGTTGGCAATTATAATTTCTGTAAGGACTGATTGATCCTTGCTGGTACGCTCGCATTTACAAAAATACCCTTCGAAAGCCAAAAAGCCAACACCTATCTTTACTAAAAATAAATCTTATAACATAAAAATCAATAACGTTGTATTTAATTTCGCATAAACATTTCAGTTTTTGCTCCTTCTATCATAGGTTAAAAACTTGGTGTGTATTTTTCTCCTAAGTGTGTTTTCTTTATTTTAAAACAAAAAAAAACTAAACATAATTTATATAAAATACACTTTCATGCTGCGCTGTGTTCAATGACTATTCCTAAGCCTAGCCCATTTATTGATTCGGCTTAAAAGTTCAACCCAGCTCGACGCTGGGCGCGCGCGCGTGTGTTTGGGAATTTGGATTGGTAGGCTTTTATATTAAAATAATTAATAAAAACAAAATAGACGAAAATAATTAATAAGATAAAATATTATATTTAAATTATAATCATTTTGTTTTTTCTTAGGGGTACAATTTGGGTGGACTCAATTTGAACAAACCGAAATTTGTTAGGGTTTGGACAAAATAATTTTAAATTCAATATGAGCTTGGGCAAAAATTCAGAAACTCGAATTAAATTTGGGCCGGTTTGGACAAAAATATCAAATAAAAAAAAAACAAACCGAAACCCAAATTATATATATAAATATATAAAAATATTAAATATACATATAAATTATTAGCCATTAAATAATATTAAAATAATTTAAATCGTTAGATCATATTTAATATATATTACATACACAAGTAACACAATACAAAATTTTATTTGTTTATTTTTTCTCACTCATAAATTGTAAAGACTATCATAACGGCATCTCTGTTATATTATATAAATTATTTATTTTAATGTGATTAATGATTTTATAAAAAAAATTGTAAATAATCTAATTTTAATAAATTAATTAACTTAGTTGCACTACAAAATTGGAATTTATATGTAATTCAAACAATTTGAGTTCAATTCGGGTTGGGTTTGGGCAGACAATCTTGGATTATAATTCAGGCTTGGGTAGACCTAGGTAGCTCTCAGCACAATTTGAGTTAGGTTTGGACAACCTCTTAACTCACGCCGAACTCGCCCGAGTTACACCCCTATTTTTTTTCTCATAATCATCAAATCAATTTCAAAAAAATTAACATTAAAAAACCAACAAAAATAATTAAGTTGCCAAACAAACCTTAAATATCAATCTTAGTGTTTGTTTGAGATGTGTTATATAAGTGAACTTTTTAACTAAAAAAGTAAAGAAAAAAAGATGTATGTTTGGGGTAACTTCTTGACTTTTTATGAAAAGATACAAATGACCATTCTACCCCTTTGATTTTTTGACTTTTAACTTTTTGACTTTTGTGTAGTTGAATTCAAGGGGTAAAATAATAATTTTACTCTCTAAGTTTCCTGCACAAGTTATCCTTAAATAGTATAAATTTTTTAACCTTTGTTTAATAATTTTTTTGTTTTTTTAACTTTTGTGGAATACCCCAAACAAATTTTTAAACCTTTAAAAATACGAATTGGGTTGGTGAAGTGACTCAATCAATACCTACCCCTATATAAATTCGTCTTTTATATTTTATTAACATGTCAATCAAAATCAAATTTGTAACGACCCTCGTTACCGATTACCGAATTATATACTGATTATTGCTAAATTGAATTGATAACGATTGATCATTGAATTAATTGAAGTACTGAATAGACCGATTGAAATCGAAATTGAAATTGACTAAGTTTGACTATCGAATTGCATATTGCATTGTTTGATTAACTGTTTGCATTTTAAATGTTTAAATTGCTAATTGAAGGCCTTATCGGCGGCCGATTTAGGAACCGTTTAGTGTTTTGTAATCAATAGAATATTTGTGATTTAATGGTATATTTATTTGAAAATTGATTAGGAATGATTAAATTAGATTAAAATGAGCTAATTAAAGAGTTATGCTTATTTACGGTAATGCCATTGGTAGTGGGCCTTATTATATTCATCTTAGAGCCTTATTACAAACATTTCCTCAGCCACATTTTGTTGAGCTCCACCGAATTTAGAGAGAGAGGAAGTGAGAGAATTGATTTCTTCTTGAATATTGCTTGGAAACTTGGAGATTTGGAAGAGTAATTGCATGGTTGAGCTTCTATCCTTGAAATACAAAACTCTAGGTAAGAAAATCCATGTTCTTCTTGTTGTTTTGAGCTGCATCTTGCATGCTCTAGGCTCCATTGTAGCATCAAGCCATGAAATAGTGCATAGAAGTTGAAATAGAGCATAATTGTTGCATGCATGGCCATTTTGGTGATTTTTGGAAGTTGAATCCATGATTGATTGTACATGCATGCTCATGTTTATATCAAAGACCATGTTTTCATTGTGGTTTCCAACTTTTGAGCTCACTAGAGCAAGATTTAAAGCTGAAAATTGGTTTAAAGATCAAGCATTGCATGTTTACAAATTATTCTTGAAATGGGTTTGAAAATGGCTTTGATTGACCAACCCTTGGCCCTTGCATGTACAAATTGGCTTTTGAAACTTGTAATACATTGAGTTTAGAAGTGTTTTCCAGAATTTGGGGCCAAGAGGTTGAGTTTTGGATGATTGGATGCTTGGTTCGAACTTGGGAGACAAATCTGGAAATTCCAGATTTGGCTTCCTCGCTCGAGCGAAGGATTCCTCGCTCGAGCGAGCCCTGTGATTTTGTAAGCTCGCTCGAGCGAGCATCGAGCGTGGTATCACGCGTAAAAATGGAGCATCCAGTACTTTTTCTGAGCACAGATCGCTCGAGCGAAGGGAGGCTCGCTCGAGCGAAGCCTTTGATTTTTGAAGCTCGCTCGAGCGAATGAAGGCTCGCTCGAGCGAGGGGCCTATTTCCAGCAACTTTTGAAAAATGCCTTCCAAGTGTAATTTTGCATCCTCATCTCACCCTAGGCATTCTTAGGCCTAGTTTAAGACATCTTAATGAGGATTTAGACATAGAACACACCGAGGCATATTAGGAAGTTAATTATTGTACTTCCCCAACTGTTAAACTTAGTGTGTGTTCAATTGTTTAATTGTTTAGGGTTGGCTCTTGGGGACACGCTCTAGCTGCTAATAGCCCAATCTCTGTGAGTAACAGACTGTGTAAAGATATGTTCAAAATGGTTATCTTTTGATACTGAATTGAAATGTTTATTGAACTGATATTGTTTATTGAATGAACGTATGTCCTGTATTGCGAACTATATTGTGGCATCCTTAGCATTACTGTTATTGATTGTTTACTGATGTGGAGCAACGTGCTACACTGGGAGCCACCTCTAGAATCTACGGAGCTAAGTGCTACAGTGGGAGCCACCTCTTGAATCCACATCGGTCGGTTTCCTTGTGGAACCATATTGTTATTGATTGATGGCCATCATTATTGTTTGGGTCTGTTAAGGCCCGGTCCTTTTGGACCTATTGTTTATAGGCTAATGGATGTACCACATATGACTGATTGATTGAAAGACTGATTGATTGAAATATCGATTGACTGAAGTATTGATTGATTGAACTATTGATTGACTGAAATACTGAAAGATCGAAATACTGTTAAATGAATTGATTTCATTATTGTAAGGACATTCATTCATAACCCCTTTATACATTATGTTATTCATTGGGCTTTAGCTCACTGTTTATATATATGTAGGTTCTCAGCAACCAGATCGGAGCTAGGAGCGCGGGTCAGTCCCCAGTTTTGTCCAGCCAGCCTGTGTGCCTCACAGCGAGGTTCCTAGTTGCCATGCTATGGCTTTGGGGTTTTGATTTCCCCTGTCTGTCTCACTGTTTTGTACCGTTGTGAGATTATCGTATAGACTGTTTATTGGTTACTGTACTGTATAAGGGATTAAGTCCCTGATTTACCGACTGTTATGGATATGTATATTGTGTATGCCATATTGTACTGTACTGTCTTATGCATGTATGAATGAAAAATGTTTTTGGCATACAGATTGTCACAGCTCATTGGACACTATTCATTTATTGTTTTGGCTTCCGCCAGGCCCTGAACTCTGTTATATTGTATGATTGTTAAGCAGGCCTTTGGTAATCACGGATTACTGGCCAGTTACGGTGCTAAACCCATAGGGCCGGGTTTGGGTCGTGACAGAGTGGTATCAGAGCGATACTTAACCACGAGTTATACCGCACACACGTGTTCAAATGAGCTATAGGATGTCCTAGAAAAGAAATTAGGGCATTGCATAAACATGGAAAAAGTGTGTGACTGTGACATGACTGAATATGTGATAATGTGTTAATCTGTTTAAACACATGACTGCTCACATGATTGCTTACACGATAAACTGTTTAAGTATGCAACTGTTTATATTTATGATACTGTACTGCCTAGGCTGAAATGAAACGAAATGTATATGCATACTTAAAGAAATTAAATGGAATAACATGTAATGTTAATGTTACCACCGATTGTGGAAATCTATAAGAAAATGAACGCGTGAAAATAAAGGGTCACGTGACCGTACCTGAATTGAAATAAAAGTAAACACGCGTCTGATATGAAATGAAATGTGAAATCTGTAAGAACCTCTCCTGTACTGTTAATTACCCTGGTTGTGTTTAAATAAGGGAAAGGGGGAGGAATGTGGACGAAACTGAATATTCCGATCCGAGGATCCATAGGCTAAAGAGAATGAATAATTGAGGCCTTAATCGAAAATCTGAAAATATAAAGGCAGACACACGTGCCTGCACCAAATGAATATGATCTGAGGATACTGATACAGAAACCCAACAAACTGAAACCACCGGAATTTCTGGAAGGTACCGAACTGTTGAAAATTGAGACTTGGGTTTAGAAACTGAGAAAATATGTGAAGTTTTCTTCGAAAAATACTTTCCCGAATGCATCTGAGATAGGAAAGTACTTGAGTTTGAACACCTTGAGTGAAGTGATAAGACTGTGATTGAATATGAGGTAAAACTTACCTAACTAGTTGATGGGCACCCCACATGATAGATACTGACTGTAAAAGATTAGAAAAGAACTGAAGGTGGGCGTGACCTAAATGTGTTTGATTGAATCGACGTTGTTAAAACCGTCAAAGTGTGGATGTCCTGGATAGAGTATAATGCCTGAGCCCGCGTAGCAGCATTAAAATATCCAAATCAACATCGTTAACTGAATCCGAAAGAATGAAACAGAAGTAACAGAAAGTGAAAGTGACCAGTAATTGAACGACCTCCGTGAGTGGAAAATCTCGGGCAATAGCTTTGACCAATGAAGGTCAAAGAAGTAATGTGAACAATGATATACCTATCTGTACTGTATGTGGGAAATACCACTGGGGCGTCACCGCCACCTATCCGAAACTTATTTTGGATGTGGACAGGAGGGGCATTGGCCTAAATCTTGCCCACGAACTTGACCGAATAATAATGAGTCTAAATCTAGACCCTAGTTCCAAAGAATGCTAGGAACACTGAGATGACTGGCGCAGGTGTTACCTTAAATAGATGAAATTGCTTATGCGAACGTTTGTGTGGGAATCGTATATTCCGTAACTTGGTATAGACTGCGAACATATTGACTGAACTGATTGAACTATTGGAATTATGAACCGTACACTGGGAATTGTTAGGACTTGTGAACAGCGAGAACTTGCTGAGTTAGGTCCTTGTACCGTATTGTAACAAGTGAAGGTGACCTTTTGAACTGTACCGGAACTGTTGAACTACGAGAATATGTGGCATTGAGGAAACCTATTTTGGTGAAGTGTTAAACTATAGAGTCTCATGCCTTTGTAGAATGACCTTGGAAGTCTGATTGGAATCACGTTCGGCCAACGTTGCTTCGAATCAGAAATTCTTGATAAATTCCACGGGAATGAATAGGATACCCCATCAGTGTCCCTGTCTGTTTGTGTGTGAGACTACTGACATTAAGAACCCATATTGACTGGTAAAGATGAACCTCTGCCTATGAATTGTGAATGCATTGTCTACATGGAAACTGATTTTGAACCCACACCGGTATATATGTTCCCATACTTGTAATACTGTTAAGACTGAGAGGAATGGACTGTGGTTAATGAACCTTTCGAAATTTACTGTTGATGCGAACTATATGTACAACACTGTGAACCCCATGTTAACAATTACCTATGCTCTGAAACCTGTTTAGACTATTGTACATACCTGCATACCTTTGCTTAAGGATGTTATTAGACTGAGTAGACTTCGGATTTGTTACCTTAACTATTGTATCTGGAGGAAATATTTTGTATTGTACACTGAACTTGTGAAATCTGTATTGGGACTGTTAATAGATCCTGAACATACACATATATGACTGTACCCTTGCTCGGAATGATTGATGAATTTGTATGATGAGTTAACCATTGGGACTATGACTCTGTAACTGCGTGACTGAATAAAGATCCCAAGTGATAAACTCTAGACTGCGAAATGTGATTGTGGAAAAATTGACATGACTGTTTGAGTTGACCTACGAGCCTATACTGTAGTGACTGTATGACTGATTTGGAACCCTCGTATGATAACTCACTGTTATGCGTCACCAAGAACTTTGGGTGATGCAGTATTGTATACCCTATGCCTTATGAAAGAAATTTATTTGGAAACTGCTATATTGACTGGGATGTTTACCTCTCGATATGAGTAACTGCATGCCTGTACATCTATCTGTAAACTTATTGGGAGGAACACATTGTATATGACCTATACTGCTTTGACATGAATTGTAATGGTACCGAACTCTGATGTAAGTTTGATAATTGATGAACTCAGACAAATTGTGAAACTACTGACTGTGTACCTAAACGAATGGAGTATGAACTAATGTTAACTGATTTGGATATAATAAGAATGGAACTGTGATCTAAACTGTCATCTGATGGAACCATGGGTTGATGAAACTGTTTTATGTAACTGATGGAACTTATGTTTGATGCTTATGCTTCGAACTTTTACTTGCTATGATTGGACAGAACTTACATCTGAAATGACCTAGTCGAACTTTTATCGATTTGACTTGAGAAAACTCTTATTGGGAGCTATTACCTTATTTGCTTACAATATGGAGAAAACTGGGTACATACCATGTGATTACTTACCCGGTAATATCGTTTTGACTATGGGCTGGTTTGACTAGGAAATGATTGTTTGAGGATTACTGTACCACAAAACTGATGGGATCTGTTGACAACAGACTGGTTTTGATTGATAACTTTGACTGTCTGGAGGTATATGTAATCCGTATGACTGTTTTCGTGTTGCCATGTGCTATGACTGAATCTGTGGGGACTGAGACTGATGAATGGTAAATGAATGAGTACTACAGAACTCTGCCTACGGCTATGGGAGTAACGTACAAAATCGCCTTATGTCCCCAATAACTCCCGAATGAACTGGGCTGACTGTGATGAATTATTGAACCGAGAACTGAATCGAACAAAGACTGAATGAAAGACTCAAAATTGAATGGATCGAATTTCTGTAACTTAACGGGGAAATTACTTATGAAATTGAGACCGGTGCAAACCTATAACCCCGATAAGTACTTGATATAAGTAGTGTGAATACTACTATACTGCTACTGTACTGTTACCGTATTGTTACTGACATTGTTACTGCACTGCTACTGTATTGTATTGTTACCGTATTGTTACCATTACTGGTACTGTATTGTCACTGTACTGATACTGCTATGTACTACTGTGCGACTGTATTCATGTTCCGTGTCACGAAATAAATTTTGTTGCTGAAATGCTATATGCTGTATACTGAACGATTGTTCAATCTCTGTTAAGTGTTCGTGACTCTGGATATTTTGTGATATATGTTAGCTGCCCGGTATCGGAGGTTCCTTTATGGAACTTATATCTGTTGTACTCTGTTACCCGTACCGGAGGCCTCGTTATGGGGGGCTTAGCTTCTGTACTGTTCTGTTCTGTTACCCGGATTCGGGATTCCTTCATGGAACTGGTTATTCATAACCATCACGTAATTGTATCTATTCTGCATTGTATATGTTCTGTATCTGCTCTAGTAGTACTAACGAATGCACTGCATATGCTTAATGCAAGAATTGTACGTCTGAACAAGAATATGAAAATGAACGTGTATTTGAACCTGTCCTTGACTGGAAATTGAAAGTGCATAAGATTCTGTTTTAA
Organism: Camellia granthamiana; assembly: GCA_036172215.1. Classification (NCBI taxonomy): domain Eukaryota; kingdom Viridiplantae; phylum Streptophyta; class Magnoliopsida; order Ericales; family Theaceae; genus Camellia; species Camellia granthamiana. Next base: position 132,429,533 of record CM069911.1, read on the forward strand.
TATAAACCCCCAATCCTTATACGCGACTTCTGTTTCTGTGCATTGCTAAGATTGGGAATGGGTCATGTACTTGTTTATGAAAATGATTATACTCCGGTCATACGCATCATTTCTATTGTTATATGTTAACTCGAGTTTAGAGGACTAAACTCCTTATAAGGAGGGGAGACTGTAACGACCCTCGTTACCGATTACCGAATTATATACTGATTATTGCTAAATTGAATTGATAACGATTGATCATTGAATTAATTGAAGTACTGAATAGACCGATTGAAATCGAAATTGAAATTGACTAAGTTTGACTATCGAATTGCATATTGCATTGTTTGATTAACTGTTTGCATTTTAAATGTTTAAATTGCTAATGGAAGGCCTTATCGGCGGCCGATTTAGGAACCGTTTAGTGTTTTGTAATCAATAGAATATTTGTGATTTAATGGTATATTTATTTGAAAATTGATTAGGAATGATTAAATTAGATTAAAATGAGCTAATTAAAGAGTTATGCTTATTTACGGTAATGCCATTGGTAGTGGGCCTTATTATATTCATCTTAGAGCCTTATTACAAACATTTCCTCAGCCACATTTTGTTGAGCTCCACCGAATTTAGAGAGAGAGGAAGTGAGAGAATTGATTTCTTCTTGAATATTGCTTGGAAACTTGGAGATTTGGAAGAGTAATTGCATGGTTGAGCTTCTATCCTTGAAATACAAAACTCTAGGTAAGAAAATCCATGTTCTTCTTGTTGTTTTGAGCTGCATCTTGCATGCTCTAGGCTCCATTGTAGCATCAAGCCATGAAATAGTGCATAGAAGTTGAAATAGAGCATAATTGTTGCATGCATGGCCATTTTGGTGATTTTTGGAAGTTGAATCCATGATTGATTGTACATGCATGCTCATGTTTATATCAAAGACCATGTTTTCATTGTGGTTTCCAACTTTTGAGCTCACTAGAGCAAGATTTAAAGCTGAAAATTGGTTTAAAGATCAAGCATTGCATGTTTACAAATTATTCTTGAAATGGGTTTGAAAATGGCTTTGATTGACCAACCCTTGGCCCTTGCATGTACAAATTGGCTTTTGAAACTTGTAATACATTGAGTTTAGAAGTGTTTTCCAGAATTTGGGGCCAAGAGGTTGAGTTTTGGATGATTGGATGCTTGGTTCGAACTTGGGAGACAAATCTGGAAATTCCAGATTTGGCTTCCTCGCTCGAGCGAAGGATTCCTCGCTCGAGCGAGCCCTGTGATTTTGTAAGCTCGCTCGAGCGAGCATCGAGCGTGGTATCACGCGTAAAAATGGAGCATCCAGTACTTTTTCTGAGCACAGATCGCTCGAGCGAAGGGAGGCTCGCTCGAGCGAAGCCTTTGATTTTTGAAGCTCGCTCGAGCGAATGAAGGCTCGCTCGAGCGAGGGGCCTATTTCCAGCAACTTTTGAAAAATGCCTTCCAAGTGTAATTTTGCATCCTCATCTCACCCTAGGCATTCTTAGGCCTAGTTTAAGACATCTTAATGAGGATTTAGACATAGAACACACCGAGGCATATTAGGAAGTTAATTATTGTACTTCCCCAACTGTTAAACTTAGTGTGTGTTCAATTGTTTAATTGTTTAGGGTTGGCTCTTGGGGACACGCTCTAGCTGCTAATAGCCCAATCTCTGTGAGTAACAGACTGTGTAAAGATATGTTCAAAATGGTTATCTTTTGATACTGAATTGAAATGTTTATTGAACTGATATTGTTTATTGAATGAACGTATGTCCTGTATTGCGAACTATATTGTGGCATCCTTAGCATTACTGTTATTGATTGTTTACTGATGTGGAGCAACGTGCTACACTGGGAGCCACCTCTAGAATCTACGGAGCTAAGTGCTACAGTGGGAGCCACCTCTTGAATCCACATCGGTCGGTTTCCTTGTGGAACCATATTGTTATTGATTGATGGCCATCATTATTGTTTGGGTCTGTTAAGGCCCGGTCCTTTTGGACCTATTGTTTATAGGCTAATGGATGTACCACATATGACTGATTGATTGAAAGACTGATTGATTGAAATATCGATTGACTGAAGTATTGATTGATTGAACTATTGATTGACTGAAATACTGAAAGATCGAAATACTGTTAAATGAATTGATTTCATTATTGTAAGGACATTCATTCATAACCCCTTTATACATTATGTTATTCATTGGGCTTTAGCTCACTGTTTATATATATGTAGGTTCTCAGCAACCAGATCGGAGCTAGGAGCGCGGGTCAGTCCCCAGTTTTGTCCAGCCAGCCTGTGTGCCTCACAGCGAGGTTCCTAGTTGCCATGCTATGGCTTTGGGGTTTTGATTTCCCCTGTCTGTCTCACTGTTTTGTACCGTTGTGAGATTATCGTATAGACTGTTTATTGGTTACTGTACTGTATAAGGGATTAAGTCCCTGATTCACCGACTGTTATGGATATGTATATTGTGTATGCCATATTGTACTGTACTGTCTTATGCATGTATGAATGAAAAATGTTTTTGGCATACAGATTGTCACAGCTCATTGGACACTATTCATTTATTGTTTTGGCTTCCGCCAGGCCCTGAACTCTGTTATATTGTATGATTGTTAAGCAGGCCTTTGGTAATCACGGATTACTGGCCAGTTACGGTGCTAAACCCATAGGGCCGGGTTTGGGTCGTGACAAAATTATAGCATGTAATCGGTTTCCCTTCCTCAACACAAATAAATCGAAGGGTTCAATTTGGAGTAAAAATTTCAACTTGACGCAAATTTTTTGAGGAAATTACAAAAAAAACCTCAAGGTTTAGAGTCTTTTTCAAATTAAACCCCAAGTTTTCAATTATGATAATTTGTATCTCACCATTTCACCCGTGTTTCAATCCGATCCCCCCGTCCATCTCCGTCTCTATCAATTAATGAAAGACTGATTTGGGTGTCAAAATTGCCATAATCTGCACGATTTAGGGTAAAAGACACCCCTCCATTTTCCAGAGGCGGTGCACTAAGGAGTGTTCCGGTGGGTGGTGGCTGCCGAAGAAGCAAGAAAATCAAGAACAACAGTAGCTCAAAATCTCAATTCACATCTGAGAACCAAATAAGGCCTAATTCTAAGTCAACAAGTGCCAGTCCCTCTAGCTGCCGCACAAATAATAATATATCTGGTGGTTCTGGTCATTTTCCTCCTCCACCACCACAATTTCCATTCATGGTAACTCTACAAAACCTAGCTCAATACGGTGGTGGTGGTGGTGGTGGTGGTGGTGGTAGTGATGGAAGGAACAATATTGGGTCAAGTATCGCTGAATTTTAAGTGCAGATAATGGCAGCAGGTGGTGGTGGAGGGCTGGAGTAGTAAAGGTTGCCTTTCTTAGGTGGTCTTGAGACACCCACAAATTTGTTGTACCTGTCATACCAAAGTCAAGGATTTGAAGCACAATCTTCTGGTATTAGTACTTAGATTGATTTAGTGAAAATGGAAGAGAATATGAACAACCAAGGGCTTAATTTTCCAAGGCAGTTTATGGGTATGACAGAAAATTATCAGTACCGTGGTGGGATTGGGATTACATGGAATGGGTTTTTTGGTGTAAACTCATCTTCCACCAGTCATCTCTTATAAATATAAGCTTGTCCTTCATGATTCATTATTGTTGAGAGATGACTCTTATTCTGAAGCTTCCTTTTTTGTGTCTAGCTAGAAAGCCAATCAACAACTGTTTACTAACACAAGTTTGGCAAGGGCTGAAGCAACTTGACCCTCAAGCATCAATCAACACCGGAAAAAAGACACAATGAAATTGTGGCCGAGGCTTAATTGAGAAACTGGCAGTGTTTGTGTTTAACTTACCTATATGTGGTTTTGTTTATGTTGTCTTTGTTTTTAGAAGAGCTTGTGTTTTGTGGGTTTGTTTAGATAAGTGTGTATGAAGATGATGTGTGATTTTGTCGTGATGGTGTCTTCGGAGTGGACTTTGGAAGAAGAGAGACGGGCTGGAAAATGGAGGGGTATGTTTTGCCTTAAATAGTGAAGATTAAGGTAATTTTGATGCCTAAATCAGTCTTCCATTAACTGATAGAGACGGAGATGGACGGAGGATCAAATTGAAACACGGGTGGAACGGTGGGGTACAAATTGTCACAATTGGAAATTTGGGGTTTAATTTAAAAAAGACGCTAAGCCCTGAGATTTTTTTTGTAATTTCCCTAAAAATTTTCCTCAATCCTAAATGAACCGAATCTTGCACATCCCTATTCTATTAGATGAAATTATTTATAAAAGTGAGTGTTTTAAATAAGTGCACTTTTTGACTTTTTAGACTAAAAAATAGAGAGAAAAAATGGTTGTTTGGGATAATTTTTTATCTTTTTATGAAAAAATGTGTATTGAAATATTGTATAAAATAACAAAAATACAAAATTACCCATATGTCCTAGACTAGTGTAGTTGCACTGACTTTCTCTCTCCTTTCAATTTTTTTTTTTAATGTAAGTGTGGCTTACATTATTGTGCCACGTTTTATATTTTTATGAGAAATTGTGGCTGCACAGCCTAACCTGTTTTGAAATTTTTTTTTTTTGGGACAGATTTCCTGTCAAAAAATAAGTGAATAGTACGAATTTTTTTTACTTTTTTAATGACTTTTTAATTTTTTTAACTTTTTTATATCATGGCAAACCAGTCTTTAATTTCAACTCAATTGTATTTCTCAAAAATCCAAAAAAGTAAACTATTATTTATTTATTATTGACTAGATTGACTTCAGAATTGTAAATAAACAAAAAGATCTGATTCACTCTAAAATTTTATTTTATATTTTTTTAATTAAACTGGATGATATTACTATTTGAACCCCCCCGAATCCCCCGAATCAAATAGAAGAGAAGAGAGAAAGAGAAGAGAGGGGAAGAGATGGCAGCCCCCCCGTCCGCCGTCGCCTTCGCCCGATCGTCGCCCCGCCGTCGCCTCGTCGCAGCCCCGCCGTTGCCTCCGCCTTTGCCTCCGTCTCCGCCCCCTACCTCTGCCCCTTGCTTCTGCCCCCTGCCTCTGTCTCCGCCTCCGCCTCCAGCCCGATTTTGTTGGCCCCTCCAATTCAGTTCTTCTTCTTCCTCCTTCTTCCTTCTCTTCTTCTGATTTTCTTCTTCTGAAAAAAAAAAAAAAAATCAAAAACGACAAAAACGACGTTGTTTTTGAATTCGGAGGGGATTCGGGGGGCTCAAATTCGAGCTGCCAATCACTTTTGTAAGTTTTAAATATGGCATGACGCTCCTTATTAATTATCTTTCTAGATGAATGATTTGTGTCAACTTCATACTGACTCGACTTGTCCCTTTAGCATGTCATGTCATAATCATGTTTATATAAAATAATAATAATAAAAATTTTAACTTGTTAAGTTCATGTGTAAAATTTATTTTATATTGTGCATTTGTAAAAAATAAAAAAATAAAAAATAAATTAATTAATCAAACTAAGGTAAAATTTGAGCTCGATTCTTAGTCCCAAAACTTAACCAATTCAATTTTGAGTTTAACTCTAGCTTGATCTAATATATATCGTTCAATAGTCTTGAAATATCATATATATATTCTATAATGTAATATTTTAAACTAATCCCAGAGTAAAATTTTTTATAGATAATACAAGTTGACTCAACTTTATTAATTAATTAAGAGATAAATAATAACTAACTTGGTAGATACTATAAAGGGAATTCAAACGAAAAATCCAAAATTAAATTTCCTATGCCAAAGGTCCACGTACTCAATTTTCATGTCCACAAGGACATGTTAATATAAAAGGTTTAAATTACCCTTATGTATATATATATAGTTATCTTGTCCTAGGGTTTTTCTAAATAGTAGTGGTGATACAAAGTTTTAGAGGAGCAGTTCTAGAGATGGCAATTTAAACTCGGCTTGACGGGGACCTGACCCTCAACCTTGATTTGAGCGGTTTTTTCTCGAAAAATATTCCCAGCGAGGCGGGGATGGTATTCAAAAATTAATCCTCCATCAGTTTCAAGCCAGAGACGGGGATAAGTATCCCAGCCCCATATCCGGCCTGTCTCCGTCCCGGTTTCCCCCGATGTGAAATTACTATTATACCCTTATATATATATATATATAAACTAAACCCTAAAACACACACAACCTCTCACACCGCCTCTTATCTTATCTCTCTCTCTCTCTCTTGCTTCGTAGAATCACAACTTCACTCCCCTCGCTCTCTCACCTGCTATTCCACCACCGCATTCGCCATTCGACGACAAGAGTCAATCGTAGCTCCTCTCTCTTCCCTCTCTTACTAATGCTTCACCACCGCCTCTACCATTCCACCACCGCCTCCGCCATTCGACGACTAGAGTCGAGCTCAGATCTAGAAGATCTAGTTGCGGCGATCAGAGATTAGGGATGTTGTCATCATCCGCATCCTCTTCGACCTCTGATTCTCTGTGTGTGTGTATTAGTTTTCACTTTCTATAATCATATATATATAATCATTTGTTTGTGTTAGATTTCACCCTAATTTTTTTCTTTTATATATATATAATTTGTTAATCATATATATATATATAATCGTCTGTTTTTATCTGCGTCATCATATTAATACATGTTGTTGTTGATGACGTTGATGTTAATGAAAATGTTGTTGGTGTTTGTGTTCAAGGCTCATATCTGAAAATGAAATGTTGTTGTTTTAACATATATTTTTTTATCTGTTATTATTATTATTTTTTTGAACATATCTAGCTCAGCTCTGGATGTTGTTGGGATTTTTCGGGGTCGGGAAAACCCAATCCCCGTTAGGGAGAGAGGGCATGGGGATGAGTTTCCTGTCAGGAATCGGGGGCGAGGACAGAAAATTTCATATATTCGGAAATCAGAGACGGAGAGTGTAACTTCTAGACCCACCCTGACCCGTTGCAATTTCTCAGCGACTCTACACAATTAATAGGCTTAAAAAAAATAAAAATAAAATAAAAAAAATTCATAATGGTAAAAAAGAACAAATTAAAACTTTTTTTAGCGCTCTTCTTTTACAGCTGTAAAACATTTTCCTTCCCCAAATTCACTTACACTGTGTTTGGGAACCTAGGAGAGAAAAGAAATGAAATGATTACTTAAGTAATAAGAGAAAAGAAAAGAAATGATTGTGATTTCTCTCATTTTTGTTTGAATAAGGAAGAAATAAAAGAAAATAAATGATTATGATTTCTCTCATTCTTGTTTGGTTAGATTTCATTAAGAGAAAAGAAAAGAAAAGAAATTATTTTATGTTATATTACCAAAATAATCTTTTTATATTTTCAATCATTTTATTTCTTTTATTTTTATAGGGACAAAATTGGTATTATAAAAATAGTGGCTTCTTTTCTCTCTCAATCTCTCCACTTTTGGGAAGATTGAAAATGAGGCTTATAAGAGAAATAAGTTTCTCTCCATTTCTCTCAACTTCTTTCTATTTCTCTCCACTTAAGTTATCCAAACAAGTAAGAGAAATGCATATCCCTTCATTTTTTTTCTTCTCTCTCCAAATCACTCAATCCAAACATAGCGTTACTGTCTCTTTCACCTCCTCTTTCTCTCTACCAGGTCTCTATCATTTGGCCGGAAACAGTGGCTATTCCATCGTCTCTGCTGAGAGCTTTCTCTACTTCGTCTTCACCGTCTCTGCGGAACGCCGCCGTAGCACGGCGTTTGTAAAACTAGACTCATCGCTACAGCCGGAGCCACCGTGGGAAAAGCCAGACGAGGCATCGGAGGGAGGATCTCATCGACGGCGGACTTCCGAAAGGGCATCTGAACCGTCGCCGAACCAGCCACCACTGCCGCCATCTTCCCCAACCGACAGCGGAGAGCCAAGATAGGCGACTCCATCGTCCTCTCTCTCTCTCTCTCTCTCTCTCTCTAGGGTTTCTAGATCTCTCCACACAATGATTTCTCTCCCCTCCTTTCTTACCACCACCGCCGTCGCCTTCAGCAACGTCTTCACGTCGACAGTAACTAATGTTTCACTGTCTCTTCGAGATCTGCTCTGACCGCCGGCAGTGACCAATGCAATCTGGAATATGTATTTGATTGAAATATCCCTTAATAGTGGTATTGATTTCTTTGAATTCTCTCAAAGCTTTGCAGATTTTTGTATTTAGTTGGTTTTTAACAAGTTTTAGTGTCTTTGTCAAATTATTTACAAATTAATTTCAAAATGCTAATTTTAAAATCCAGAGTCTGTTGGATACCTATCTATAGTTTATTACTACGTCCACATGATTTTTAAGCATAAACTTTAACCTATATATTCGTCTCTTATAAGTGCTATCTATATCTCAATCTTTTTGTTACAGTGTTATATCTAATTGGGTGAAATTTAAGGTCGAATCTCCAAAGTCTTCGGAGTCGGAGGGGAGGTAGAGATCGTCGAATGTGAAATCGAGCTCGTCGAAATCCGCGTTGAAGGGCAAGGCAAGATCGGAGAATATGGATGTTGGAACAATCTTCTGTGTAAATAAAATAAATTGAAATTAAATCAAACAAAATAAAATAAATAACTTACAGAGTTTATTTTATTGAACCGAAAAAATAAAAGACCAAGTCAAGTGTGTGAAATCTTTTTGTTACAGTGTTATATCTAATTTGGTGAAATTTAAGGTCGAATCTCCAAAGTCTTTGGAGTCAGAGGGGAGGTAGAGATCGTCGAATGTGAAATCGAGCTCGTCGAAATCCGCGTTGAAGGGCAAAGCAAGATCGGAGAATATGGATGTTGGAACAATCTTTTGTGTAAATAAAATAAATTGAAACTAAATCAAATAAAATAAAATAAATAACTTACAGAGTTTATTTTATTGAACCGAAAAAATAAAAGACCAATTCAAGTGTGTGACACTCTGTCCTTAAGACAGATTCGCCCCGCTACGGTGCTTACGGTTGAGTGGCGTCTATCTCCCAGGATACAATGATCTTCACAAACTTGTAGTAGCACTCCACACAAATTTGTACGGCGAACTAAAAACTTGTATTCTTATACTCTCTTTATTTTAATTCTAAAATTAGAATGTAGAGAAATGCAAACAAAAATAGTTTGGACAGCAAATAGAAAGAAATTTCAGACTGAATATTTTCGGAACTGAACACTGCTGGAATAGTAGGTATATATAGGCAAGAAATCTGACTCGAAAAGGTACTTTGAGGAAGTGAACAGGTGTGAATTGAATTTGAACAGATGCAATCTGTTTCAAACACATTCTGCCGTTGCACATGGAATAGTTTTCTTTCCAAACAATTTGAAAAGTAGCCGTTGCACATGGAACAGTTTGAACTTTATTATTTAAACTATTAGGAATATATATATATATATATATTAAACTATTTGAATATATATATATATATTAAACTATTCGAATAGTTTAATAAATAAAGGAGAAGGTACAAATTTTAGGAAATCACTCAGGAATCCAAAATTTGAATTTAGAATTAAATTAAATTCCCACAATTACAAACTTTAGGAAACCACTTAGGAACCCAAAATTTGAATTTAGAATTAAATTAAATTCCTACAATAATTTTTATTGAAAAAATTCAAATGAATTTTATCTAAAAAATTAATGTTAGACCCGAAAACGACGTTAACTTCCCATTCACTCATAAATGGTTTTGACGTACCGTCTTCACCGTGTGACTTGCCACGTGGCAAGAAACACTTCACCTCTTCAGACCCACCCTAAAAGACATTCGGGGCCCACTCAATTTTGGGCTAAAAAATTTGCCTATATTAAACCATTTTTCCAATAATTCCCCACATGAATGGAATTTGACGGAGAGAAAATGCAACAACATGATCTAAATACAGAGAGTACAGAAATTGGAAATATTCTGCAAAGGATAGGTAACTTTTAGCTTTGAACCTTCCCTTGTGAGACACTATCAGATTTATTAGCTAACCAGTGAACGTGATGTCTTGAATTGTTCAGCCGTTTGTGTAAACCAAGACAATAGAACTCACACAGTATATTCCCAGATACAGTTTAGTTCTCACTATTGTGTTCATTTTGGCCCTGAACAGGTCTTCATGAGTGCTCTAGAGAATTGTAGCCCTTCACAAATCTCACAGAACCGGCCCAGTTCACACTCACATAGGTGATGCTTATGAAGAGTATCCTGCCATACTCCACTAGGTTTACCTAGATATAAGAATCATTAAAATTTTACTTAACCTCAAACGCTGCAGTCATCACTATTTCATCATAGAAATGAGTAGGAGTTTGACTCCCCAGTGATCCTTCTGAGTCATACACAACTCGGTTGTCCCTTTGAACCTAGATCTTGGGATCTCCAGTCAACTAGGTTGGGTTGCCATTGTAGTAACTCTTATTTAGTAGGCTTTAGTCCCATTCCCCTCGATAAATTCTCAACTAACTCTCTTGCTAACCCTTTGGTTAGTGGATCCGCTATGTTGTCTTTAGACTTCATATATTCAATGGAAATAATTCTATTGGAGAGTAGTTGTCGTACGGTGTTATGTCGACGACGAATATGTCGTGACTTACCGTTATACATATGACTCTGTACTCTACCAATTGCTAATTGACTAGCACAATGTATGCATATAGCAGGCACTGGTTTTGGCCAAATTGGAATATCTTCAAGGAAGTGCCGAAGCCATTCTGCCTCTTCCCCAGCTTTGTTTAAAGTTATGAATTCTGATTCCATAGTAGACCTAGCAATACAAGTCTGTTTGGAAGATTTCCAAGATACAGCTGCCCCACCAAGAGTAAAGACATACCCACTGGTGGACTTTGAGTCTCTAGTATCCGATATCCAATTTGCATCACAATATCCTTCACGTACTACTGGATATCTAGTATAATTAAGCCCAATGTTACGAATAAATCAGAGATATCTTAGAACCCTTATAATTGCTTTCCAGTGTTCTACTCCCGAATTACTCGTATATCTACTTAATTTACTTACTGCATAAGCTATATCTGAGCGAGTGCAGTTCATCAAGTACATTAAACTTCCAATAATTTGGGCATACTCTAATTGAGAAATACTTTCCTGTACATTCTTAGAAAGATACAAATTAACATCTACAGGAGTTCTAGCAAGATAATCATCATCTTTGCTGAATTTGTCAAGTATTTTCTCAATGTAATGAGATTGTGACAAAGCATATCCTTCGGATGTTTTGGTAATTTTCATACCAAGAATTACATCAGCAATGCCCATGTCTTTCATGTCAAAATGTTTATTCAACATTTTCTTGGTAGTTTTAATCATTTCATTATTACTACCTATGATGAGCATATTATCCACATAAAGACAAACAATGACATAACCTTTGTCTGTGTTTTTAATATAAACACATTTGTCACACTCATTAATTTTAAATCCATTTGACATCATTGCCTTGTCAAATTTCTCATGTCATTGCTTTGGCGCTTGTTTTAAACCATATAATGATTTAACCAATTTATACACTTTCTTTTCTTTTCCTGGAACAGAAAAACCTTCTGGTTGTTCTATGTAAATTTCTTCATTTAACTCACCATTTAAGAAAGCTGTTTTCACATCCATTTGATGAATTTCTAGATTGTATAGAAATCCAATGACAATTAGCATTCTAATGGATGTTATTCTAGTAACCGGTGAGTATGTGTCAAAGTAATCAAGACCTTCTTTTTGTCTAAATCCTTTGACCACAAGTGTTGCCTTGTATTTGTCAATTGATCCATCTACTTTCATTTTCCTTTTAAAAATCCACTTGTACCCAAGAGGTTTACAACCTGGTGGCAAGTCCACTAATTCCCAAGTGTGATTTTGCAAGATGGATTCAACTTCACTGTTAACAGCTTCTTTCCATAAAGGAGCTTCAGGACTGGACATAGCCTCTTTAAAAGTTAAAGGCTCATTTTCTAACAAATATGTTAGAAAATCTGGACCAAAAGATTTTGAAGTTCTAGCACGTTTACTACGCCTAGGTTCCTCTTCCTCATTTTGATCTAACTCTTATTCTTGATAATGCTCTTGATCCTGACTAGTAATAGCATTATGAGATCTTTTATTATTACTAGTCTCTCGTCCAGTCTTATTTGGAAATACATGTTCAAAGAATGATGCATTCCTTGACTCAATAATAGTATTTACATGCATTTCGGTATGTTCATATTTATGAATCAAAAATCGATATGCACTACTATTCTTAGCATAACCAATGAAAATGCAATCAATAGTCTTAGGACCTATCTTAGTCTTTTTAGGACTAGGAATAGCCACTTTAGCCAAACACCCCTACACTTTTAAGTATTTATAGGATGGTACTCTTCTATGCCACAATTCATAAGGTGTTTGATTCACTTTCTTTCGGGGTACTTTATTAAGTATATAATTAGCAGAAAGTATTGCTTCCCCCCACAAGTTCTGAGGTAATCCAGAACTTATTAACATGGCATTCATCATTTCTTTTAAAGTCTTATTTTTCCTTTTAGCAATTCCATTTTGCTGAGGTGAGTAAGGAGCAGTAGTTTGATGAATTATTCCATGTTCTTTACAAAACTCACCAAAAGGTGATTCATATTCACCACCTCTATCACTTCTAATTTTCTGGATTTTCTTACCAAGTTGATTTTCAACTTCATTCTTACATTAAATGAAAGTTTCCAAAGCTTCATTCTTGGTTCGAATTAAATAAACATAACTATATCTAGTATAGTCATCTATAAAAGTGATAAAATATTTTTTCCCACCTCTGGTTTGAATTGATTTAAAATCACAAATGTCACTATGAATTAATTCTAGTGGTTCCGTACTTCTTTCAATTGAATGAAAAGGAGTTTTAGATAATTTTGCCTCAACACAAATTTCACATTTATGATTTGAATCAATGTCAAATTTAGGTAAACATTCCATATTAATTAATCTACGCAAAGATCCATAATTAACATGTCCTAGTCTACCATGCCATAAATTTGAATACTCAAGCAAGTAAGAAGAAGATGTAGTATTATTAATAACTGAGGGTACAACGGTCATTACATTTAATTTGAAAAGGCCATCAGACATGTAACATTTTCCAACATACATCACATTCTTTGTAAGTACAAATTTATCACTCTCAAATACTAGCCTAAACACATTCTTACTCAACAAAGATTCGGAAACAAGATTCTTGCGAATGTCTGGTACATGCAGCACATTGTTGAGAGTGAGTTCCTTTCCTGATGTCATCTTGAGAACAATCTTTCCTTGTCCTTCAACTTTGGAAGTTGAAGAGTTGCCCATAAAAAGTTGTTCACCATTGTCCACTGTAGAATAAGATGTGAACATCTTTTTGTCGGTACAAATATGACGAGTAGCACCAGTGTCCACCCACCATTCTTTAGGATTTCCGACAAGATTTGCCTCGGAAACAACAGCAGAAAGATTGATGTCATCTACACTATTGGAAATTTTGTCCACTTCAGTTATATGGGCTTGAGCAGGCTTCTTGCTTGTTCTTCTTTTGCTTTTGCCTTTGCTACGGCAATCTTTGGCCCGATGTCCCTCTTTGTCACAGATGTAACATTTGCCATTAAACTTGTACTTTTTATTTTCCCCCCCTTTAGAGTCTTGTGATGAACTTTCTCTATAAGACTTTCGTTTCTTGGTTTTTGAAGCATGTTCCACTACATTTGCCTTAGACTCCATAGGATGCTTACCAGCCCGCTTTTCAGAATTGCGGTTGTCCTCCTCAATCCTTAAATGCACAATTAACTCGTCCATAGAAATTTCTTTGCGCTTGTGTTTGAGGTAGTTCTTGAATTCCTTCCAGCCTTTTGATAATTTTTCAATTAAGGCTGCAACTTGGAAAGATTCACTGAGAGACATGCCTTCTGCATGAATGTCATGCAGAATGAGTTGGAAATCTTGAGTTTGGCTGATCACAGTTTTTGAATCAACCATTACAAAATCCAAGAATCTGCCAACCACAAATTTCTTTGAGCCGGCATCTTCCGTTTTGTACTTTTTCTCCAACGATTCCCAAAGTTCCTTTGCTGTCTTGATTGGACTGTAGACGTTGTATAATGTGTTGTCAAGTCCGTTCAAGATGTAATTCCGGTAAAGGAAATCGGCATGTTTCCAAGCATCAACCGCAGCAACCACTTGCCAGTCAGTTTCATCCTCTTTCAGGATAGGAGTATCTTCACGGAGGAAACGAGCCAGGTTTAGAGTTGTAAGATAGAACAACATTTTCTGTTACCATCTTTTAAAGTCAGTTCCTAAGAACTTCTCTGGCTTCTCTCCATGATTTATTGGTACTGTCACCACAGGAGAGGGGGTTGGTGCAATTGTAGCCACCATAGTAGTACTTGTTTGGGCATTTGTTTTAGTAGCCATTAATTCTAATTTATAAAACAAAATTATAATTAGAATTTACACTACACAGAAAATTAAACCAAATTCACAGAATTAAATTCTGTAAAAAATAAAAGAAACAAGAATGTAACTTTTATTTTCCAATTAATTTGGAAATAAAATAAAATTTTATTCAACCAAATTAATTCCACACAGGAAATTAAATTCTGTAAAATAAAAGAAATAAGAATATAACTTTTATTTTTCAATTAATTTGGAAATAAAATAAAATTTAATTCAACCAAATTAATTCCACACAGGAAATTAAATTCTGTAAAATAAAAGAAATAAGAATATAACTTTTATTTTTCAATTAATTTGGAAATAAAATAAAATTTTATTCAACCAAATTAATTCCACACAGAAAATTAAATTCTGTAAAGTAAAAGAAATAAGAATATAACTTTTATTTTTCAATTAATTTGGAAATAAAATAAAATTTTATTCAACCAAATTAATTCCACACAGAAAATTAATTTCTATAACACTTCAATAATTAAAAAACTAAAATAGAATTTTAAGTAATGAAAACTCATAAAATAATTTCTAAAACCCAAAATTAATTTCTGAAAAAATTTCACAAAAATATATTCTGAATTGTTAATGACACCAGTATCGTACTACTAGTTGTCAAAGAAAATAGACATTATATTATTACTATCTGTCAAATAGCATATAATCACTATTTGTTTTTCCAACCAAAATATTATTTTGTAAATTTACAGAAAATAATTTTCTTAAAAGAAGAAAGAGAAAAGGAAACAAACGAAAAAATTCTGTAAACAGAATAAATTCGAATATGTCTTAAGATTGTTGGAACAATCTTCTGTGTAAATAAAATAAATTGAAACTAAATCAAACAAAATAAAATAAATAACTTACAGAGTTTATTTTATTGAACCGAAAAAATAAAAGACCAAGTCGAGTGTGTGACACTCTGTCCTTAAGACAGATTTGCCCCGCTACGGTACTTACGGTTGAGTGGCGTCTATCTCCCAAGATACAATGATTTTCACAAACTTGTAGTAGCACTCCACACAAATTTATACGGCGAACTAAAATCTTGTATTCTTATACTCTCTTTATTTTAATTCTAAAACTAGAATGTAGAGAAATGCAAACAAAAATAGTTTGGACAGCAAATAGAAAGAAATTTCAGACTGAATATTTTCGAAACTGAACACTGCTGGAATAGTAGGTATATATAGGCAAGAAATCTGACTCGAAAAGGTACTTTGAGGAAGTGAACAGGTGTGAATTGAATTTGAACAGATGCAATCTGTTTCAAACACATTTTGCCGTTGCACATGGAATAGTTTTCTTTCCAAGCAATTTGAAAAGTAGCCGTTGCACATGGAACAGTTTGGACTTTATTATTTAAACTATCAGGAATATATATATATATATATTAAACTATTTGAATATATATATATATTAAACTATTCGAATAGTTTAATAAATAAAGGAAGAGGTACAAATTTTAGGAAATCACTCAGGAACCCAAAATTTGAATTTAGAATTAAATTAAATTCCCGCAATTACAAACTTTAGGAAACCACTTAGGAACCCAAAATTTGAATTTAGAATTAAATTAAATTCCCACAATAATTTTTATTGAAAAAATTCAAATGAATTTTATCTAAAAAATTAATGTTAGACCCGAAAACGACGTTAACTTCCCATTCACTCATAAATGGTTTTAACGTACCGTCTTCACCGTGTGACTTGCCACGTGGCAAGGAACACTTCACCTTTTCGGACCCGCCTCAAAAGACGTTCGGGGCCCACTCAATTTTGGACTAAAAAATATGTCTATATTAAACCATTTTTCCAACAATGGATGCCAAGTTTATTATGTATGAGAGTTTAGGCTTTCTGTGTTCTTGCCCCATGAAAATGTTATGTGGTTCATCATTTTGTGGTGCATTTAAACAGATAGTCTCCACTCCAAACAAAGACTACGTAGAGAGAGTGAAAAACCAAAAGGTTTTGGTGGATCCACTGCCTTAGATTTTTTATTTTTTTTTATCTTTTGAAAAATTTAAATGGATAGTCTCTCTATTGTTGTTGTTGATGATGAAACAGATTATTATTATTTTTTTGTGTTGCTTGTTTCAGATCTGAGTTCTCTCAAGAGAGATTTGTGAGCTGATGAGTGAAATTGCTTTGAAAACAAATATTGTTTCTCTCTCTACCATTGCAGTTTTTGTAGTGACCACTGTTGAGAAGGGCTAGAACACACACACAGAGCCAGGGGGAGCAAAGATTTCAACAGACAGTGGATTCAAAAAAATTGAACAGATATCTTCAACCAATAGAAAAAATAAATAAATAATTAAACAGATAAAAAAATTTTGATAGAAAAAATTAAAGAGATAGATATAAATTTGAACAGATTTTAAATAGATAGAGAGAAATCCACAGCTTTTGAACAAGGAAAAAAATTGTACAGATAGGAAAAAAATTGTACAGATAGGAAATTATTTGAATAGATAGTTAAAAAATTTAAATAAATAGATATAAATTTGAACAAATAAAAAAATTTGAACGGATAGATATGTATTTGAATAGATAGTTAATGAAAAGTCAATAGATAAATTAAGGGGTAAAATTAGAAATAAAATGTCCTTCAAAACTAATAAAAAGATTTCTTACCAAACTATTTTACAAAATGTGGACCTTTCACCAATAAAAAATATTCATTAAACCTAATATCTTATATCATTCTTAGATTGAATTTTATCACCAATTTTCTTTATTATAAATTCTCATTAACTAAAAATATAACATAATTAATATCACATAATATTTAAGAGTGATTGATAATTTTTCCCCGTCAATTATTAGGTGGAAATGGAATTTTCATTTGGCCTGTTAAGCAGGAAAGTAAGATGAGAGACTTTCATACGTTGATGGCTTGACTAGTTTATGTGTGTCCCTTTGCCTTATAGTCATTGAGATTGTCCACACTTGACATTTTCAAGTGAGTCTCCTATCATTTTTAATTATTTAATAACCTTAAAATATTATGTGATATTTTTATCAAAGGATAATTACTTGTTAGTGGAATAAGGCAAAAAATTGTTAAAACATGGAGAGTGCAAATTGTTCTGTGATAGGGTGCAATTCAAATCGTGTGAGGGTGAAAGTGTTTTGAGTTGAACATTCCATGTTTGTGTATATTTTGTTGCATCTGTCTTACCGTAAAGTAAATCCCTTTTTTATGAATTTGAACATATTTTAAATAGATGGAGAGAGACTCACAGATTTTGAACAAATGGGGAAAAAATTGAATAGATAGAAAAAAATTTGAACAGATAGTTAAAAAATTTAAACAAATAGATATAAATTGGGACATTTATACATAAGTCCTAATTTATAAACTTATATTCTATTAAGTTCTAACTAAGATTTTTTATACCTTTAAGTCCTATTAAATTTTAATAATCGAAATTGTCCTTCAAATAATGATTGCTCATCATTTATGATTATCTATAAAGGAACATGATGATTTGACATTTATTTTGATTTTTAAAACTTTAAAACATCAACTTTCAAATTGAAAAAAAAAATTATGTGTACAAAAAAAAATTGAATTAGTTTTTATGCAAAATTGGAAATTTTGTATCTATAAAGGAGCATGATGACACTACAACAAAAAAGGTCTATGATGATGAAAACGCGTGACGAAAAAATATTTCGTCTCCAAATACGCATGTTTTAGTGATGAAAATAAGATTTCACCTCCAATTGTACTATTTTTAGAGACGAAAATCAAATTTCGTCACCAAATGCTTAAAATCAAATAAAACAATAGGTGACAAAAATT
This sequence comes from Camellia granthamiana, assembly GCA_036172215.1. NCBI lineage: Eukaryota > Viridiplantae > Streptophyta > Magnoliopsida > Ericales > Theaceae > Camellia > Camellia granthamiana. The sequence continues at coordinate 132,447,766 of CM069911.1, forward strand.
TTATTCATCTCTAAATTTTATTTTTCGTCACAAAACAATTTCCCGCCCTTAGAAAATTTGGTGGAAGATTTAGCGCCATTTTGGAGACGAAATTTCCCGTCACCATTGTAAAAAAATTTAGAGAGGAAATAATTTCGTCTCCAAATGTATTATTTTTAGAGAGGAAAACCAAATTTCGTTACCAAATGCTTAAAATCAATAAAAAAAAAACAAGAAATCTAGGCTATTGTGACAAAATTTGGTGACGAAATTTTTTTTGTCTTAAAATTTAACCCAAAGATGACGAAATATTAACTTTATCGTTTGTTTTAATTTTTCTCAAAAGTATAGGAGACAAAAACAAAATTTCGTGTGCAAAAATGAGGCGCCAATTTCATTTGCATTGGCGGGAATTATTTTAGCTCATTGGAGACGAACATTTTTGTCACAAAATATAAATTTTTTTTTGACGAATGTAATTCGTCGCCAATAAATTCCATACCTATTAAACGATATCGTTGCATATTTCCATTTATTAGGCGACAAATATATTTTTGTCTGCGAAGGATTAGTTATGGAAGACAAAAATATTTCGTCACCAATAAACACTCCATCATGCAGACAATGTCATTTTATCTTTCTATTAAATAGGCGACAAATATATTTTTGTTTCAGAAGAATAAGTTGTGGGAGATGAAAATATTTCGTCACTAATAAATTCTAATTGATTGCGTGACGAATATATTTTTCGTCTCATAAGGTTAAGTTGTGGAAGACAAAAATATTTCATCACCAATAATAAATTCTTTGTTCTGGTATTGAAGGATACAAAAATATTTTATCACTAATCATTTCTCTTTATTAAAATGCCGTGGTTTTGTGTTTCGAAGCATTGGAACTGTGACCCCAAGAGATACACTCTGACGCTTATCACTCATTTTCATGTACACAGACCTTGAAGTCATGACCCAAGAAAACACTTTCTACAAATCCTCATTTCTCTCTCGCACTTGAGTTTACTCCTCTCTCACAAGTATTGAAGTCGTGACTTAATAAGACACTCTGTAAACTATTTCTTCTATTTCACGCTAAATCCCATCTCTTCTGTCTCACACTTAAGCCCTTTGTACATGCCAGCATTGAAGCTATTATCCAAGAAGGCACCCTATGCGAACCTACTATTCTTTCTCACAGTAAAGGCCCCTCTTGCACGCAAGCACTTTTTCTCATTGTTTGAACCAACTCTACCCTTTCCGTCTAGAACACCCATTTTAGAAAAATCGAAGATCAAAACATCTCTCCACAAAAAAAAAAAAAAAAGAAAAAAAAGATAATTAATGTAGCTATTTTTTGTGAGAAAAAATACAGAGAAACAAATAATAAAAAATTTGTAATTTTCAAAATTAATAGAAAACATTACCTTGTTTAGTATGGAGTTTTCAATAATTAATTTTTAAAATTTGGTGATAAAATTTATTTTCGTTTTAGAACGTAACCCAAACATAACCAAATATTATTTTTGTCGTTTCTTTTAATTGTTCTCAAAACTATAGGAGACGAAAAAATAAATTCGTCAGAAAAAAAAGGTGCCAATTTTTTTTTCTTGTTGGCGCCAATTATTTTAGCTCATTGGAGACGAACATTTTTGTCACAAAATTTAAAATTTTTTGCGACAAAAGGAATTCATCACTAATAAATTCCAAACTTATTAGACAATGTCGTTTCATTTTCTTATTTATTTGGTGACAAATATATTTTTTCTTTGGGAAGGATAAGTTATGGAAGACGAAAATATTTCATCACTAATAAACCCTTCATGCTCGTTTTATCTTTCTGTTAATTAGGCGACAAATATATTTTTGTCTCGGAAGGATATGTTTTGGGAGGCGAAAATATTTCGTCACTAGTAAATTCTCCATGTATCGTGTTGCATTTTGATTGATTGTGCGACGAATATATTTTCGTCTCATAAGGTTAAGTTGAAGGAGACGAAAATATTTCATCACCAATAAATTCTCCATCCCCACACAACATTGTTTTTGTATTTTTGTTGATTAGGCAACGAACATATGAGTTTGAGACGAAAATATTTTATCACTAATTATTTCTCTTTATTAAAATGTCGTCAGAAACTAAGAGACGCTCTTACCTTAATCACTTACTTTCACACACACACACAAATACTAAAATCGTGACCCGAAAAGACACCCTCTACAAATCCTCATTTCTCTCTCGTACTTGAGTCTCCTCTCCCACAAGTATTGAAGTTGTGACTCGAGAAAACAATCTCTATAAACCATCTCTTTTATTTCGCACTGAAGTTTCTCTATTCTCTCTCACATTTAAGCCGTTTGTACATGCAAACATTGTTATCCAAGAAGACATTTTGTGCAAAGCTACTATTCTTTCTCACAGTAAACCCCTCTCCACAAAAAGAAAAAAATAATAATAATAATTAAACAAGGAAACAAAATACAAGAAATCTAGGCTATTGTGACAAAATTTGGTGACGAAATTTTTTTTGTCTTAAAATTTAACCCAAAAATGACAAAATATTAATTTTGTTGTTTGTTTTACTTTTTCTCAAACGTATAGGAGACGAAAAAAAATTTCGTCTGCAAAATTCAGGCGCCAATCGAATTATTTTAGCTCATTGGAGACGAACATTTTTGTCACAATTTTTATTTTTATTTTTTATTTTTTATTTTTTATTTTTTATTTTGCAACGAACATAATTCGTCACCAATAAATTCCCTACCTATTAAACAATGTCGTTGCATATTTCCATTTATTAGGCGACAAATATATTTTTGTTTAGGAATGATAAGTTATGGAAGACGAAAATATTTCATCACCAATAAACACTCCATCATGCAAACGATGCCGTTTTATCTTTCTATTAAATGGGCAACAAATATATTTTTGTCTTGGAAGAATAAGTTGTGGAAGATGAAAATATTTCGTCACTAATAAATTCTGATTGATTGCGCGATGAATATATTTTTCGTCTCATAAGGTTATGTTGTGGAAGACAAAAATATTTCGTCACCAATAATAAATTCTATGTTCTTGTATTTAAGGAGACAAAAATATTTTATCACTAATTATTTCTTTTTATTAAAATGCTATGGTTTTGTGTTTCGGAGCACTGAAACCGTCAACCCAAGAGACACACTCTGACCCTTATCACTCATTTTCATGTGCACAGACACTCAAGTCGTGACCCAAGAAGACACTTCCTACAAACCCTCATTTCTCTCTCACACTTGAGCCTACTCCTCTCTCATAAGTATTGAAGTCGTGAAGCAAGAAGACACTCTGTAAACCATTTCTTTTATTTTCGCACTAAAGCCCCTCTCATATGTCTCACACTTAAGCTCTTCATGCATGCCAGTATTGAAGCTATTATCCAAGAAGGCACCCTATGCAAAATTGACTATTTTTTCTCATAGTGAAGGCGCCCCTTGCATAAGCACTTTTTCTTATTGTCTGAACCGATTCTACCCTTTCCGTCTAGAACACCCATTTTAAAAAAATCGCAGGTCAAAACCCCTCTCCACAAAAAAAAAAAAAAAAAAAAAAAATTGTGAGAAAAAAAACAGAGGAAAAATTAATAATAATTTTTTAATTTTCAAAATTAATAGAAAACATTACCTTGTTTTGTATGGAGTTTTCAATAATTAATTTTTAATTTTTAATCCATATTTTTTTAGTGAACATTTTTTAATATTATAATTTTTTTTTTTTTTTACTTTTTAAATCCCTTTAATTTAGATGAAGGCAAATTGCAACAATTGCCCCAGTACTTTGGTCCTTGTGTCATATAAATGGTATGTGCCATATCTATATCTATCTATCTATTTATCTATCTATATGTCTATATCTATCTATCTATCTATCTATCTATACTATATATTAAGCAAAATGAGATTTTTAACCCCAAGCCTTGTAGGAGCTCCAATCTCCCAATCTAAATTTTAATATTATACTATATAGAAGTTTTGCGACGGCACCAGCTGCAGTCGCAAAAAAAAAAAAAAAAAAAGTTAGTCTTTTGCGATTGTAATAGGCACCATTGCAAAAAAAAAAAAAATATTGTGGCTTTGAGACGGCTTCATATATATACAGTCACAGACTTGTTTGAATAAATACAACTGTATTTTTCTATCGAAAAAAAAAAAAAAAAAAAAACGACGTCGTCTTACTCTTTTAATATAACATTTCTCTTTTCACCCATTTTTTCATCTTCCTATCTCTCTTTCTCTCTCTTCTCTTTCTCTTTCTCACCCATCACTATTCTCTGTTTGTCTGTCTGTCTGTCTGTCTGTTTGTCTCTTTTTGTTTCTTTTTCTCTCTGTGTCTCTCGTTCATCTCTCTTCTTTCTCTGTCTCTCTCGTTCATCTCTCTTCTTTCTCTGTCTCTCTCGCTCATCTCTCTTCTCTCTATTTCTCTCATCTCTCTGTCTCTCTCGCTCATTCTCTTCTCTTTATCTCTCTTGCACATCTCTCTTCTTCCTATCTCTCTCACCTATCTCTCTTCTATCTCTCTCTTTCTCTTTCTATGTCTTTCTCTCTCGTTCATCTCTTTTCGCTCTCTTTATCTATCTCTTTCTCTCTCCCACTTATCACTCTTCTCTCTCTCTTTCTTTTTCTGTCTTCTTGTCTGTTTGTCTATCTCTCTCTCTCTCTCTCTCTCTCTCTCTCTTTCTTCCCCACTATGTATGCCTTGCTCACTCCATTCCTCCCATTTTCTTTATTTACCGAGCTCCCTCTCGATTTATAGATCCACTATAAGAAAATGCACTTTTAACTAACACTTTGTCTCTCTCTCACTCTCGTTCATCACTCTGTCTCTCTTTCTCTATCTCTATCTCTATCTATCTCTCACTTATCTCTCTCTTACCACTTATCTTCTCTACTACCTTCACCACTACTACAAATGCCATTCTACTACCATTACTACTACCACTGTTGCCACTCCACCTCTACAACTACTATTACTACCACCATCGCCACCACTCCACTACTACTACCACCACTACTGTCACTACTACTACCATTACCTCTCCTCCACCAATGCCACTCCATCTCATTTACTACTGCCACAACTTCACCACTAACCTCCTTCGCCATCATCACCACCACCACCACCACCACCATCACCTCTTATCCACCACATTCACCACTACTGCCGCTCCCTTTCCTCAACCACAAAAAATTAGTTCCTGATTTTTAGTAACCAAAAAAAATGGGCCACAGAAAAATATTTTTCGTTGACCACAAAAAATTAACTTTATTTTAATAGAAAATATTTTTTATTAGAATATTACCTCTACTTCTACCAAATAAAAAATAATAATAATAAATTTTTTTCATTAAAATAAAAATGAAACAAATAAATTTTCAACCTTAGTACCTAAAATTTATTTTAACAAAAAATAAATAAAATCCCATAAATGTGATCAATATATATTCTCACAAATAGTCCAAAATTCCCAATTTTTCCAATTTTCCTCAAACCTTTGGCGCCTATAATTTATTTTTCCCTCTTCTCTCATTTTCACGTTCAAATCTCTCTCTCTCTCTCTCTCTCTCTCCATCTTCACGCTACTCATCTCACTCTCATTCCGACTCCACTACTCATCTCACTCTCATCCCAACTCCTCCACCGGCAAGAGCTCGAATTTGCAGAGCATCAATGTCGAAGCACACCGGCAAGAGCTCGAATCTGCAGAGCATCAAAGTCGAAGCACACTATAATATAAGGAACCAGGGATTCTAGAGAGCTCGAATTTGCTAAACAAGTTGTTGCCCTCGTAAACCCTAACGTTGGTATGTATTCTCTTGTCTCTCTCTCTCTCACACACTTTATTTATTTATATTTTATTTTTTTATCTTCAAGGCTTGAATCTTATGCTCTAGGTCGACGACCCTATGTGATCTCCAAATTCGCTCTTAATTTCCAAATTCGACTCCCTCAAGTAAAAGCTCCCTCCTTTGTTTCATGGTTTATATGTGTTTGCTTAATTTACTACTCATAATTGATAGAATTCTCGACATCATTGGAATTACAGATGTGTCTTGCCTAAATGAGGATGGTCCAGAAGCTTGGCATGTCCAGGTATGTTAGTTTATGAAGGCTGTTAAATTAGATATTCAAAATTATTAAATACTCAATTTTTATTGACTAACTTATTTAAAAATTATAGGTCTTTCGTTCAATTGATTCCAATTCTGTGAAGGGGTTTCCAAAAGACCCAAAAGATGCCACAAGCAGGGTGAGAGAAAATTTTGATTGTGATTTGCCCCTTGATTATTTTTCCGTCAATCTTGTTTATGAGGTGTGCTTCTTAGTATCTTCCCTTCATTATAACAGGACCTGGTATGTAGGAAGAATGTCCTAATAGACATGAGTATACATACTGCATATGTAAAGGCAATCTGTGCTGCCCAACATTTCATTTACATTGAGAACCAGTACTTCCTTGGGTCATCATACAATTGGACTAACCACAGAGACTTGGGTGAGGAATTGACATTCAGGGTAAACTGAAAGGGAAAAAATAAGGATATGTTGTTACTATCACATATTAAAAGTTGTAATGTGAAAATTATATATAGGTATCTGAGTATACAGTAACTCATATATTGTCATTTGTTGTGGAAATTATGCACTATCAGCTGCTTGTAATGGTTAATATCTAACTCATTACCCTAGTTTTCATTTTCTTCATTTTTCATGCTCTGGTTGCTTGCCGAAACAAACGTGACAAGGGAAATAAAAACATTATAATCTTGAGGAAAGATAGGGTGGCTGTTGTGAAATTACAAGTTTTCTAGACAGTGAAAGTGAGCATTTTGAGGATGATATATATGTTTCTTATTATCCACAGGTGCAAAAAATTTAATACCAATGGAAACTGCTCTCAAAATTGCAAATAAAATCAGAGCAGAGAGATTTTCTGCATATATTGTCATCCCAATGTGGCCGGAGGGTGTTCCTACAGGTGCTCCGACTCAAAGGATTCTTCTATGGCAGGTATGTGATCATTCAAGTATTTTTTTTTTTTAATGGACACCAAACATTACTTTAGTTTTATGTGTATAATTTTATAGATTTTCTTTTTTCTAATTTTATTTTTCAAAAGATTACTATTAGATTTCCGAACAGATTTTGCTACTAGGTGACACTCAATGACATACATATATCCTTATTACGCTTTTTATCTACCTATAACATTTGACAATTTATTATATTCGTATGTTAGGCATGGTAGTGCCAACTGGTGGTCTAGTGTTCATGTACCTTTTGTTTGTTAACATGCATCAATGAGACCAAGTATTAGAGTTCCAAAGTTCAAGGACACCATTGGATGTCCATCAGTCTTTCTATTTATAGGATTTTTGACACTGCTAATTGTTTATTATGAGCATGATTGCAAGATTTTGTAACTGGAGACAGTATATTCTTGTGCTAGTATGTGTTTATTTACCAATAACATCAGATGGTATATGTTCTTTATGTGGGACATGGACATATTGGAGAAGTGTTTGTAAACATTCATTCATTGATCAAATTGAATATAAAATTTCCAAAATTCTCATGGACTTCTCACCTTGTTTTGTTTCTATCCAATTTACCCAACCAAGAGTTTACATCTACTGTAAGGTATTATTATCCAACATTCACTTTTTTTGTTACTAAAACTGACTTATAATCTCTGCTGTAGGACCTAAATGGCAGGTCAATCCGAGTAAGCATGGCTGAAGCTAGGCAAGGCGTCAATTTTGATCATTGAACCTTTTGAGCTTTCTTCAACTAAGAATACACTCAGGGTACATATTTAATGAATTTGCATTTAAATTATTTGCTATCCTCCTACATCTTAAAAATCGTACTTTAGGCAATTGTCTTGGTGTTTTTTGGCTTTAAAGAGATCCAAAACATGTAAAGATGTTGCAAGAGGTTTCCCATAGAGATTATCATTTCAAATAAACAGCTTTATTTTCCTTCACACTTTAGGTTCTTGTGTTTACCCTTTTTTATTGTAGTGTATGTAGCATTTATTTGGTGACTTGAAAAAACTAGTTTCATGTTCACATGATGGATCTTTACCAAAATGATGTTGGTCTAGGCAAACTAGTTCAAACTGGGCACACACGACCGCGTAGGCACGATAGACTTGTGGGAGAAGACGGGACTCGAATCGGGTTCTTGGTTTGATTATATTATGGAAGGGTACTAAGCCTAAATTTGGTGGGAATTGTGTAGAAGTTTAGCCATTGGGAGGTTGTCAGACATGACATTGTGTTCCCTGTCAGATTTTTTGGTCAAGTTGAAGTACATCCCTCTGGATCGTAAGTGTGACTTATAGGATTCTTTGCGTATAACTGGATTGTTGCTCATATGTTTAGGTTCAAGAAAGCGATTATAAGTCTTAGTTTGATTCTGAATTTAAATTTGTAGTTGCGTGGTTGCTTGGATTTTTTGCACGTTCTCCATGTGATGGTTCTTTCTAAATGCATTATAGACGGAAATGGGTTGGTGGGGAGGTTGTACAAGCTCTAGAATATGATGTTCCTATTCCAGGATACAAAACCAAGAACTCTATTAATCTTCATCTGTGGGAAGCCAAAGCTGGTGCTGAAGACTTCAACCTCTTTCAATTTAATGGACAGTATGAATCGGCTGCACAACTCCATTCTAGAGCTCAGCAGGTTGGTTTTTCCTTACTATATAAAAGAGAGCAAGCCTCCTTTTTTGGCCAAAGAACACAATTCATGACATACTACCATGGTCCCTTGCATTCTTGTTGTCCAAAATGTCATTCACTTCTTTCAAAACCTCTGCTATCTTTCTACTCTAGGGCTGTGAATAATTGTCCAGGGAAACTCTGGTTTTGGTCTTCGTTCTGAGCTGTAATTGTGAAACACAAAATCTTTGAAGGAAAAAGCAATATGTCCTGAATTAAAACTGCTACATTTTTCTTTCTCATAATAAATGCTTAGACTAAATGTAACTGTAACTGTTAGAAAGTTGCTTCTATTCTCATCTGTGTTTCAATTGTTTTTGTGTGGTATAGTGATATGGAAATGTGCCTTTGCAAATTTGTGCTGTTCTATATCCTGGGAATGCCACAGAAAATGGAAAGCTTTTGCGATTGAAGCAACAATTTTTCCTGTGCAGTGCATCACTTCAGGTTGGCTGCCTTTTCAATTCTGTATTTGTTTAGGTCCCCCATCCTTCTTTAGTACTAAGTTCGTGATTCCTTTTTCTTATTTAATTTTGTTGATATCAATCTCAGTTGCTACTTTTCCATGTTTTCTAATCATGGGATCAATCTCAGGACATGATTGTCAGATTTAAGGAGAGAAAAGATGGAAAGAGCTTGTGGCAATGGTCTGATTTTCCCAATAAGGTTGCAGTACAATTGAATGATACGCGTCCTACTCTTGCAATTCCAGAGCTAATGCGATTACTAATGGATGATGATGGACTTGGATGGGATGAAGCTTGGGATGTGACAACAAGGTGCAGTTATCGTTTTCTCTTAATTGTTTTGCTTCATTTACTCTTACTCAGCACCTATTTTTTCTACTGCCACTTTTAATGTGTTCATAGTGCAAAATTATGATTGGTGCTAATGAATAACAAAAAGGGAAATTTTAAACCAGGACAATTGCTTATACAAATCATACTGTCCTTCCTGAGGCACTGGAGAAATGTTCGCAAGCTGTTATGTGGAAACTTCTTCCTCACCATATGGAAATCATTGAAGAAATAGACAAGAGGGTTTGTCCATCCTGTCTTATTTTCTCTCTTTATTATGTGTATATTGTTTTACAATTTCTGAAAAAAGAAGATGAAATTCTTGCAGTTTATAGCAATGATACGTTCAACAAAACCAGAACTTGAAAGTAAGCTTTCCAGCATGCATGTTATGGATAACAATCCCCAAGAACCAGTTGTGTGGATGGCAAATTTATGCGTGGTGTCTTCACATACGGTATGAGCTCCCTTCTTTGTGGATCAACAAACAGATTATATTGTGTACCTCTATAATCTAAAACTCTTATGAGAATTACCAAGTGATAGTTGTTGAAAAGCTGAAAGCAGAAAATTGTATTAAACCATTAATAAGTTTTCTTGAGAACATCTATGTACTGAATATTGATTTTTTTTTCTTTTCTTATTGTTAAACTACAATTTTTATGTTGATTTGGGAGCTACAGTAATTTGAATTTCCAACTAGATATAGACCATACTATCAAAAGCTGAAAAATCCTGCTGATTGAATCATGTTGTCCCCTTGACCTACTATTATTGTTATATTGCTTCCTTGCCTTTATTTAGTCGTATGCCGTAGTCCTGCTCATTTGTTAAGCCTTTGATCCACTAATCCTTTACTACCTCTTATAATCTGTTGATCAATTTCATTTGGAAATGAAAAAGTGACTTCTCTCATTGGCCATCTGCCTGCAGGTGAATGGTGTTGCCCAGTTGCATAGTGACATTTTAAAGTCTGAGTTATTTGCAGACTATCTCTCTATATGGCCTAAGAAGTTCCAGAATAAAACCAATGGTATTACTCCTCGCAGATGGCTTTGATTTTGTAGCCCTGAACTCAGCCACATCATCACCAAACGGTTAAAAAATGATCAATGGATGACCAACCTTGACCTACTTGTAGATCTTCAGAAAGTATGTACTAGAGATGATGTTCAGATCATATTAACAATTATCTGTCAGTGAATTTTTCTGTATGGTTATAAATGTCACTGCTGAACCTTCTTCTCCAATTGTTTGCTGACGATGCAGACTTCCAAGCTGAGTGGGAATCAGCCAAAATGGCTGACAAGCAGCGATTCGCTCAATTCATATTTCAAGTGACAGGTGTAAGCATTGACCCAAATAGCCTCTTTGACTTACAGTTCCAGCGGATCCATGAATATAAAAGACAGCTGCTAAATATTCTGGGTGCAGTCTATAGGTACAAGAAGTTAAAGGTATCATAAACTTCTTTGTGTTCAAACTATTAATCATGTAATTTTTATGCTTAAATAACTTTACCTTGCTAACAAAATTTCATTACACCTACTGCCTACATACACTAAGTTTGTTGTGTCAATATATTCTCCACATACACATATATCTGGTTATGTCAACAGAGTTCATAATTCATAAATGTCAATGTACGTGACAGTCATATAATAGATAATTTGGTCTGGTCTTCCTTTTTTTATTATGGTAAAATCCTGAAATGATTATAATCTTTTACAAGCAATTAGTTCAATGAAGTTAAGCTCCAGTCTTCAAAGTATATCTTTCAATTTAGCAAAAATTTAAGAGTGATTCGAGTAGTTTTGTAAATTGAGTACTGGGCTGTGCATTGATTGAACAAGCAGCAACAGAAAATATTAGATTGCTTTCTATTTTCTTCCACAAGAATGCATTTATGCATATATTTATTTATCTATCCGTTAATGCATATGTTCACTTCAGTGCTTTTGATTCACATTATGCTAAATTGATGATGCATGCAATAACGGGTAACAGTTTTCACTTCTAATATTTGGAAAAGCTGTTTTAGAAGTTGTATAGAAAACCGAAGAATAATTTGTTGTTGGATAAGGTTTTGAAATGGCCCTACATGTTTCTTCCTCAAATGAAGCTTGCTACATAGGCGAAAATATGGCTTAACAAGTGTGGATTGAGAGGGAGAGTTTAGCAATCATCCCTAGAAACTTAGAATTCGAGATGTTAACGTCCAAAAATCACCAAACGGCGTCAGAGTTGCACGAAACTTGGCACACAATACCATCTAGGCAAGAGAGACTTGTGGGAGAAGACGGGATTCAAATCGGGTTCCCAGTTTGGGAGTTAGAGCCAGATTTCACGTTAGGCAAACTAGTTCCTTAAAAAACTTAGAATTCGAGGGGTTGACGCCCCAAAATCACCAAACGACGAGTAGCACGAAACTTGGCACACACAACCGCCTAGGCATGAGAGACTTGTGGGAGAAGTCGGGACTCAAATCGGGTTCCTAGTTTGGGAGTTAGAGCCGAATTTTATGCTAGGCAAACTAGTTCCTTAAGAAACTCAGAATTCGAGGTGTTGACGTCCCAAAATCACCAAACGGCGTCAGATTAGCACGAAATTTGGCACACACAACCGCTTAGGCACGAGAGACTTGTGAGAGAAGACGGAACTCGAATCAGGTTCCCGATTTGGGAGTTAGAGTCGGATTTCACTCTAGGCAAATTAATTCTTTAAAAAACTTAGAATTCGAGGTGTTGACGCCCCAAAATCACCAAACGATGTCGAATTAGCACGAAACTTGGCACACACGACTGCCTAGGCACGAGAGACTTGTGGGAGAAGACAACACTCGAATCGAGTTCTCGGTTTGGGAGTTAGAGCCGGATTTCATTCTAGACAAACTAGTTTTGAGGACCAAAGGGTAAGAAGAAGCAAAGAGAGATAATGGCTGATGTTGTCAACTTTTGGAGGACCAAAGGATTCACTGGACACTTTGGAAGTGGAGGGGACTTATCCACAAGTGTGCATTCTTCTGGGTAAAGTATGTTAACTTTAATATAACAAATTTTATAAAAGAATATATGTTTGAAGAATTAGAAAGTAATGGAAACATGCATAGGACATCCAATTTGTACAGGTGCACGGGATGTATAAATTGTGAATTAATCTAAAAAATATTTCTTTTTCTCTATATTTAAAGCTTCAAAAAAGGCTGTCGAAAGGCTAAATTATCATACAACCATAGATTTGTACAGGAACCAACAGAAATTTGTTGGAGTGAAGGATAGATATGAACAATGCAATTCTTTATTATCAAGCTTTAAATTTATTTTACTAGTGATACATTTCATTGTTATATTGGTTCATTCTTCCTTACAGGAACAATCAAAAGCCAACATATTTGTCTTACTAATGATACATTTCATTATTATATTGGTCATTCTTTCTTATAGGAGCAATCAAAGGGTAACATCGCAAATAGAGAAATGATGTATACAAAACACAGGTGTGGTTCTAGGTCAATCCCTGTTAGAGTAGAAAAACTGGTACGTATCCTTGCACTTTAAGAATTAAATGGACTAATATAAGTTGTATGAACTTACGGCACGTTAATGGGATGCACCATTTGTGAATTAGCCTTAAAATTAATCTTTTGTTCTCATAATCTCAAAAAAAAAGTCTGTTAGAGGGGTAAATTGTATAATTGATCTAATTGTAAATTGATGAGTTATTAATGTTTTTAATCTTTTGTATAATTAATTAATTACTAATGCTTTTAATTTATTTTTTTACAGATTGGATTGGGATGGCATTTTTGACGTGCAACAATGATGTAATTTACTTAAATGTTTATTTTTGTTTGATAAGGATACACATACTTTGTGGAGTTGCACTAGTTATTGTTGGATTTTTGGTAGAATTGAACAAATTATAACTTTTGGATATTTTGTGGATATTTCACTGTTTTATTGTATTAGGATGAAATTATTTGTGATGATGAATGAATATTTTCATTTTGTTAATTCGTAAATGTGTTGATAACAAGTTAGGTTAAGTTGTGATGGAATTGTTATATTCAACAGGTTTCAACATGAACAGGGTTATATTTGTTGAGCTAAAATTTAGATTTTGATAAAATAGGTATATAATATGGAAAAAAATATTACGGAATTACTGACAAAATTTTTCATCCCTAAAGAAGGTTTTTTTTGTCTCTTATTTGGCTTAGGTGGATGATTAATTTTGTCATGAATTCTTTATTTCGTCACTAAATGAATTTGTCATGACAAAAAATAGTCACATTTTGTCACTATTATCCTCAATTTGTGACGAATTTTTTTTGACATTATTTCATCATTTTTAATGATGAATTTATTTTTGTCTCTATTGGTAATTTCTTTGACAAAAAAATTTCGTCTTCGTTTACATTAAACGTGACAAAATTATTGTCTCCATTTCTTATATTTATGACAAAATAATTGTTTCTAATTTCTCCTTTAATGACAAAATATTTTGTTGCTAATTACTTACAAGTATGTTCCCAACAGAGTGTATTGGAGACAAAAAAATTCGTCACAAATTTATCATTTTTAATGATGAATTTGTTTTTGTCTCTATTGGTAGTTTCATTGACAAATTTTTTTTGTCTTCGTTTATATTAAACGTGACAAAATTATTTCGTCTCTATTTCTTATATTTATGACAAAATACTTTTGTCTCTAATTTTTTCCTTTAATGACCAAATATTTTGTCGCTAATTACTTACAAATATGTTCCCAACAGAGTGTATTGGAGACAAAAAAATTCGTCACAAATTTATTATTTTTAATGATGAATTTGTTTTTGTCTCTATTGGTAGTTTCTTTGACAAAAATTTTTCATCTTCGTTTATATTAAACGTGACAAAATTATTTCGTCTCTATTTCTTATATTTATGACGAAATACTTTTGTCTCTATATTTTTCCTTTAATGACAAAATATTTTGTCGCTAATTACTTATAAGTATGTTCCCAACAGAGCGTATTGGAGACAAAAAAATTCGTCACAAATTTATCATTTTCAATGACGAAATTGTTTTTCGTCTCTAAGACCCTTTAGCGACGAGGCTTTGGTGACAAAACGGGTGACGAAAAATTTTCGTCGTAATTAGTTTGGGTGACGAAATATATACATTTTGGGACAAATTTGTTTCGTCTTTAAATCCCAAATTTGTTGTAGTGTGATGGAACATTGATGTGCAAAACTAGAAAGAAAGAAAGAAAAAAAAAACTTTAAAAATGAAAAACTGATAATATTCTCAGTTTTAAAACTGAAAAAAACTTATAATGTTTTTGATTTTATTGGATAGTTGAATCAAACCAATAAGTACAAAGGCAAAAACATTTAATCTCATGTTTTATTTTTTTTCACCAATTAGTGAAACAAGAAATGCAAAATTGTTAATGTTCTTAGTTTTAAAAATTAAGAAAAATTAACAATATTCTCAGTTTTACTAAATAAGATTTATTGGTTTAAAAAATCTTAAATAGAACTTGAGTTACTATAACATTTGTAAATATAACTTTTAAGTAATTAACTCTTATAAATTTGAACAGATAATTTTTTTTTGAATAGATAGATATGTATTTGAACATATAGTCAATGAAAAGTCAACAGATAAATTAAGAAGAAATTAGAAACAAAATGTCTTTCAAAACGAACAAAACGATTTCTCACCAAATTATTTTATAAACGGTAAACTTCTTACTAATAAAAAATATTTATTGAACCTAATACCTTATACTTTTCTTAGATTGAATTTATCACTAATTTTTTCTATAATAAATTCTCATTAACTAAAAATATAACATAACTAATATCACATAATATTTCGAGAGTGATTGATAAGTTTTTCCCTGTCAATTACTAGGTGGAAATGGAATTTTCATTTGGCGTGTTAAGCAGGAAAGTGGGTTAGGGACTTTTATATGTTGATGGCTTGACTAGTTTAGGTGTGTCCCTTTACTTTATAGTCATTGAGATTGTCCACACTTACACTTTCAAGTGGGTCTCCTATCATTTTTAATTATTTGAAAATCTCAAAATATTATGTAATATTTTTATCAAAGGGGAATTACTTGCTTGTGGAACAAGGGAAAAAATTATTAAAACATGGAGAGTGTAAATTGTTCTCTGATGGGATGCAATTCGAATCGTGTGAGGATGTAAGTTGTTTTGAGTTGACCTCTCCATGTTAGTGTATATTTTTTGGAAAAAGTTAGGGATCATGAAAATTTTGTCATGAAAATGATCATGAAAAATTTATGATCATTGGATTACCTTGATTAGTTTGTGGTGCTTTATTCTAAGTGTAATCCAAAGGTCACAAAACTTTCATGATTATTTTCATGAAAGGTTTTTCATGATACCTAGCATTGTTGATATTTTTTTACCAAAAATGCTTCGGACCCCCACTGGGGGTCGACCCCCAATGAGATGGCGCGTCGTGATTGGGCAAAAAAACAACTGTTTTATTTTATTTTATTTTATTTTTGAGTTTCAGCCAGTGGGGGCTCGCCACCTCACTGGGGGTGCGACCCCACTGGGGGTCTGCAGCATAGTTGTTTTTTTACCTCTGTCTTACTGTAAAGTAATTCCTTCTTTTATGAACAACTAATGTAACGGACAAGTTTTATGAATAAGATAAATGTTGATAACCCACTAGTATTATTAGTGAGAATATTAATAATCTTTTGTCCACATGGAGTTTTTAAGTTTGATTTATTTATATAACAAATTGATCTTAAACAAGTAATTAATGAGTCAAACATGAATTGAGCTTGAGTAAATTTCTTTTATAGTTTTAAGTGCACGGGGCTTCTGTTACTATTGGATTTAGAAAAGTAAGATATATACAACTTTACCAACATGCAAAAGAGCTATATTTTGTATCTTCTCTACATCATAATGTATACATACGCCAACGTTACATGCTTATTAATTAAAGGCATTAATTAGATATTAGAAATAAACTAAACAATGTCAAACCCCATGTTAATATTGACAAGTACCCATCTGTTTGTGTTTGTATTTTTGTTTTCTGTTTTCGAAAAAACTTTTCATTATTATTATTATTATTTAAAAAAAAAAAAAAAAACCCCGAAAACAGAAGCAAACACCCCAAAACTTTGTTTGTTATAATTAGAAAAGAAAAGTAAAGAAAAAAAGCAATATAATAGAAGAAGTACACACAGCATTTGAAATGCTATATTGAATTACCCCATATATGGTTTCTCTGTGCCCACAAGAGGGCTCTTACAATATTAGTATTCTAGAAACTAATACTAAACATATATATATATAGATTGTCTCCTCTCCTCATACATGATCAAAATCTCTCAGTTGGGGCAGTGTTTATTATTTAGTTGGGGGCACAGAGGTAGGATAAGGAAAGGGAATCAAGGGTTCTTGCTGCCGCTGCTGCCCGGTTTCCCCTTCCTGGGATAATGCTTGGGATTGGGTCCTGTATAATCATAATCCAACACTGTATCCACCACCAAAAGCTTCCTTGGATTCATACCCTTTACCAAAAAAAATAAATACTATTATTAGCAAAACATGCAGCTTTTTCGTTCAATTTGGATATATATACATATGAACAGAAAATTGCAAAAAAACAGAACTGTAAAAGAAATCATAGTTCATCTTGAGTTTCTTTCTCTAGTTAATCATTGTGTGATGTTACTGTCACTTTTCTTCTAACACATGGTGCATTATCAAATTATGTGATGTTAATTTTAGCCATGTTGATTTGAATTTTTTGTAATTTGTGTATGGTTAAAAAAAATAAAAAAATTGCAATTAAAAATTTGAAAAATTATTGTTCTTACCTATTGTTTTAGTTTTTTTCTTCAATTTCCCCTCTAAGATTTTATTTTTGCCCTATCGGGAAATTTACTTCTCTCAATTATCAAACAGGAAAAAAAAAAAAAAAAACTCGTATATGTTTCTAAATATGTTTCTAAACTCTTATATGATTCTATCCCTACCTACCTTGTGATGCAAGTACACGGGGTTGACATTGTCGTGGAGGCCTTCAGCTATGCCTAGAGCAAAATGAGAAAAAAGAAAAATAGTTATATTAACTTCATGATATAGTAAAACAATCGGAAATGAATCAAAGGTGAGATTGAGAGCTGGTTATAGCTCACCTGAAGACAAGCAAATGAGTAGGAAAAGGAAAACTAGAAGAGAGGTCTTGAACCTAAGAGCCATATAGGTGACCAATTGGTACTCTTATTAGAATATCATTAGCTCTGGTTCAAAGTTGAAAGGGGTGGGAAGGGGAGAGAGGCTGCTTTTATGCATATTTTGAGTGGTAGATGAGTAAATATTCAATATAATAGTGATATTACGTGACGATATTAATAACTAGTGATGGTATCATTAATTGATGATGGATTTCACATTGCGATAATGTAGGTTATGGGGGACAAAGAATGTTAACCTAATCCCATTTACGATATTTTATTGGCTAATAATATTACGTAAAATGATATTACTGTTACATTTAATATTTATTTGTAGTGGAGAAAGTGAAGTGCCCATAAGAGGTGTTGTGATGGTGCACCCCACCCAATTGGTACACAATGATGATGAGGTGCAATACCTAAAGAGCCACAACCTCGAAGTCAACTATATTATATATGTATGTGTTACATCAACATAAAAGTATTAGACGTGTAGTTCAGCTCTCACCTGAAAGCATTGTCTGTTAGTTTAATTCAATAGTTGGCCTTATTTATTTCATTAGACTTTGACTTAAAAAATACTTTAACAATAGACGTATCTTGTACTATCTTATAAGTCTATCGTGAATGTTATCTGTAATCAATGTAAATAGCAATAACAAAGTAATAGTGTGCATGTGGACACCCTAATCAATTCCTTGCATGGCTCAAATTCTGCCATTTCATATTGGGTTTTTGGTTACTCTCACCTTTTTATAAGTCAACCTACTTTTCTTCTCTCCCACTAATATAAACCATAAACCTGTGGGAGATATTCGTCGTTCATTATCAATCAATTTTCTAGTACTGCAATCTCCGTTCCCTTAATTTCAGTGGCAATTAATTAGTTTCTAAGATCATGTAAGACTATCAGTAGTGCTATGTGGAAGTGCTACTATTGTGGAAGTAATTCATATTATGTGACATTTGAAGGGTAGATGCATCATGCCACAGTGAGACCAAGCGGTAGCGGTAATTGATGGATGAGACGTTGTTTTATTAGGTGTGATTTTTTAGATCAAGTCTAAATACAACGGGTTAGCTAATGAATGAAACGTTCTCTATCACTCAAAACATGATTCATGATTTTGAATCTAATCGCATTGCATAGTAGTGAAACTAACTGTGTTTGGTTGGGGGATTTGGAGAGGGATTTAGAAAGAAAAAGGGAAAAGGTGTGTGAAACTAGGTGAAATATAATTATGTTTTATTCACATTTCACCTACTTTTTCCTTTTCCATTTCCCTTTCCAAATCTCTCGTCAAATCCCCCAACCAAACACAGCATGAGGGATTGGATGAGTTGCTTTTAGCTAATGTAATAAAGATACCAATTATTGTTCCAAAAACTCTTCCTGCTTTATTTAGGATGAGTCGCTCTTATATTAGATATGATTTCTGAGTTTGAATCTAGCTGCATTGCACAACAGTGAGACCAAGGGATTGGTTGATGGATGAAGTGCTCTCTTATTAGACATAATTTCTAAACTCGAATCTAGCTGCATCACACAGTAGTAAGACTAATAAATAGACATAATAGATGAGTAATAGTATTAATCTTCTTGTATCCAACCATAAGGGGAATGAGAGTCCCTTCCATGGCACCATTTTGTAGACTAATTATTTCCTGTGGTCCCAAACAACTCCTTAATTGAGTGTGCCTTTGATCCTCATACTTTGGCTTTGTTCACTTAATAAATAGGGTAGAGGGACACAAAAATTGGTAGTGGCCTACAAATAAATCAATGTGCATAAAAACTTCTGAGGGTTGAATTTATAATGGTGGGATTAGTGGGAGCACTAAGCAAAAAAGGAGACAATAGAACACTAATGAACTCCGAATCACTAATTTTGTTTTAATCATTTACTAAGACGGAAAAATTAAAATAAATTAAAGACTAATTAATCTACTAAACCTTTGTATTCCATAATGGTTCTAGGTTGTCGGGAAACAAAATAACATGGGTGATAATTCTTTGTTATGATTTTCTCATAATGATATTCTTTTTTTTTTTTAAACAAGAAGATACGTAAATAAAATATATAATTTAACTGTTCAAGTTTAAAATTGAAGTATAATGACATTAAAATATGGTATATTGTTTTTAAGCAAATACCTTAAAAAATGAGGTTGTTTTATTTTGCTTAGACCATTAAATTATTAATGTGCAATGAAGAAATAAAGGAGAAAAATACTTTAAGAAAACCTCAATACAATAATAAAAAATAAATAAATGAGTAAATTATACTGAGTTACTCTTAACAATTACTAATGTTTCTAAAATGACAATCACCTCACATATATTTTAGTTGCTGATTACAAATTTCTCTTCCAAGTTTTAAGAGACACAAATGCCATTGGTCATCAAATCAAAAAGAGAGAAAAAAAAAAAAAAAAAAAATCCTTGTAATTTACATAAAACTCAGAAAATGTCAATATAACCAATAAAATAAAATAAAATAAAAACAAGCAAACAAACAAACAAACACATGAATGGACTTCCAATGTGCCATCTGATATGTGTGCATAGTTATTGCGCATGCATGTACTATTCTGCACATTTTTATCATTTATTAGGTATTTGAATATAGAACAATTGACGTTTTTAGATTTTGTTTGGATGAAAAATTTGAAAATAGATTTTGTGAAGAAAAAAAAATGATAAAAAGTAAAATAATTGACTTCTGTTTTAGTTTTTTTTTTTTTCTTTATTTTTTTTCTCTTTCATCATAATTAATCTTCTTTTTCAAAATTCTTAATCAAAAGACTTTTTAGTGGAGGGGGAGTTGTGAATGCGTGGCATAAGATTATCACTATTTGGTGGGGTGGAGAATGTAGAGAAAAGAATAAGAAAATAAGTGCACCCTAGGATGGGTAGCAGTTCAAGTCACTATTATATATATAGCAACCATTCAATGTGCTACTTTCTTTTCAATTCCTTTTGCTCATTATTATTATTATTTTTTTTTTCTCTCTCTCTCACATGCATTGTATGTGAAATATTCTTGGGTGCAAATAGGATACATGTGACATGATACCTTTAACCAATCATAAACACCATGGCCTCTCATGTTGTCTTCTCATCATCCAACATATAAATGTAACCCCCATTCTCTCAACTAATGAAAAAAGATAAAAGTATCACATAGCACATACCCTATCTGCATTCAAAAATTTCTCATTGTATGGTTATTCTTTTGGGTAAAATATAAATATATCTATATCCATTGAATATTGATTAAAATACGATTTATCTCCAATAATTTTAGAAATTACATTCCGTCTTTTAAAATTTTTAATTTCATAACAAAAAGTTTTTTTTTATTATCAAGTCAACTAATATTTTTTAATGATGTCGAAAATTTATTTCAATTAATAAGAATTTCACTTTTTAAATTAATTTTGTTAAATAAAAAATTTAGACAACAAAGTATTTTTAATTTTTCAAACCATAGAGAGCAATCCATATTTTAAACAAACTCTAAGGATGTATCTTTTTAATTTTTTTTTTAATAATTGGGTTTTTAGCATAATTTTTGCACATTTTGACTAATTTCAAGGCCCTGAAATAAACAACCAAGTAAAATTCTAGTGATTTCTTAATATAACTCGAATTTAAAATGTTAAATTTTATTCCCTTACATTTCTCACTCGGAAAAATTCTTAGGTGCAAATAGGGTACAATGTGGCATGCCACATGGTGCCTTCAACCAATCACAAATATCATGGCCTCTTATGTTATTTCCCATCACTTAACACATAAATGAAACCTCTACTCTCTCAACCAATAAGAAAAGAGAAAGGTGCTGCATGGCAATACCCTATCTGCACTCAAAAATTTCTCACTCTAGAGACATTAGGCAGGTGACCCTCTTTCTTCCTACCTCTTCATTCTCTGTATGGAATACCACTCGCTCCAAATTTTAGATGCCTGCTGCCAAAATTCTTAGAAACACAAAAGTCTCGAGAGGTGGGCCTACCCTATCACACATTTTTTTTCGCCAATGATATATCCTCTTTGGAGAAGCTAGCGAGCAGAACTGCTATATCATCCACAACATCCTTCATGAGTTACGGTGGTGTTATATGTACTAATTAGTATATTAACTAGTGTACTAATACTAATTATGATATTATTATTAACCCCACTCATTAATCACATTACAAATATCAAAAATTTCTTAAATTATGCTACACCATCAATTAATATATTAATTAGTGCATATAGTATTATTCCATGAGTTATGTCTTCTGTCTAGTCAAAAAATCAGTTACTCCAAGTCCAAAGTCAATTTTCGAACAATGTGCCCTTGTATTATCAAACCATTCTCTCCAATACTCCCCAAATCCCCAAAGCATCCTCCTTAGGAAAATATCTTGGTTGCCCTATCTTCCATGATCGCCCCACTACAAGTTCCTTCAACTTCCTCCTTGAAAAACTTAACTCAAAACTTCCTCCAAGTTATTGTCTATCGCGAGTTGAACCACCCTCATCAAAGCAGTCAATAGAGCAATCCCTGCGTATGTCATGCAGTACAATTTCCTTCCCAAATCCATCACTAATGTCATGGACAAGCAAAATAGGAATTTTTTGCGGGGGTCAACTTAGGAAAAACAAAAAATTCATCCTGTTAGCTGGGATTCGGTTACAAAACCTAAAAGGCATGGTGGACTTGGCATTCGCCAAGCTAGCCTTATCAATAGAGTAGCAATGGCCAAGCTAAATTAGAGACTTCCCACCAAGGAAAACTCCCTTCGGCCAAAGTTTTAATTGCCAAATACTCTAACATACCCTCAACATCATGGAGAAGCATAGAGAAAGGGAAGGACATTTTTTAAAAAGGCTCAAGAATTTCAGCTAGAAATGGAGAAAGCACCTCATTTTGGTTTGACAATTGGACAGGCCTTGGACCACTTCGAAACCTGGTTATTGGACCCATACCATTGCATGAATACTCCTTTACGGTTAAAGATTGCTGGGCCCATAACTCATGGAACTTGGAGTGCCTTCCACAACCCTCCCCCCTGATGTCTTGCCTACTCTCCAAGGGATCACTCTACAATGGTTTAACCCGATAAATGTTGTGTCATTTGGGAAAAAACCAGTTATGGTAATTTTTCTAGTGGCTCTACTTACGCCCTCTCAAAATCGTTCCCCACCTGGATAATTGGAATTCGGTTTGGAAGGTGAACACGATCCCCTAGCATCAAATTCTTTCTTTGGTTAGCCCTCCAACACAAAATCAGTACCAAATCCTTTCTGTTCCATTGAAAAATTGGGGAGGATAACCTTTGTTCTTGGTGCAAGAACCTACCGGAATCCCCACTCCATGCCCTGCCCTCAGAGGCTGCTCGAAAGCCCAAGTGTTTTGGAATGCAGTCAGCATCCCCGCTAATATGCTTCCTTCCTTTAATGGTAACCTCACAGACTGGTTAAAACTCAACCGCCAAACCTTCCTCATCCACCCTTCATCTGCCTTGTGGTCTATCATCTTCCCTATCTCATGTTGGCTCATCTGGAAAAATAGAAACTCTCTTGTTCAACCCTAACAACCCACATACTTTCAAACCTTCTACAGCCATCACCCATGCAATGGAGTGGCAGCACCTATTTTCATTTTATTTTTTTTGGATCGGCAAATGTTAATTGTTAGTTGTTAGATTAGCACATATGAGAGAAAATCTCCCCACCCTTAGCAAAGCACCTAAGTGCTTGCACTCCCTTAATTCAATTCCCCTAAGGAAAATTGAACCCACGACCTCCTTAGAACTAAGCCCCAAGTAAGGCATGGTGGCCAACTAGGTTAGGCCTAGGGATTATCTTGGTCATTAGGTGGTGGGATTTTGCAGAAACATTGGTGTCTCTTCAAGTGCCGCTGCTAAAATCTGGGGGTTGAGGGATGGACTTAAGTTAGCTCTTGAACGAAACATTCTAAACTTAGAGATTGCAACCGATACAATTTTACTTGAACAACTTTTGACAGGTACCACCATGGTCTCACATCAGCTTTACAATCTTATTGATGATTGTATGTACCTCCTGAACTGCCTTGGAGCGCTGACAACTTACCATATCTATCGGGAAGCCAATGCTTGTGCAGACTTGCTTGCAAACTTGGGAGTTTAGTTGAAAATTTCAAACTTTTGTCAACCCTTCTTCAGTTTGTAATCAGTTATGTGATGATGCCCGGAGTATACGTTACCCTAGGCTTGTGTAATTTCTTCTTTATCTTAATGCACCAAGTTTACCAACAAACCAAAAAAAAAATTATTCTTAAATTTTATTGTTTCGTTCCGTCATTTATTCGAAAAAACAAGTCTCAAAATTTTAGATGGACAGGTTTCAAAAGAAAAAAAACGAAAGGAAAAAAAATGAGAAGTAATTTTACCACCACTACTTTGTCAAAGTAGGGGTTGTAGTAATATCAGAAAAGTCCACAGCAGCTTTTTAATGTAGCCATTTGTTTTGTTTTTGTTGTTGTTTTTTTTTTCTTTTTTAACAAATGCTAACAAGTTAATGTTAAAATTTATATAAAAATAATGAAGAAATTAAAAGAAAGCTTCAATGGAAAGCGTTTTAAAACTGGCGAAACCATGTTCCTCATTTATTTTTTTGGGAAAACAACTATTTTCAATGTCAGTTTGTAAAAACAAATTCAAAATAATGATAAAATTTATAAACTTTAATCATTAATGTTATAAACTTTTTCATAACAAAAATCACCTCTTGATGTGATGTTTTGGCCTTTTCTTTTTTTTTTTTTTTCCTTTTTTTTTCCACTGCCATCTCATTAGAGCTGGCTTTAGAACTCATGTTTAGGAGCTCTCTATTATTACTGTTTCCATAAATCAGTAATTATTTTTTAAAGAATAACACCGATAAGTAATTTTTTTTTTATACCTCAAAAGCACAATGAAAAGAGTAAACAAAAAATAAGATCAATGTAATGAATTTTAAACGGAAGGTTCACAAATGAAACAAACTAAAAGTTTAAAGTTACAAAGTAAGACAAAGTGATATAATAATCTACTGTAGGCTTTAAGCTGAATCATAGCCAAACATACATTCTGAATATAGCACACATCATAAACCAAACAGAGTTGGCCGAGCAATAAATACTTGAAGATAAGATTCAAGATTTAGAGTTCAAGTCATTTCAAAAGGCCACCGAGATTTGTTTGGTCGTGAACTTCAAGACCACCGGATTAGTTGGGGTGTGCACAAGCCGCTTGTGCTCAGACACACCCAATTATCAACCAAAAACACACACACACATCATACTAAAATTTACCATACCCGAATTATAGTTTGTATGTCCTAATCAAATTAGAAGCTTCAACTATCAGAATCAATCTACTTGAAACAGTAATTTCAACAAGTATGGTTTCATCGTCTCAAAAGGTAAGGTGCAAATCTCACAAATGAAAACCCAAAAAGAAAAGCAGAAACATCTATTTAGTGAGGTCAAAATGTGTACCGACCTACGGTGACTCCATCAACGTGAAATTGGGAAAGTTGTGATCCTTCGACTGCATACAGGGAGTGGGTGATTTCAGACTTCCACAAGGAGTTTGTCCACTAGGCTTCTTCCATTGAGATTGATCTTCATACTCAAGCTCAAACATCTCTTCCATTTCCAAGTACCTCAGGGGACTCTCAGTCTGAAACAACAAATAAAAAAAAAAAACCCAAAAACATAGTATATCATTGTGTTGATCTTGAATACCCGAATCATGAAAACCCAAAAAGAAAAGCATAAACATTTATGAAGTGAGATCAAAATGTGTACTGACCTTTAATTTCCCCAACAGTGGAGAGCCTAACTGCATGAAGTAATCATCTATATATATTAAGGCAAATAAATGTTAGTAGGTTTCTCAAAAGAATAAAAGAGATCAAAGATTGGTGATACAAGTATCAAATTTTGAGTACCGTTATCTAGTCTAACTGTCTTCAGAAAATAATCCATGTCAATGGCATTCCCTTGTGCCTTGATGCATTCCTGATGATCATGCAGAAATTGTTCCTCTGAAACATTACGGGGAAGAATTTGTTCTTCTGCAACAACACTCAACTTCTTATCCTGACTCTTTTTCGATGCCTGATGCACATGTGGATGTTTCCCAGAGTTTGTGAGGTCACTGAGTGCTTTCCTGCCACCAGCTTGCGCTTTCTCTGGACCCTTCGAAACATTTCTTTTTCCTCCGAAGGAAGATGTCATTTTAGAGGGACCCATAGCTCCTCCAATAGAGATCACATTCTTCGAGTTGTGCTTCTCTGATGTCTGAAGTGTGGAAGGCCTCCCCGAGTTAGATATATCATTAAGTGCCTTCCTTCCACCAACCCCTCCATTCTTTTGTGCCTTCGAGACATTGGACTTTAGCCCAAGAGGAGCCGCTGCAGTAGACATAAAAGTTGAACCACCATGAGGTCTGATCAACAGATTGGATTATAGACGATCATGGAGAGAAAATGAACAAGTGCAGTACCATCAAAGTGAACATTTAGATTCTGGTCTCGAATTAGGCCTCTGATTTGAGTTGCCATCGATGTATTTCACCTGCAAAAACCAGTTCAATGTTCAGCAATGGGTGCTGATACATATAAGCAATCTACAAATCAACTAAAGAACAAACTATAAACAAAAGAACGAGTTATTCTTGATGCAATATTAGTTAACTTGAAACAGTTTATAGCAGCTACGACTTCTGCATTCTATAATGAAGTCCCAAACATTAATGAATCAGTATTGTTGTGCTTTGACCAGGGGGAAGATGAAAAAACAAAATCAGTGTAGCAGAATAGGTTACAAGACCCCAAATTAATCTTCTTTTCATTAACTACTCAGGCACGATTGGTATGCAAAAAAGTCCTATCAACAGCATCAACAACAATACAACGTTTTGTATAATCCAAAAATTACCCAGGTCCAAAGAAACTTTGAAGTTAGTGATAAATATCAAACAATTCTCAAATACTACTCAAAAATCACATTCCTCAAAATCCCAAAAAATAGGCTAGATAAACATGCACAATTCTCATCTTATATTATAAATTCTTCAACAACCTGTTTGCCAATTGCATTACTCATATCCCAATGGAGTCTTAGGCTTGTCAATTATCACAGAACATATATATATATATATCATTATCGAGGTTTTAAAATGTGGCATATGTAATTATATATATTCTTCAATTATCGTAATTGTATTTTTTTTTTCCAGGAGGAGGACATCCAACCTATTCCCGAAATGGAGGCAACAATGGTGGTCGTTTTTGTTATTTACATTTAATCTAGTTCCAACAATTCAACCATCACTTTAAACTCCTGTTTTTGTCATGATCAGTTAAGCTAAACAAAATGAAACCCCTTTTCAAAAGTAGTATCTGGTGAATGAAAGTTTCTTACTTACTAATCCCAGTATCTAGATTAGGCCATTCCACAATTACTTTTAACTTCATGACTCTGTCATTATGAGTTAACTACACTAAACTGAACTCCATTCCAAAATGGATTTAGCTTCAACACATATAGCCCCTCTTCAAGGTCTATTTCCCTTAAAACAATTTTTCTAATCCTAAAATCCACCACAGCAATAAACCCCTTTAGAATTTAGATTGGCGCTTTTAGTGATACCGTAACAAGCATGTTACCTTCCCAAAAAACCCTTCATATTGTTTGCTAAACCTCCTGCTTCTACAAACACAATGGAAACCATAACACAAAATCATTTAACTATTTTTCATTACAAATTCCTAAAAACCAAATAGTTTCAACACAGTTTTGTGCTTACAGAAAAAATTCATCAACTCTTTACTTGATTATTTCAATTGTCTATTCCATGAAATACCAAAACCTCACATTGCATATACAACTTTTCCATTGATAGTAAATGTAGACAAATTATTATTATTAATTATTAAAAGAATAAAAATCGAAGGAATCCCCTCAGTTATTTGCGTTACCCAAAGAGAAGGAAAAAGAAATAGAATATCAAAGAAATCTAGGCTTTGAATGCTTGTCTTCTCTAAATTGTAACCCTTAGGGTTTTGGAAAGACCACATATATTGGCCTAATGTACAGAGATCATGGGGTTTCACAAAACAAAAAAACAAGAAAAGAACAGAACAATAATCAGTTGAGTCATATATTTTTTTTGCAGCCAAACATATGTCACTAGGGTTTAAGAGAGAGAGAACTCACGGGTGATAATTGTATCAATTTGATCTTTCTTGCTTGCTCAATAGAATTTTGTCGTGCTCTCCAATCGATTTTCTTGCCCTTTTCCCTAGAAAATCTCTGTTTCCTTCTGCGATTTCTCTTTGGTTTCGTATAGTGTGTGTAGTTTTCAGTAGGTCCTCAAATTGGGCAGTCTTTATATATGAAAGCGCATTGGAGTTGCAACGGTCACATTTTTTTTATTTAGGTAAATTACATTGATACCGCCTGACGTTCATGTGTATTACAGTTCTCTTCCCATCTTTTAAAAATTACAGATTTAAAAACCAATTTTGCAGATTACAGATTAAAGTTTTATTACAGATTACTCTTTTCAGTAATTTAATTTTTTTAAATATCAATTTTTCTCTCACGGGGTGAATTACATTGACACCCTTCACATTTTAAAAATTACAATCTAAAAATTGCAATCCTCTTCCTAAGATTTAAAATAGCATTACTAATTGTACCCTCGGTTAGTATTAGTTGAAAAAAAAAATTCATTGAAAAAAAAAATGAATTGGATAAAAAATTATTTGAAAAAAAAATTAATTGAAATTTTTTTTTTGTTAGTCACATTTTTAAATTTCTGTTTAAAAACCAAAGTAAGATAAAAATTACACTGACACCCCCTTGAGGTTTATGTTTATTACACTCGAAAGATAAAAATTATATAAAAATGATTATTATTTTTTATTTCTTAACCAAATTAATTTTTAATTTTTTAAAAAAAAATTCTAAAAATCAAACTATACATAACCTAAAAATCTTTTGAGAAGTCATTTTTTACGTTGGTAAATTGTTTAATTATTTGTTAATTTTACGACATTTTTACCATCTGAGGCATGTTTGGTAACCATTTCGTTTTCAGTTTTCAATTTATATTTACAAAAAATTTAAAAACTGTCATAAAAACTTGTTTGATAATTTTTTTGCTTTATAAATAGTTGTCTCAGTTTGTAAATTAGAGGAAAAAATCTAAATTCAAAAAATGAGTTTATGTTGGTTTTTAAACATAAATTTAAAAAATTGACTAACAAAATTTTTTTCAATTAATTTTTTTTTCAATTAATTTTTTTTTCAACTAATACTAACTAAGGAGGCAATTGGTAATACTACTTTAAACCTTGGGGAGGGGATTGCAATTTCTAAAATTTGAGGGGTGTCAATGTAATTTACCCAATGAGGGCAAAATTAGAATTTAAAAAAATTAAATTGCTGAAGGAAGCAATCTGTAATAAAACTTTAAATCCTAATGAGGGAAATATAATTTCCAAAAAGTGAGAGAGAACTGTAATAAATATAAACCTTAGGGGTATCAATGTAATTTACCCATTTTATTTTTTACGAAAATACTCTCTTATCCACTTTAAGAAAACAACAAAACCTTTGTACAATAATAATAATAATAAATAAATAAATGAGTAAATTATACGAGTTGCTCTTTATCAACGTTTAGGGTTGTTTGGATGTGAGTTGACTTTTAATATTTAATTTTTTTTAGTTTGGGATTAAAATGTCTCATTTGGGATAGGTTTTTTTTTATTTTTTTGACTTTTATAAGAAAAAAAATAAAATAATTATGATTTAGATGTGACATTTTATTTTGTTTAGCTAAAATAATTTATTTTATCTTTTTATAACTATTTTAATAAAAAAAAATTCAATTTTAACTTGTACCAAACGAAAGCTTAAATGACAATGGCTCAATTTGGGAAGAAAGTTATAAGTGGCGTTTTGAATTTTTGCCAAAACGCAAAAAGTGACTTTTTTTGGCCATAAATTGATTTGGGATGTTGGTTATAAGCCAAAAGAAAAATTACGAAATTACCCTCCATAGGTGGAAAATGAAAGGGTGAATATGTGTAATTTTTCAATTGGCTAGGGATACTTTGGTCATTTCATTATGATTTGACATTATAAACAAATATTAATCAAAAAAGTCAAAAGTCACTTTTTATCAATTTTCCAAATCATTTGTCTAAAAAAGCCAAAAGTTTGGTTAAAAGCTAAAAAATCACTTTTTACCATCTTCCCAAAACAACCCAATAACTTCTCTCTCCCTCTCTCTCACACAACATGCATCGTACGGGTTTCTCGTACTTTTTATTTTTTAACTTTTTTTTAATAATTCGTTGTTCAACATAATTTTCGCATACTTTGATTAATTTCAAAGCCTTGATTTCAAGGGATGATTATTGAGTACTAAGGAGTATGAACATGTATTATTTTAAGAATACCTAATAATTTTCATGGCCGAATAAATTTCTAGTGATCTCTTAAAATAACTCAAGTTTAAAATCTTAACTTTATTCTCAAATTTTACTGTTTCGTTCGATTAATTTTTTTAAATTTTTATAACAAATGCTAACAAGTTAATATTAAAATTTATATAAAAAAAAAATGTTCTGAAAATAATGCAGAAATTAAAAGAAAGTTTAAGTTCAATGAAAAGCTAAAAAGAAAGTTTAAAGTTCAATGAAAAACATTTTATGGTGCTAAAACAAAAAAACATTTTAAAACTGACTCATGTTCCTCATTTTTTTTAGGATAAATTACACTTACACCTTCCTGAGATTTGAATTTAATATATATTACCTTCTAACATTTAAAAAATTACATTGATCTCCTATCATTATAAGGAAAATGAGTGAGAGCACTAATTAGTGCTATCACTAATGATGTGGCAGTGAGTCCCACCATAAATGATTTGATGCTTTGACTTTGGTGTTGTATTTTTTTTCTTTTTTTATTGAATGTCATGTCATTAGTGATCTTTTTAGAGCTCTAAAATTAGTGGTCTCTATCATTGTTGTCATTATAATTATTTAGACAGAATTAACATTAGTATCAAAAAGACATTAAATTCATACAATCTCTCTTTTCTTGCTTTACTTTACTTCTTTTTTTCTTTTTTTTTCCCTTCCTTTGCTTTAAATTTTTTTTTTTTTTGAATTTAATTTTCTTTATTTTTCTATTAGGAGTTGTTACTTTTTATACAAGTAGAGGGTTTGTGTAATAAAATTATTAACCACAAAGATGAGAATATAATTTCCATAACGTCAGGAGATGGAATATAATCGGACCAAATCTCAGAAGATGTCAATGTAATTTACCCTTTTTTTATACCTCAAGGCCTGTTTGACTAGTTAGAGTAATAGTGATAGAATTAATAATTCATGAAATGAACCATTAGATTGACTGTCCAACTCAATTAGTAAGATAAATATGTATGAAATTATTAATATTTACAATATATGGTATTGAATATCTCATGATTTTAGGAAATTAAAAATCATACATATTACTAAGTCAGTCATCATATGTGCCATTCAAACGCAAGAATATGCAAATTGCTGGATTAACAATCCAATCCTATAATACAGGAACCATACAGACCCAAAGAGCACAATGAAACAAAAGAAGAATAAGATCAATGCAGTGAATTTTAAACGGAAGGTGCACAAATGAAACAAACTAAAAGTTTAAAGTTACAAAGTGAGATAAAAGTGATATTGAATCTACCCAGGGATTCAAGTTGAACCACATCCAAACCAACATTCTGAATGTAACACACATCATAAACCCCAAGAAATTAGCGGAGCAAGATATGATTAAGATCTCAAATTTGAATCACACCAAAAAGTCATTGAGGTTTGTCCGGTCATTAATTTTAAAATTATTGGATTAGTCGAGATGTACACAAACTATACCAGATACCCAGTCACAAAAGACACACACACATCATACTAAATTTTACCATACCCGTCTACTCCACAATTCTAGATTGTATGTCTGATCAAATTAGAAGCTTCAACTACCAGAATCAATCTACTTGAAACAGTAATTTCTTAACCCAAAAAAAATTTGTTTCAACGAGTATGGCTTCATCGTCTCAAAAGGTAAGGTGCAATCTCACAAATGAATATGCAAACAAGTAAATTACAATACACTATGTAACCTTGCTGACCCAAAAATACAAAAACAAAAACAAAAACAAAAACACAAACAAAAAACATTACATCTCATGGAGAAGACGGCATCACCAAGGTGGTTATGGGGTATTTCTCTCAAGATGGCATCTCAACAGTAACAACCACCAATGAAGAATAATGACCAAGCAGCTCAAGTTATCTCTACTCAGCATTTCAAAACAACACCTGCCAAACAACCCCCCAATCCTCCAATATAGATACATGGTTTACTTCACAGTGGAGGACTCAAACCCATTTCCGAGGACCTGTCACCGCCCCACTTCCACCTCTCTGATAAATGGAAACCCGAACCCACAGTGCCGATGCAAAAGTTAGTGAACTCATAGTGCTGATGCAAAAGTTAGTGACAACTTGAAGATCAGTTACTTCTCTGTTGTCTGACAATGGCGATGATGACCTGTGATGACGCGGTGAACATGCAACTCATGGACCCTGACTCGACACAACCATATGCATATGCAGGGACTTGTAAAAAGGAAAAGTATATACTGACCAAGCCGCAGTAGCATCAAACTGAAATTGCACGGGTAATTGCCAACTTGGCCCATTCGGCAGATTCTTTAATCAAATGGTCCTCCGACGACAAGCATTCGTTTAAAAAGTCTTTGCTTGACAAAGATTGCTGAATCAAAGAACCAGCATTACTTCCCAAGGTATCTGCTAGATCTCCGAGGACCCCAATGGCAGTTTTCATCACCACATCATCCCTGAGAGTACAAGATAGATAAGACGGAAATTAGAATAAATAAATCTAACCAAGTATTATTGCAACAAGAAGAATGAAACTAAGAACTCACATGTCTTTCTCCATGTAGATGCTATCCAGGAACTGAAGGATGTGAGGTGCATAAGGAATCAACAGCTGAGTTTTCGGAGAATTTTTGAAGCCTTGAAAAATACCAGAATATGCCTCCAAAATCCCATTTCTCAGAAGATTTGTGTACTCTGCCATTTCATCATCGGCACCTGATGTGTGGGCAGACAACTCTGCTGCACTCTGAAGCATTGGCATGGCGTACATCAAGTATTTCTCGAAATTTTCTCCTACAGCCAGGGCTATGTCACCAAAGCATGAAAATATGGGAGGCTTCACAGATCGGTGCAACTGGTTGCTTGATAAGTCTTTAAGAAGCTGGGTCATAATTCCATCACAGTAAGGCAAAACCTTATCCTCCAATGCCCTGCATATATCACCCACCACACCAACTGTCACAGCACAGACTTGGTACTCCTCAAAATTCTGGAGACCCATTTCCAAATATTTGTAAAATTCCGGCATGTATTTCACGAAGTCTGGACCAGTTGCGTATGCAAGGGCTCCAATGGCAAGCATTGCTTCCTCATGCACAGTGGCACTTCTACAAGCAAAAACCCTAAGGAAAAGATTCATGATCTGATCAGCAAACTGCATGAACGTATACTTAATTGGCTCTAATGACCCTAGCTTCTGAATAATAACTTGTAAGCACCCACAAAGAAGGCCTTGTAACTCATTCTGCTTCTCCCTCTCATCAGATGAAAGCTTTTGTGATTCGAGAGTCTGGTGAAGCTCCATCATGATGACGGGAACTAGTTGCAACACCATGGGAACTGTTTCATCAGTTGAACACCGCACCACTTCATTCAAGGTCTCATATGCAGCAGTTATTAATCGTGATTCCCCAGCATCTTCCCTGTGTGTAACAGTGAGAAGAGACTGAACAATTTCCTGGAAATGAGGAGTTAGGGGAGAGTTAGAACCCACATCCTCATAACCTTGAGCGAGGAAATAGAGAGCACCGCAGGCCTTCTCAGCAACATTTGGGCCATCCTTCATGCTCTGAAGCAGAACAGTGACAATCTGTTGACAGTTCGCTTGAGTAATTATGGGCGTCTCCATAGTCGAACCATGTAGGAATTCAAATATTCTTCCAAGGGTCCAAGCCGTTGTGTCCTTGACATGGCTATTTGGATCATTTGTTAAAGCAGTGAGCATGAAATTTAGAGCAACATTAACAATAGGTACTAATTTGTCAGGTGACGGACCCTCCAAGATGGAACCAAATGCATAAGTAGCTGCCTCCCTTTGCCTCCAATCAGGTTTGGTTATGTTCTCCTCAATGAATGGAATTACAAGTGGGACAATATCATCTCCGACAGTTCTTGCCACCAAACCCAAGCACGTGCCACCAGCCATGGCAAGATTCCAAACCCCTTCATCCTGATCCTGATCCTCCTCCTGCTTAAGAAGTGTCTCCAACAGCAGAGGAACAAGAGCAGGGAGCGCTTGCTTGATGAAATAAAAGCAGGGAATGTCAGAGTCCCCAGTGAAATCACCCCCATATTCTTCTAATATATCTATCTCCTCATCACAGACTGAGCTCCAGAATTCAATAGCTTGAAGAGCCACAGGTTCCTCATCTTCCCTCACAGCCTTTGCTGTGATGTTAAAGATGTCCTGTATGTAATGAGCTAATTTCTCGTAATAAGTTGAAGAAATTGAGACCAAACACTCAAAAGCTGCCTGCCGAATCTTCACTTCTGGGGATAGTGTAGTCTCACATACAACTCGCATGATATAATCACGTTCCATATCATTGCTAAAATTTGCCTGGGCAAAGCTCAGAGCATTATATAATGCTTGGGTAGCAGCAAGCCTGACGTCATTGTTCCCTTCCGATGCACTCATACCCTGAACCACAGCTGTAAGTATTTTATTTACTTGATCTTGATCTACAATATCTGGAGAAACTTCTTCACACAAGTACCCCAGAGTTTCTAAGGTGGCTTGCTTGACATGAACCGGAAGCTGGTGGATGTTTGACAAGAGTGAACCTATTAGTTCAGGCCACTGCTTCTGTGGCAACTCAATGCCTGCTACCTTAGCAATGACTTGTGATGCAGTTGACCGAGCATCAGACACAGGAGAAGAAAGGGTCTGCAGAAGGCATGCCTTGATCTGGCTCCTTACAGCCACGTCTAATGACAACCATCTTTGAACAAGCTCTAACTTTCTATGTTGTTCCTTGGCATCTAAGGCATTCTTAAGGACCAAACCAGCTAATTTACGACTATCTACAGGCTTCTCGTTGTTAGCAAGCTCTCCCGAAAGAGATAACAGGAAACCTGGAAGATTTTGCTCCTGAAACTGTTTCAAACTTTCTTCTGCATGCTTCCGGACAGCTCCATCCACCGATTGTGCATTCAAAAGAACCTGGGTGACTTCCATTGCCATGCTGTATCTGAGAGTATCACATGTTTATAAATTTATTAAACACATACAATGATACAAATCCAGAGGAAGTTGCCCACAACATACAATGCAATCCCAAATATATTTTACAGAAAGCTTATGAAATGGGGACACAAAATCATAGAGGGGCAAGCAACCTGAGTGGAACACAATGAGTTAGCAAAATAAAATGGAACAAACAATAACTAACTCACAATTGAGAACAGAAAGACTCAAACAACAACATCAATGGACCCAAGAAATCAAGCACTGTTCTTCCCCTTTAAACATGTTTATGTTTAGAAAGAGAAAAACAGTAAATTAATGCATTAACAAAATCACAAGTCAGTGACACCAAATTGTTACAGATCTGAACAGATAGCAAATAGCAAACAAATCTAACATGTTTCCCCATTATTTGAGTAAAGCCACAAAACACTACAAAAATGTACAGCGGTATCAATGGCAATGCATACGGAAGGGGGGGCTGGTGGTGGCCATGGCCCCTGCAAGACAACAAGGTTTATTCCAAAACAAGTTTCTGCAGACTTGAACTAGAATCGGAAATTGATTCCCACAATTTACACTATATTTATAAAATTCCAACAATAATGTTATAGTTTACCATGTTTCTTTTATTCTATTATGCTTAAAATTTTAATTGTTAAAACAATATTAGTGCAATGGGTCTCATCACTAATATATATCAAATGAATATTGACAATTAAATTAACACATCAAATAGTAAAATAATAGTAAAGATTGATGGTAGTCTTTGTAGTATTACTCAAATTTCAATACCATTTCAGATACACACAAAAAATAATAATGCTAAAATAACTATTTCAATTTTTGAACCATAACCATAATTTGCTTATCAAAACTGTATTAGTTAAATGGGTCTCACCATTCATGCTTGATACCAATGTAGTGCTACCACATGAAATAGTAAACAAAACATAATAACAAAATGTGGTCTTGTAGCATTATTGGCCAAAAAAATACTAAGTGTCCATCACCAATAAAAAGGTGGCCTCATAATATATTTTTATATTAGTATCCAATCTCTAGGAGCGTACAAAGAACCAAATCACCTGACAAGTCCGACCTGACCCGCCCGATCTAAACACAATGCGGGCGGTTTTGACTGTCCCAGCGCTTGGCCACAGTTTGTTTTTGTGAATATTTTTGGGTTTCGGGCGGATATCGGATTTAATTTTTAAAAACCCATTCAAACCAAACCAACCGAATTATATATATATATATATTATATATGAAAGCGTGTACAAAACTGTTTCTTTGCTTCCCAAGACAACCCCATCTAATTTGTGGGTCATCTAACCGATTTTATTAATTATAATATATATGCACAGGTTTGATTATTTTATCTTCCCAAGACAGCCTCCTCTATTTCCCATTTCATCTCTATGTCAGATTTTCAGTTTCTCATCATTAACTCTCTCCCTCTCTCTCTCACCCTTTTGTCTTCTCACTCTCACCTGTCCCTCCCATTCCCCATTTCATCTCTATGTCATATTTTCAATTTCCTAGTCATTTACTCTCTCTCTCTCTCTCTCTCAAAGAAAAAAAAATATTTCTCTCATCCTTTTGTCTTCTCCGTCTTACCTACTTCCCCCTCTCTCTATGAACCCCTTCATTTCATCTCTAAACATCCCTCAATCTCAAATTAGATATACTCATCAAAATCCAAATCCCTAATCTCAACAACGCAGTGATGACGATGATGATTGGCGAAGTTCAGAGCACAAGTTTCAAATCTCTCTCTCTCTCTCTCTCTCGATTTCATAAGCCAAGTTTCAACTCTCTTGATTTCAAAAGCCCTAGTTTCAACTTACTCTCTTAGATCAAGTGTGCGAGAGTTGTGTTTGAATCAGTATATGTGTGAGTTGATTGTATATTTGATTTTGAGATTTATATAAATAGATGAGGGTTTGGAAATTAATGGAATGTTTATGCTATTGCTACAAAATGGTTCTCTTTCATTTTTTTCCCTCTCCACTTTCTTATATCTGTATCTATATGTGTATAGATATATGTACATAGATGAAGCTTCGAAGAAAGGGAAAAGGTTACTAGTTGTTTCCGACCGAAACTTGACCGATTAAATCGGTTTCGAAGTATAGAACAGTCGAAATCGGTCAGAAAAATTACCGGCCCGTTGGAGTCGGATCGGGTGATGGGTCAATGACAAATATGATCCAATCCGATTTGATCCGTGAACAGTCAATCTCCATACAACTAATCTCACATAGCACAAAAAGGTTTATGATCATATTATTTATTTTATTTGGTTTATCATGTGATGTGTTGCACATCACAACATTTGTCTTTTATTTCTTTTTATTTTGCATAATGTCAAAAAGAAACTTATATAATTATCCTTTCATGCATTCTATTTTATATGTCTCTATCTTAATATTTATTTGAAATTTTATTTCTGAATTCAAATTGGTGTGTTTTTAACAGAGACTAAATTGGATTTTATTTCTCTTTTGGTTGCGGATTTAATGAAAGTGTGCATTTAAAAAAAATCATAATAAGTGAATCCCTTAATATAACTTATCTATGATATTTTCATTAATAATAACCAATTAAAAAATTATTGTCAATTTTAAATGTATATAAGTTGGGCCCCTCTATTTATATTTTCTGCGTCCGCCACTGATCAACGGTGAGAAGTACATTTAGTGAACAAATGAAAGATTAGCACAGATTAACTTAACTATTAGCACTAGAACAATGGGGGTTTTCAGTAGGAACTCAAAACGATTCAAAACCCTAATTTTACTACACCAAATCTCTGAATAACCAACCCATCAGAACTTAAACAGTTCAAATTTACACAAAATTACCAGTGCCAACTGCCGATCTAATGACATTTCACAGATCATTAAATAAAATTTATCAAAGTTATAGCTGTATCAACGGTAAAAGGTACATTAAGATAACAAATGAAAGCTTAACACACGTTAAATCAACTAATACAACAAGAACAATAGGGCTTTTGAGTAACGATCCATTCAAAACCCTAATTTTACTAAACCAAACCAATCCATCAGAACTTGAACAGTTCAAATTTCCGCAAAAACAGCCGATCTAATAACATTTCACAGATTAATAAACAAACTATATCAAAGTGAAAGTATTTAAACACATTTCAATACCGATCACTGATGACCCAATATTTTTTTCTTCTGGGTAAAACAAAAGATACAAAATTTGAAGAACCTGAGACCAATTAAGGCGGCCCAGAGCAAATTGAATCGATGAAAAACAGATCGAACAGAGAAATCAACACACGCGACCCTAATTAGATTCAAATTGAGGAAAATAGAGGAGGGTTTGTAAAGGTCATTACGAAATTACCTGAGTCTCGAATTCGATTAATGACGACTTTGGAGAGAGTTTACAGTCTCCGATTGAGAAGAGTAAGAGCGCCGCTCAGAAACCCTAGGAGAGAGAGAGAGAGGAACAAGAAGGGGGCGAATGGCTAAAAGCCCAGAAAATATTTTTTTTCGTTTTTATAGAGTTGGTTTTGTGCATAAAAAGTATTAATGTAAGACATTAAAATATTAGTACCATACATCTCTTTAAATATAGGAAGTTTTGAAAAATTTACACCCTCCAAAAAGGTAGTACGTAGGAGTTGGGTATTATAACTTTTTTTTAATATGATTTATTTTTTTTTAGTTAATTTTTTAAAAATATCTCAAATTTTAAATTTTTTTGAAATTCCTAGTTGAAAAAGAATTTGACTTAAAACTTAACTGAGAATTATTAAAGATTTTTATTATTAGGGAAAACTACACTAAGAGCATCACCATCACTAACCTTATATTTTACTTTACAATATTATTAAAAATTTTATTTCTTATTTTCAGAATCACTTTTTTATTTACATCTCCCAATAAATTTCATATTTTTTCCCTATTCTTTTCTTAAAATATTATTAAAATATTCTTTCACTATTCTTTCACTTTTTTATCTTCTTAACTAGAGATGGTGTTCATTACTCGGCTTGAATCAGCCTTTCAACGCAGGAAATTTTCATTGTAGCTAACATCAATGGGGTCTAAACCAATCACAAAGGAAAGTAAACAGTGTAAACACATCATTGCAATGAAAAGTATATAATGTAAACACATATATGATGTATATGTACATAGCTTATTCATGGGGTTCTCTGCAACTCAGTCGAGGAGAAAAAATGGGTGGTCGACCAACCGGTCAACCGACCGGATGTCCAAGAGGCTGATCGGCCGGACATCCGGGTGTGGACGACCGGCAAAACAAGTTTTGTCTAGATTACTCATCTGGGACATCCAGGTGGACGACTACTGTCAGAAATGAGGGAGCTACAGTGACTCCCTACAAATAGGGAGTCACTGTAGCAAATATTAGTTTGGGGTGACTTATGACGGAGCTGATGAGGTGGTATCAGGGATCTCCAACCCCTTAAAATATGTAAGGGAATGATTTAAGGGAACCGATAGGGATACTCTAACACCCGTTAGGTTTCTATTTAATACAAATCTCCTTCTCATATTTGAAAATTACATATTCCTTTCAGAGGTTTGTAATCTCATTACAAATTGTCTCCTAAGGTCCTGTTTGTTTTCAGAGGTAGAATTGGGGGAATTCATAATGAGGGGATTGATAGTGAGGGGATTAAGTAAAATTGTGTTTGTTTTGATGATAGTTGTTAATGTAGGAATTGTTAAATTATTTTTATATAAAATAATAAAACAAATAAAAAAATACAAAAAATTAAACATTAATGTTCAAAAAAAAATGCCCAACATGTAAAAAATAAAAAAATAAAAAATAAAAATTCTAGCCCCCTCACTATTTTTCTAATACCACCTTCACATTTTCCATCTCAATCCCCTTTCCAACCTCTATTTTAATCTCCTCCTCCATCCTAATCTCTCCCCTAACTCAAGAAGCAAACACAACACTAAATGGGTCCCACCTCTATCCTAATCACATCCCACCATCTACACCCCAAAACAAACGGGGCCCTAGGTTGCTGATGTCATACCCTAAAATTTTTTAAATCACCATCTTGACCATTTTCCTACTATTTGTTCTTCCTATCATCATAACTACACGCTACAATTTTCCATCATTAAATTTTACTTGAACATATTTTTATTGAATGATGATATACAAATATAAATTTTATATAGAATTTTAAGATCAAATTCGGAGAGAATAAGCAACCAACGGGTTAGCCTACCCGTAAGTATTGGTTTCTCAAAGAGATATTTGATGGGATCTAATCTCGAAACTAGGATTATAGAGTGAGCTAACAGGTCGTGCCTAAACTTCTAGGTAGCCCATACCAAGGCTATATAAGATTTCTTGAGCAGAGTGTAACCGGTCTCGTAATCCAGTATTTTCTTGCTCAAGTAATAAATGGCCTTCTCCACCTTGGCCTCTGACTCCTGAGTTAACATACAACCCATGGTTGAGTTTGTCACTGACAAGTACAAAATCAACGATTTTTCCAGTTTTGACGGTGATAACATAGACGGATTCTGCAGATACTGCTTGACTTGTTCAAGAGCGAACTGACAACGAGCGTCCCATTGAAATTTCTTTCATTTCTTTAGGAGACCAAATAGTGGTTTACAAGTTAAGATTAGTTTTGAAATAAACCGCCTTATGAATTGCACTTTATCTAGAAAACCGCGCACCTCCTTTTCAGTCATTGATGATGCCATTTTTAAGATAGCCTTGATTTTGAAAGGATCTACCTCAATTCTCCTTGTGTGATCAAGAATCCCAACATTTTTCCTATTGTTACACCGAAAGTGCATTTTTGTGGGTTCAACCTCAATTCATATTCTCTAATCCACTTAAAGAATTTCTCCAAGGTGTAATGGCCCTCTCGATATTTGGATTTGGCAATCATATCGTCCACATATAACTTAATGGTGACCTTTCACTTTAAAAGAAAATACACATAAACATTATTTATATTTATAACAAAATCACTATCACAATATTTTTATGATATTTTTATATAAAATTTTCATTTTTATTTTCACCATTATATTACAAAATATTATATTTTTTGAGCATATAGATTATGTGTATCTAAAAAATAAAAAATAAAAATTACTTAAAATATTAAAAAATAAAAAATAAAAAAAAAAAAAAACTTAATTTTTTATGAGAGTTAAACTAACGAAGATGATTGTTATTTTTTTTGAAACGACATAAACAAAATATTTATATTATTTTATTATTTTATATGTATAAAAGTGAAGGAACAAATATGTCATTTTAATCTGATAGGAAAATAAATGTAATTTTTTAAATATGAGAAAGGGACCTGTATTAAATAAGCATCTCAATAAATGTCAAGATAATTTATCCTCCTTCTTCTTCTTATTATTATTTAATAAATTAATAAATTAGTATCTCAAAATTGTTTAAAAATTTGAGAAATGTCTGGGAGCTCGAATTCCCCGAATGAAAAACGACGTCGTTTCACAATATTTTTTTTTTTTTCTTCTTCTTTCTCGTGTCTGAACCGCGAGAGGGAGAGAGAGGGAGAGAGGGAGAGGGAGCAGATCGCGTTGCCTCGCCGCCGATCGCGTCGCCTCGGCCGCGATCGCGTCGCCTCGCCGCCGATCGCGTCGCCTCCGCCGGGATCGCCGCGCCTCCGCCGATGAAATGCCTCTGCCAACCCCATTTTTTAGGGCCCCCTCCCGGTCCTCCTCCCCCTCCCCCTCCCCTCCCCTCCCCTCCGTCTTCTTCCTTCGTCTGCACAGAAAAAAAAAATATATATATATATATAAACGACGCCGTTTTAGAAATTAGGGGCATTCGGGGCCCCTAATTTCGAGCTACCAATCGCGGTTCTAAAAATTTAAGTGAACATTTTGAGTATTATGATATTTATGATTTGTTGACTACAACATCATTACGATCACTACGGGATTGTTTTGCATTTAATATCAAATATTTTGAAATAAAAATTATCAAAAATACTATAGATCTAAAAAGTTTTACCACAAGTTTTATTAAATATCTCACATAAATATGGGATCCACATGGATTCACATTGTGTAGGACTCACATCCATATAAAACATTTGGTAAAATTTTTAGAGTCTTTAACATTACTAAAAAATTATTCCAAAATTTTAAAAGAGTAATGTTAGAGGGCCCAAAAGTTTTTTCAAAATTTTTACGAAACGTCTCACATAGTATGGGAATCACCCTATGTAGGTTCCATATCGGTCCCACATCCATGTAAAACAATTAATAAAAATTTTAGTAAAAATTTTAAGATCTCTAATAATTTTTTATTTTAAAAAGGTGTTTTTTTTGTCGAGATCAAAATAATTTTTAATTTCTTCATTTTTCAACCACCATC
Source organism: Camellia granthamiana (assembly GCA_036172215.1). Taxonomy (NCBI): domain Eukaryota; kingdom Viridiplantae; phylum Streptophyta; class Magnoliopsida; order Ericales; family Theaceae; genus Camellia; species Camellia granthamiana. The sequence continues at coordinate 132,490,389 of CM069911.1, forward strand.
AGAAGTCACCACCCACCACCATTGGCCACAACCAGGGATAACCCTCTAACCATCCTCTTAGCGCTAGGTATCGACTCCTGGTCATCATCCACTATCAATTATCACATTTAACAACTCATCAAATATATTTTATTATCTTTATATATATATATATATTTTCGAAACATTTGTATACACTAACCAAGATTTATGTCTATATTTTTTTGTTCATAAAGAAACAAAACAAAAATATTTATTATTTTCTTTTTACACAAAAAATTTTAAAAATGACAACATTAGAAATCACCAAGTTAATTGTAATAACCCCGACCCTGATTAACGCTAATTGGGACTTAATTATGTCTAAAAATAATTAAGGGAAAAATCCGGGACTAATTTGCATGTGCATTGCATGAATTATGTGTTTTTATCGGTGCGGTGTCGGAATATCTATTCGTGTTTTACACTTTAATTTGTAAATTGGAAGCCTTATCGGCGCCCGATTTCGAAATTGATTAGTGTTTTGGACTAGTTAGATTTTATGTGATTTTATGGTAGGTTCAATTAAAATTCGATTTGGAATGTTTAAATTTGATTAAATAACATTTTAATAATAAACCTAGGTATTTACCCTTTTGCCATTGTGAGTGGGCTCCCTTGTTTCATCTTGTGAGAGGTGTCATTACACCATTTCATCATTTTTTTGGCTGAGGAAAAAAACGTAGGCAATGGAGAGATAGAAGAAAACTTGGTTTCCTCAAGGAATTGCTTGGAAATTAGGAAGATTGAAGGAGCCTTGCATATTCAACCTCATACATCTTGCATTCAAGGTTTAAGGTAGTGAATTCTTCTCCTTAATGTTGATCTTGAGTTGTGTCTTGCATAATTCATGTTCATTTTGAAGCTTTGAACCAAGTTATGGATTAATATGTGGAGATAGAACTTAGTTCATACATGCATGCACTTGTTCTGAGATGTTGAAGTTGTTTTCCATGAAAACTTACATGCATGTCCATTTCCTAAGTATCATCCATGTATTCATCATGTTTTTCCACCAAATTGACCATTTGATCATGGTTTGGAGCTTTGAAATTCATTGAGTTCATGCATGCTTGTTTAACCCATGTTCTTGAAGATTTATGGAAATGATGCTCAAATTGACTCACTCTTGGCCCTTGAATTTACAAATTGGCTTTTGAAACTTAATATACTATGTGTTTAAAGTGTTTTTCCAGAATTTGGGCCCAAGAGGTTGAGTTTTGGGTTGGAGAATGCTTGGTTCGAACTTGGGAGGCAAATCTGGAAATTCCAGAATTTGGCTTCCTCGCTCGAGCGACCATTGTTTGTTCTGAACTCCGCTCGAGGGAAGAAATGGTGGCTCGAGCGTAAATTTCAAGCTCTCAGAATCTTGGTGCGCGCAGGCGTACGCTCGAGCGAAGAGACCTACGCTCGAGCGAAGAGCTGTGTCTTACGCTCGAGCGAGTATCGAGCGAAAAAAATCAACAACCAGTACTTTTTCATCTTTGCAGATCGCTCGAGCGAAGGATCTCTCGCTCGAGCGAACCCTTTGATTTTGCAAGCTCGCTCGAGCGAAGGAAGGCTCGCTCGAGCGAGACCCCTGTTTTCAGCAACTTTTGAAAAACATTTTCTAAGGCAATTTTGCACCCTCATTCCATCCTAGGCCATGTTTAAGGCTCCATACTAAGGGTAAGGGGTTAGGTACACACTTAGAATCGTGGATGTAAGTTTTGTACCATTAGAGTGCTTGTTTCAAAGTGTGTATCCGTAATGTGTTATGTAGGTCACGTGCCGCAATCCGTTTGACCCTCTTGACTTCGTCTACTTGTATCAACGCCCACTGTGAGTAATAACTTTGTAAAGTTATGTTCAATGTTATGTATTTTCAGTATACTATGATACGAAATGATTAATTCCTGAAAAGCTATGATATGTTGGAAATGAATGAATGAATGTCCAATTTTCTGAAAAGTATTGTGGCACCCTTAGTTCATATGGCCCTCGCCCGGGGGTAACAATACCGTGGCCGATGGCCCTCGCCCGGGGGTAACAATACCGTGGCCGATGGATCTGTTAGCTAATGGGTGTACCACGTATGGTCTTATGCAAAATGTGAATATGAATATGAATTGAGCATGTACCTGAATCTATATCTGATTTGAAATCTGAATATGCATAAGACTCTGTTTTTGATAAGATTGTGCTTTTGATATAAATTCTGTGATGGGCATTACTCATTAAACCCCTTTACTCTGTTATTATTCACTGGGCTTTCGCTCACAGTTTATTATATCTATATGTAGGTGAGCCGGCTCAAGACCCTGGCCAGAGTTGATGGCCCTCTGTTTTGTTTTTGGTCAGCCACCTGTTGCGCCTCCCGAGGAGGTTCCGCCTGAAGCCTAACACCGTGGCAGTTTTGTACTTCATGCTAGTCAGTGGTAGTGTTTTTGTAAAGTCGGATTTTGGGACGTACTTATGTAAATATTCTGTACATATTGGTGTACTTTGACTGGCATGCTATGTATATAAATAAGTTTTAAAATTTACTGTCCCATGTATGTCATCACAGCTCATTGGACCTTGTTTATTTTACATTATTGCTTCCGCAGCCCCTTAATATTTGTTAATGTCTTCAGAGGCCGTAGGTAATCCACGGATTACTGGCCGGTTACGTCGCTAAACCTATAGGGGCGGGTTTGGGTCGTGACATTAATAAAACATCTTAAGTTGAAAAACAAAAAAAGCATATCAAGGCTTTAAACATGTCAATTTCATATTCTGAATTGATCCACGGTTTAATTAAATCAAAATTAATTCATTACCTACGGTTTAATCAAATTTAGAATCAAATCAATCTATAAAAATTTTAGAACCAATCTGAACGGAATCACTAAATCGCAGTTCGGTACGGTCTGTTTTGATTTGAAACTGTGAATTTTAAAATTATTATCATTATTCACAATATGATCACAAAATACAGTGACAAAACTACAGCAAGACTATGAGAGGCCATGGCCTCCACTCATGATAAACAATTGGGTGTGTGGTACCTGAAAGTTGATAATATGCTTGCCATTATTTGATAGATATTTTGGCTCCCAAGCTACTACACTTTTGTTATATCTTGACATTTTGCAAACATTTTGTTTATAATTGGGTAGTTTTTTGATTTAATGAAATGAAGGTATAATGGAATGATTATTAGAATGTTGATTTGTGGATTTGATTTATTAAAAATAATAGTAAAAGATACATTATAAATAGAATTATCATTCACCATTATAAATAAATTGTCATTTTAAATAGAGGTTAATGAACGAGTAATCTCATTTCATTTCATTCTTAATTCTAATGAACTAAACATAACATTCGGACTAATGTAATTATATTAAAATGTTAAGGGTTTTTCTCTTGCCACAAGTAAACTTTTTATTTTCTTCACACTATAGTCTCCAATGTACACAAAACAATAATAATAATAAAAATAAAAAATTGATTTTATTGAGTTAACCAAATAATATAAAGGAAAAAGAAATTCCGAATGTAGAATTTATGTAGAATTTTATACGTGTTTAATGTGAAAATATTTTTTTTTAAAAAAAATTAATCATGCCACATCTCGGCCCCCCTATACATAAGATCCTAGTTTTGTTTCTAACAAAATATTATTCATAACCTAAGAATTATTTACATGATTGTTTAAAATTAATTCTATCACTATATAAAAATATGCTTATAATAATAGAGAGTTGTAATTTATATGTACTAATAAAATATTTTATTATTTACATTCAATAACAAATTATATATATAATTTAAATGATCCGGTTCAGTTCCAATTGCATTCTTAGCTATAAAATTACGGATTGAACTATGAAGTACGGTTTACTTATATAAAAAATCAAAATCGAACCATGATTAATAAACCAAATCAAACCATGCAATTTGATTTGAACCAAACTAATTTATAATTTTTTTGATTTTTATGCCCAGCCTTAGCCACCTCTAATAATAAGAAACATATTAGAATATGACAAAACAAAAACGTTAGGTCCCAAAATTCCACACTTTGAATGCATCCAGAATTAGATTTGAGTAGTAGAAATTAAATTGATGATGTATGAAATCTACATATAAAATGAATATGAACTATTGATCTAAAATTTTTAATAATTTTTAAATTTTTATATCTGAATCCATAACATTATTGATGAGAAAATAGAAAGAGATTGTGAAGAGCATAATAACCCCGTGCCAATATTATCATGAAAGATAATGGAAAATGCTAGAGAGGTTATGTATATATAAGGGTGAATTACACTAACAGTCCTTATAGTTTGGGATTCGTGTCACTTTAATTCTTGATTTTTCAATTATAACACATTTGATCTTGAATTTTGAATTTTGTTCCAAATAAGAACAATTGAAGATACCATTGCTCAATTCAAGGGAAAAATCGTCAATTTAATAAAATATAAACTAATTTGACAAAAATAAATGTAAAAATTATTTTTGAATTTTCAAAAATTATTTCTGCCCACTAAAGATAAAATTATGTAAAATTGATAAATTTTTTACACATTCATTTATTTATTTATTTTACCAAATTAATTTTTATTATGTATTTGGATAATAATCATGTAATAGGTGGTTGTTAGGCTTTTAATATGTAATCGATACATTTAATACACGAAATGTTTTTAGTTTTGGATTTTTTAGCTAATAGATTAGTTTAATAATGATATCAAAATTGTCGCCATATTTAATTTTTGAAAAAATAGAACTGAATTTAATAAAAATAAAAACAACCGCTCATTACATAATCATCAGCCAAACACATAACAAAAATTAATTTGGTAAAAAAAAATTAAATAAATGTGTAAAAGATTTATCAATTTTACATAATTTTATCTTTGATGGATAAAAATAATTTTTAAAAGTTTTAAAATATTTTTTTGACATTTATTTTTTTCAAATTAGTTATATTTTATCAAGTTGACTATTTTGCTCTTGAAATTGAGCAATGGTATCTTTAATTGTCCTTATTTAAAATCAGATTCAAATTTATAATTAAATATGTCACAATTAAAAAATTAAAAATCAAAATAACATAAATCTCAAACTATAGAAGTTATTAGTGTAATTCGCCCTCCATTTATAATGTACAAAAACAACAAACTAATCCATAGTTCTATAGTCGCGAATTGGAAAACAGAATCAAATACTAGTCAGTTGTCAGGCTACTGGATGTTGCAACAGAGGCCAACAGAGCACTTTTGGACTCCCAAGCACTAATTTTGTTCTAATCATTAACTGAGACAGAAAGATTAAAATTAATTAAAGACTAATTAACCCACTAAACCTCTTTATTCCACAATGGTTCTAGGCTGTCAGGAAACAATGTTAGAATATTTTTATAATATATTTATATAATAAAATAGGATGGTTTTTAAATTTATCCTACACACACTTATCCTATTAAGACATTTGGACGGCTTATATCTATTCAAATTATAAAATAATGATTGAGATATATTTTTCAAAAAATATCCTACATCTACATTTTTTATTTTCCCGCTTTTCTCTCTTACTTTTTCATTTTCTCACCTATTCTTCCATGATTCCACATTCCTCTCTCTTTTCTTTTTATTTTCTCTCATTTTTATTTTTCTCTCTATTTGTTTTTTTTTTTCTCATTTTTGTTCACTTATTTTTATTCATGTTATATGGAAAAGTCTACGATCCCATAATTAGAAGCCAGATTTTACTTTGTGTAATGGAGATTAAATTAATGAATTTTATAGTTCACAAATTAAATGAATTTGAACAATTAATTATTATTTTTAAATATATTGAATACCTGATAAATTTCATAAATTTAGACCTTATATGAATCTTCAACATCTATATAATAAAGCAGGATGGTTTTTTAATTTATCTTACACACATTTGTCCTATTAGGACATTTGGACGGCTTATATCTATTCAATTTATAAAACAATGGTTGAGATATATTTTTCAAAAAATATCTTACATCTATATTTTTTATTTTCCCGCTTCTCTCTCTTACCTTTTCATTTTCTCACCTATCCTTCTATGATTCCACCTTCCTCTCTCTTTTCTTTTTATTTTCTCTCTATTTGTTTTTTTTATTTTTTATTTTCTCCTTTTTGTTCACTTATTTTTATTCATGTTATATGGAAAAGTTTATAATCTTAGAATTAGGAGCTAGATTTTACTTTGTGTAATGGAGATTAAATTAATGAATTTTATAGTCCACAAATTAAATGAATTTGAACAATTAATTATTATTTTTAAATATATTGAATACCTGATAAATTTCATAAATTTAGACATTATATGAATCTTCAACATCCATATAATAAAGCAGAATGGTTTTTGAATTTGTCCTACTAGGACATTTGTATGGCTCAGATCTATTTAAATTATAAAACAACAGTTGAGATATATTTTTCAAAAAATATCTTACATGTACATTTTCTATTTTCTCACTTCTCTCTCTTACTTTTTCCTTTTCTCACACATCCTTCCATGATCCCATGATCCCACCTTTCTCTCTCTTTTCTTTTTATTTTCTCCCATTTTTGTTTCTCTTTATTTTTTTTTCTTTTTTTTGATCACTTATTTTTATTCATATTATATGGAAAAGTCTACACTCCCATAATTAAAAGCCAGATTTTACTTTGTGTAGTGGAGATTAAATTAATGAATTTTATAGTCCACAAATTAAATGAATTTGAACAATTAATTACTATTTTTAAATATAATGAATACCTGATAGGATTCATAAATTTAAACCTTATATGAATCTTCTATATCTATATAACAAAGCAGGACGGTTTTTGAATGTTCAACATATTTTTGTCCTACTAGGACATTTGGATGGCTCAAATCTGTTCAAATTATAAAACAATGGCTGCGATATATTTTTTAAAAAATGCCCTATATGCACATTTTCTAGTTTCACGCTTCTCTCTCTTACTTTTTCCTTTTCTCACACATCCTTCCATGATCCCAAGATCCCGCCTTCCTCTCTCTTTTATTTTTATTTTTTTATTTTCTCCTATTTTTATTTTTCTCTCTATTTGTATATTTATATTTTTTTCCTTTTTGTTCAATATATTTTACACATATTTCCATACAATGTATGTATGCCGTAATACAATAGGACATTATGGGCATATATACAATTTCCATATCTATACTATATATTAAGCAAAAAGGGGTTTTTAACCCTAAACCTTGTGGGAGCTCCAATCTCCCAATCTAAATTTCTTAATTTTTTGATTTAAAAAAAAAAAGCCTTAGCATTTATTAACTTCTCCCAGCCCCCAAGTCTTACCCTCATAATAACACTTTAATGCATTAAGAACAAGCATAAAAAAAATTCTTTGAAATCCAACACATATGAATTCCTTGAAAAGTCCCAACACATATGATTATTATCCCTCATAATAATACTTTAATGCATTAAGAACAAACATAAAAAAAATTTCTTGAAAAGTTCAACACATATGATTATTATCAAAATATTAAACTTTAATATAATATAATAAAAAAAATGACATTTAATTCCATGAAAAGTCTAACACATATGATTATTATCAAAATATTAAATTTTAATATAATATAAAAAAGGAAAAAAGAAGACATTTAAAAAAAAAAAAACATTTAAAAATCGTAATTCACATATATAGATAATTGTAAACACAATCAATGCATAGCACGGGTGATATGCTAGTAATTATATAAGTAAAAGCAATATTGTATGTTGCCCGTGAAAATTGTATGTATACCAGACACATCTATCTATCTAGCTATATATTATATAAGCAAAAGTGAGTTTTCGTGAGAACTCCAAAATTTTTTAATAAATTTGTGATTTTATCAAATTAAAAAAAAAAAAATAGTGTTGGGATTACAATTATATTCTAATCCTAACATTATTTTACCGTGTCTTCAGGCACGGGCATACGCTAGTGTGTATATAAATATATCTAAATGTATATTTTAATTATATGAATTAATAAAGAGATGTATCTTTTAGATTTAAATTATGGGACGTAACTATTGGATTTAAATCAAAAGATACGACTTGATCTAAAGGGTGTCACTTTTGAATTTAAATAACACAACCTTTGGTTTAAAAAATAAAAACACATGCCTATATAAAGGTGGAATGGGTTGGCAATTGAGACATGAAATTCATAAATTCATAGAAAATCCGTGAAATTTCTCTCAATGATTCATATTGCTATTTTTCTCTTTACTTGGTGAATTACAAAAAATCTAAAGGTATTTCGGATCTAATTTTGTTAGTGAATAATGCAGTCAGAAGACATCAGTCTTTAGATTGAGAATTCATCGTATTATGGAGGCGTATTTGCGGGTAAGCCAACACACACCATATTAGACATAATTGGTGGGGGCGAATATCGTCTTAAGGAAAGTGACGCTGTAACGTGCCTTGAAGCAATCCTAATTATTTTTTATTTTAGGGTAAATTACACTCACCTCCCCTGAGGTTTCTGACAAATACAGGGACCTCCCTTGTGATTTGAAAAATTGCACAAATTTCCCTTGCTTTACCTAACATTGTCAAGATTCCCTCATGTGTGAACCTCTGTTACCCCAGGTAACAGAACCTGCTCATGTCATCACCAATAAAGCCAAAAATACCAATAATGCCCTCAGGGCAGTTGATCTCAGGTATATATATCAAGCACAACACAAAGCTTCACAGTGCACAACTCAAAAATTCCAAACTAAGAGAAAAACCAAAAAGGCAACCAGAAGTGAAAGGAAAGAAACACAAGTCAGAGCTCTAGAACCCAGCACAACACAACTATTTAACTATTATGTAAACACCGTGGAGCATCATGTCTGTTCAATTACAGCATTCTACTAAGTACACAAAAGATAAATATAAACACCAAGCGAATATACTTCATACCCAGTACAAAAAACAAAAGGGGGTACATCATCTGAAATTATTTGTTGCTATGCTTAGTATGTCATGTCCACAACAAAAATACAAAAAGTGGAACATGATCTAAGACTAACTGTGCACTACATCAATATGCGTTATATACCTTAAACTTGTGATAAGAACTTGTACCAAAAATATCATCATCTTAGCTAAGTCATCTGCAAAAAAAAAAAATAAATAAATAAAAAAACCCTATTTTCAAGATTCAGGCAATGAAAAAAAAAAAGAAGAAAAAAAAAATGTAACTTCACAGAGCACAAGTAAGAAAAACTTACATGTGCATGCTTGGCCTTGCCTTTGCCCCTGCACTTCCAATTGAACTTCCTTTCCCACTTGAATGTTCTCTATCAGTTGAATGTCCTCTTCTAGTTGAAGTGCCCTTCCCAATTGAAGTGCCTTTTCTAGTTGAAGTTCCCCTTTTCAGTTGAAGTGCCTCTCATAGAACCTCTGCCCCTATCCACAGTTGTGTTGGACAATCTTCACTGTAATTAAATTAATTAATTCTATTTGGGTACTAAACGACAAACAGAATATAAAAGAAAAATAGAAAAGGAGAGAGAATGTTTGATTACAAAAATCAAACTAGAAATAGAATTAAATAAATAAAAACGGATTTTATTTTGTTATAAAAACAAAATTAAAATCTGATTTAAATAAACAAATAAAACAGAAAAATAAATTAAACAACTTACTTGATTAATTTCTTCGAATAATAATCTAATCAAGTCCAGTGTTCGACATTGTGTCCTCAAGACAGATTCTTTCTCTCCACGGTGCTTTCAGAATATGGACGTCTATCTCCCATGATGAAATGATCAACAACAAATAAATGCAGCACTACAATTTATTTGTTCAACGAACACGCTTAGTGTATATACTCTTTCCAACAAAAAAACTAATGCAGCAATATGAAGAGAATAAATTTGCAGAGGAGAAGTACGAATTTTCTGAATGAAAACATCAAATGAGGGTTGCCTATTTATAGATGTAGTGGTGGCTATTGGTTTTGAATTAAACAGGTAGCATACCTGTTTGAACAGGTATTGAACCTGTTGGTTTGAATTGGTACTGTTTGAGTTCAAATTCAAACAGATAAAACCGAATTTGCACAGATTTGAATCTGACCGAGTATTTGAAATTTAAACAGAGTCAATTCTGTTCGGGTGGGAGAAATCCGGACCCAATTTTGAATTTAAATTCCAAAAATCAAATTGGAAAAATTAGAATTTAAGTGGGAGAAATCCGGACCCAATTTTGAATTTAAATTCCGAAAATCAAATTGGAAAAATTAGAATTTAATTTTAGAAAAATAAATTCAAATGTTTTTGGCCAAAAAAGATAGGTATTGGGCCGGACAAGCCCAACCCAACCTCACACTACGCACCTGTGCCCAAGCCCAGCCTGGCCGACCGGACGAACGGACGGCGCGCGCGTGTGGTGATTTTAGGGTCTAATGGGTCTAGCCCATTTTGCTCATAACCTCTCTCTCTACAAAACTTGGGTACCTCTTGGGGCACACCTCAAGTTCCATTCCTATGCCCTATAAACTCATTCAAAACTTCCCACCAAATCAATATGGAACAAGCCATTTTCCAACCTTAAGGAATTTCCACCAAAACTCCATTTCCATGGAGTTCACTTTGGCTTCAATTTCTCATTCACCCAATAATGGTTTTGAGCAACCAAATATACCACCTGAATCACAACACGGCATAGAACGCGTTACCACTTAGACCCGCCAACTTTAGCGTACGGGTCCCACTTAAATAATTGACTAAATTTAGGAAAAAATTCTGTTTTATCTATAATTTTTCCAACCATTTCCAACAAGTTGTGCCACTGCCCTTACTATCACTTATGCCACTGCTACTAGCTCCACCCCTTACTCGACCTCTTTGACAGGTTCTCTTATTGTGTCCAAATTGCATGCACAATTTACATCTCAATGTACTAGACCTCTTACTTGGACTTATTCCAGCTGGAGGCTTGTAAGCAACCCATCACCACTACTATTTCCATCTCTAGCATCATTTTTATCTCCACCATCTTCCATTCCAAGAGAATATGCAATATCAACATATACGTTAATTGTTTTACTCTCACCTTGTACATAAAACATATCCAACACATCAAGATCATTTTCTATTAATCTCTTATTCTCAGTACCAGACATATCATAATGCAATATGATAGCTATTGCTTCATTACAAGCAATGTGAGAGAGGACTGTTGCAGTCACATCTTTCAAGGCATCAATATAGCAGTACATATTTGGGTCCACATCATATACTCTGCCCACTTTGCCTTTATAGTTGATGATTACATTAAAATAAGGGAGTGCAGCCATACTGTGATCACAATGAGTAACAATTAATTACAAAAAACAACTCCATTCAACAATTACTGTCACGCTCCAAAATTTGGATAATTAAATATTAAATTAGGACTAAACCCCAATTAATATTCCATCATTCAAATCCTCTGGGTGAAACAAAAAAAACTAAATGCCAACCAAACCATCCACCATAATTTCATAACTAACCAATACCTTTAACATTAAAGTAACAATACATAGTCAAAATAACTTAAATAATGTATGGTTACAAACCATGCCAAATTATTCCAATACTAAAGTCATAAAAAAAATAATAAATACATAAACTAATATCAACCCTAAGATCAAGAAAACAAAAGAAATCCAATAAACATGTCCAACAACTATAGTTATTACATGTCACCACCGTAGCCCCAACTAATCTTGCAAAGGAAGCTCGGCTGCGCTCAAACAGAATGCACCCGAGTTGCCAAGAGACAAAACGGGTCAGTATACAGGTATACTAGTATGAGTACAAGATTTAACATCCACGTGTCCACCAGACACAAACAAAAATACATTTAATTCTTGTTACGGAACAAGACGAATAGTTCCAACCGCATCGAGACGAATGGGTAGTTTCCCGAGATACACATATATCCCATGTGCCTCCCATATACCTAACAACGCTCTGAAGCCAAACTTGCACGGGAATATCGTCCCGAGTTTGACCCACACTCCCCGGATGGTTACCAAATACATATGAGTGTAAATCAAAGTACTCGTCTACTCTTGAGAATGAGGCAACAGTATACATATACAAGACATCTCACTCATGAGAACAAACATAACAATGCAAAGCCTAAGGCATTCAAATAACTCTCATAATCCTCACTTTTTTTATACACTTTTTCTCACCAACACTCAAATAAAACAATAATCCATGAAGTCATGGTGGAGTATAAGGAATTTATCTATGGATTCTAAATTTATTTTAATTTCATATATCTATGAGTGTGATTACAATCATAAAATAAATCCATATAAAAACCCTAAACATGGCATACACAACTAATCAAAATATTTAAAATCAATCCATCATAAAAAACAAAAAAAACAAAAAAAACACCTAAACCTTACATACACAACTAATCAAAATAATTAAAATCAATCAATCATCTAAAAACCCTAAACCTTACATACACAACTAATCAAAATAATTAAAATCGATCAATCATGTACATGCAAATACGAAATCAATTCAACATCAAATAAATAATAAATAAATAAATAAAAATAACGAATTAAATATAAATCAAGGGATGTGGGTTTTGCACTGACAATATTGTTTTGAAGATCAAAGAATTATTTGAAGAACTAATGGAACTACCAAAACAAAACCTTAATCTTTTTCTTCCTTTTTCTTTTCTTCTCTTCCGTTGCCCCTTTTCATTCCACACACAACACTATGTTTTGATTTCTCTCTCTCTCCCTCTCTCGGCGCCATAGTTGCTGCTCTGTTTTCTCTTTTTCCTTAATTTTTATAACCTAAACACTTGTTATATAACCTAATAGTTTTTATATTATATAATATAAATACAACATAATTAAAACATAAATAAATATGATATATATTTTCTCAATATATAAAACACTTTATATATATATATATATAAAATATATAAATATTTGAATTACTTATATATAATTGATTATCACATTAAATTAATTAAAATGCCACATTAAATTCTCATAGATCCACACAATTAATAAAGCCAAACATAAAATAAAGTAATAATAAATAAGTAATGACTTATGAAAAATTAGGGTCGCTACAATATACACACCTCAAAAGAATCTCGTCCCGAGATTTGATAGGAAAGAGTACTAAACAAAAAGTTCTGGGTGCATACGGCGAACTTTCTCTTCTAATTCCCAAGTGATATCATTTTCATCCTCGCTCCATTGCACTTTAACCAAGTTCACTTTTTTGCATCGCAACTGCTTTACATTCTGATCTAGAATAGTAACCGGTCGCACCACATACGTTAGATTGTCATTAATCTCCGACACTTCTGGTGATGCTACTAGGGAAGGGTCTTGCACACACTTCCGCAATAGAGATACATGGAACACATTGTGAATCATAGCTAAAACAAGTGGTAGAGCTAGTTTGTAAGCCACATTACCAATCCTCTTAATGATCTCATATGGTCCCACAAATCTAGGTGCCAACTTTCCCTTCTTTTCGAACCGCACGATACCCTTCATCGGCGAGATCTTCAAAAATACAAAATCTCCAATATTCAACTCAACCCCCTTACGTTTTCTATTTGCGTAACTCTTCTAATGATTCTGTGCAGTCTTAATACGTTTCCGAATAATATTCACCTTTTCTGTGGTCTCTCTGACAAACTCTGGCCCTAACAATGGCTCATCTCCTATCTCCATCCAACAAGAAGGTGATCGACATGGCCTCCCATACAGAACCTCAAAAGGTGCCATCCCGATACTGGAGTGATAGCTATTATTATAAGCAAACTCCACCAATGGCAAGTGTTCTTCCCAACTATCACCAAGATCGAGGACACATGCTCTCAACATATCCTCCAAGATCTGATTTACCCGCTCAATTTGCCCATTTGTCTTAGGATGATAAGCCGTGCTCAGGTCTAACCTAGCACCCAAAGCATGCTGAAAGCTTTCCCAAAACCTTGCCACAAACAACGGATCATGATTCGAAACTATAGAAACTGGTGCGCCATGAAGTCGCACCACCTCCCGAATATACAACCTAGCCAGTTTATCCGCAGTTCGGTGAACACTAATTCGAATAAAATGAGCAGACTTGGTGAATCGATCCACTATCCCCCAAATAGATTCATCGCCTCGTTTAGACCGCGGCAATCGATGCACGAAATCCATAGAGATGTACTCCCATTTCCAAGTAGGGATCTCGAGAGGTTACAAAAGTCCAAACGGTCGTTGGTGTTCTGCCTTAACCTGTTAGCATACATAACATCGAGAAACATACTCTCCTACGTCTTTCTTCATACCTTCCCACCAAAACGTCCTCTTCAGGTCATGATACATCTTAGTCCCACCAGGCGAATGGTATATCGGGACCTATGGGCATCATCCATAATCTCTTTTCTCAATTCAACAATGTTAGGTACACACAACCTGCCCTTGAATCGCAATCCCTCATCTGAGTCCACGGACCAATCAGTAGGACAATCATCGATCAAATCCACTACAAGGTCATCGAGCTTGCTGACGAGAAACCCATCTAAATTCTGCATCTTACAAACTTTACCCAGTAAAATCGGCTGCACGGTCAAACTACCAATGTATGTCCTCTTAGCACTCTCTATTGGTTGAACATCATGCATTGAAATTAACTCCAAAGACTTCCATTCCTGAATCATCAAAGAAGCTATAATCCCATGTTGTTGACTAAGTGCATCAGCGACCACATTTTCCTTTCCCCAGGTGGTAAAGGATCTCAAAATCATGACTATTGACGAATTCAATCCACCTCTGTTGCCTCATGTTCAACTTTTTTTGAGAAAAGAGATATTTGAGGCTCTTGTGATATGTGTACAACTCAAAGTGCTCCCCAAACAAATAGTGTTGCCACACTTTCAACGCAAAAATAACTGTTGCCAACTCTAAGTCATGAGTAGGGTATCGTCTCTCATGAGGTTTTAATTGTCGAGAAGCATAAGATACAACCTTCTGATGCTGCATCAACACACATTCCAACCCAGTTCCAACCGGTATAGTTAACACTAGAGTTGTAGTTAACCGCTACTTTAACTCCTGGAAAGCTTTCTCACAATCCTCTGTCCATAAGAACTTCACATTCTTGCGGGTTAACTTGGTCATGGGTACTTGCCTCACAAGAATCTCCGAATCACCCCAGCCCTCTAATAAGTGTGGGACAAGATGAGCTCCTGGGGCTCGAACCAAAACAACTCCATAAGGTTGGCCATTTCCTATAATACAGGAAAACTTAGCGTGGACATTATCACATGGTTTACTTGTGTTAGACATATCACATAACATCAAATAATACAATTTTTTTTTTTTTTTTTGAAATTTGAAATAATTTTTAATTCAAATAATGTGAAAATTATACAAAAAATTCAAAACTTGTACCATTTTTTTTTTAAAAAAAACCATTGCTCTGATGCCACTTTTGTCACGACCCAACCTGGTACCCAAAGGTTTGGCGTCGCAACAAGATAAAATAAAACAATACAAAAATTTCTATAGTGGTAGCACAACGGATAAATTAAATAAATTAAAATAAAATAATTGGGTACCGAATGTTTATTAAAAAAAGAACAAACATAGTCATTTGAACTTTATTGTATTACAAGAGTCTGATAAAAAAAAAGATAAAAAAAACAAAAAAAAGAAATAAAAAAAAACAACACAGCAATTTATTCCTCATCATGATCCCGCTAAACCTCGTCACTTGAAAGGGGTAACAGCTATAAGCACATAGCAGAGTGAGAAATATTATACTGTGAGTATATGTGCACAAAATAGCCATGGATATTTATTTAAACTAAAACATTAACATAATTTGAGTTGAATACACAAATTAATTAAGTGGCAGAAACTGAAATAAACAACTATAACCACGGTACAAAACAGAACATAACAGGGGTCACTAGAGTAACAATCAGAACAAGGGTTAATGGATCCATGACAAACAGGGGGACCACAAAGTGGTCAAACAGGGGGCCAATGGTTATTTAAGTCCCCCAAAGTATGGGACTCCTGTGGTGGTACTTACAGAAAATAATTGTTTACAAGATCATTGTCAAATAATTTCTAAAATTTAAACAAACATATCCATGAGTTTTAATTTATGCACATAGAGTTTAGAAAATAATCTACGTAATTGAAACATTAACCTAAACATAAATTATATAAAATAAATTGTGGTAACTCAAGACATGTAGAAAACACATTATAGTAACTCAAGCTATAATAAAACTCACCCTAATATTAATCCTTAGCTTTCACGTTTTTATTCGTGCCTTCCAACCTCGAGTGCCTCCTCTTGCTTCTATTATCTTATACGTCTTTCCACTTCGTCTTCTTCTTCTTATCGAAACTGAGGCTAATGAAGGCCTATTTTGCATGGGGTGTGAGCATGCATGGAAATGACACGTGGACATTCTACGTGCCTCTTGGCCCACAGATTTCCTTTCCCCAGATTTACCCCTCTGGTTTTACCAAAGGTCTGGTTAATTCATATATTGATGAATTTATTTATTTATTTATTTATTATGTTATTTCAATTTTAAAAGTCATAATTCCTAAAATTACTTATAATTATACATTAGGTTCATGTCTAAAAACCTCAATACCAAACTATAAAACATCACTTACCACTTTCTAAAATATTTAACGTGTGATGTCTCACAATTTATTTTCTTAACAATTTAATCGATAAATTCCCAATTTCCTAAATTATGCATTTATTTATTTATTTTTATTGTTATTATTATTATTATTATTATTATTATTATTATCATCATCATCATCATCATCATTATATATATATATATATTTTTTTTTGAGTCCTATTTATTGCAATATTAAATTTAAAACATTCGGGTGTCACATTTCTTCTCTCTTTAAAAGAAGTTTGTCCCCAAACTTGACGTACATTGGTTTTCGAAGAGATGTGGGTATTTGGCTTGCATTTGGCTTTCAGTTTCCCACGTTGCTTCTTCGACACGATGGTTTCTCCATAAGACTTTTACAAGAGGTATAGTCTTATTTCAAAGGACCTGATTACGGCGATCGAGAAGCTGTACAGGTTGTTCTTCATAAGAGAGGTCTTCTTGCATTTCCAAGTTCTCATAATCAATAACATTCATTGGATCTCAAAGATATCAACGAAGCATTGAAACGTGAAACACATTATGGACATTAGATAGTTCGGGTGGAAGCGCAAGGCGATATGCCACAGGACCAATCCTTTCGAGTATCTCGAATGGGTCGATGTAACGAGGGTTTAACTTTCCTCGCTTTCCAAATCGGATAACCCCTCTTGTTGGTGAGATCTTTAGGAATGCATGATCGCCTATTTCAAATTCCAAATCTCGTCTCCGTGTATCTGCATAGCTTTTCTGGCACCTCTGAGCAGTGCGAATTCGTTGTTGGATGAGTTGAATTTTATCGCTTGTTATTTGCACGATCTTGGGGCCTAATAATTTTCTATCTCCAACCTCTGTCCAACACAGAGGTGATCGACATCTCCTTCCATACAATGCCTCGTACGGTGCCATTCCAATACTTGTACGGTAGCTGTTATTATATGCGAACTCCACCAAAGGTAGATGATCATCCCAGTTACCTTTGAGATCTAACACACATAAACGTAACATATCTTCCAAAGTTTGAATCATCCTTTCAGATTGCCCATCAGTTTGTGGGTGAGAAGCCGTGCTAAACTTCAGAGTGGTTCCCAAAGCTTCTTGCAATTTGTTCCAGAAATGAGACACGAAGCGGGGGTCTCTATCAGATACGATTGAAATTGGGGTGCCGTGTAAACGAATGATTTCCTTAATGTATAAAGTGGTGAACTTGGAGAGGGAGTACATGATTCTGATTAGTAGAAAGTGCACCGACTTCGTTAATCGATCTACAATAACCCATATTGCATCATTCTTCAAGACTGATTGTGGTAGCCCGACCACGAAGTCCATAGTAATATGCTCTCATTTCTATTCGGGAATAGAGAGTGGTTGCAACATTCCTGCAGGTCTCTAATGTTCTGCTTTAACTTGTTGACAACACAGGCATTTAGAGACATGGCTTGCTACGTTTTTCTTCATTCCTGTCCACCAGAAGTGTTCCTTCAGACCGTGATACATTTTCGTATTACCAGGGTGAATCGCAAACCTCGAGCTATGGGTTTCTACCAATATCTTTTTCTTGAGTTCTGGAAGGTCGGGTACACAAATTCGATTTTGAAATTTTAGCATCCCATTGCTTATCATGAAGTCAGGATCGGGCGTGCTTCATTGTTCCTTGTACTTTTTCTCAAAAGTTTATCTTCACATTGGTGGATTCTAATTTCTTCAATCAACTCGGGTTCTACGATTATGTTGGCGAGCAGTCCATTGATCTTGTGGGGAACGAGAGTACATGCCAAACTTTTGGTCATTTTTTGACTCAATGCGTCTGCTACTACGTTAGCTTTGCCTGGATGGTGATGCATTTTCACATCGTAGTCCTTCATAAATTCTAGCCATCAACGTTGTCTCATATTTAATTCCTTCTGCGTAAACAGATATTTGAGACTCTTGTGATTAGTGTAAATCTCACAGGTTGTACCGTAGAGATAATGACGCTAGATCTTGGGGGCGAAGATCACCGCAGCCAATTCTAGATCATGAGTTGGGTAGTTCCTTTCGTGAGTCTTCAGTTGGCGGAAGGCATAAGCAATGACCTTCCCATTTTGCATAAGAACGCAACCCAAACCATTGTGTGAGGCATCGCTATAAATTATGAACCCTTCTGTTTCCGTAGGGAGTGCTAGTATAGGAGCCACCATGAGTCTGTTCTTCAATTCTTGGAAGCAACATTCCTGCTTGTCGGTCCATTCAAAAGGTATGTTCTTCTGAGTTAGCTGGGTCAGAGGTGAAGCTATCTTCGAGAAATCTTGCACGAAGCGCCGGTAATAGCCGGCTAGGCCCAAGAAGCTTCGAATTTCAGACACGTTAGTAGGTCATGGCCAATCCACGATTGCTGCAACCTTTTGGGGATCAACTGAGATGCCATCTTTGTTAATGACGTGACCGAGAAAGTGTACACTAGTGATCCAGAATTCGCATTTCTTTAACTTAGCATAAAGCTTGTGATCACGTAATGTTTGTAGAACTCTTCGCAAGCGGTGCTCATGATCTTCTGGCGATTTGGAGTATATAAGAATATCGTCAATGAAGACAATGATGAACTCGTCAAGATGGGGTTTGAACACTCGATTCATAAGAAAGGCCGCTGGAGCATTTGTGACGCCGAATGGCATGACGAGAAACTCGTAATGCTCGTAACGAGTTCTAAAGGCAGTCTTTTGGATGCTTTCCATTTTGACTTTTAGTTGATGGTAGCCAGAACACAAGTCAATTTTTTAGAATACTTGAGCGCCTTGCAGTTGATCGAACAAGTCATTGATTCGTGGCAGGGGGTACCGATTTTTGATAGTGACTTTATTCAGCTCTCGATAGTCGATGCATAACCTCATCGTGCCATCCTTTTTCTTTACGAATAGTACTGGAGCTCCCCATGGTGAGGTGCTTGGTCGGATGAAGCCTTTGTCCAGTAGTTCTTGGAGTTGGGTTTTTAGTTCTTTCAGTTCTATCATGGACATGCGGTAAGAGGTCTTTGAGATTGGTTGTGTACTAAGTTGGGTTTCAATGGTGAATTCGATTTCTCTGTCAACTGGGGTACCAAACAGGTCTTCAGGAAATACATCCAAAAATTCTCGAACCACAGGGATTGCATCAAGTGTGGAGGTCTCTTGTCGAGTGTCGATCACATAACAGATACAACTACAACAACCCTTTCTTAGCAACCGTTGGGCTGTCATGAAGGATATAACACATGGAGGGGGAGAGGCTCCAATTCCTTCGAAGACAAGCTCAAGTTGGTTTGGTGACTGGAGGAAGACCTTTTTGGCTTTACAATCAATAGAGGCATGGTTAGCAGCTAATCAATCTATTCCTAAGATCATATCAAAGGTACTAATGCAAAAGAGAATTAAGTCTACGTGTAAGGTTTCACCTTTTAAGGATACAGTACAAGATTTGTACACATTAGTACTAAGGGTGGAGTCTCTAGAAGGAAAAGACACAGATAGTACGTATCATAAGGGTTTGGGTGTTGATGCCAATTTGGTAGCAAAATGTGGTGTAACAAAAGAATGAGTTGAACCAGAATCAAAGAGAACATGGGCTAAGTGACCACAAACAGAAAGTGTACCTCAGACAACATTCTCAGTGACTTCTGGGTTTCCAGGCACCAGGGCAAAAGCTCTTCCTTGACGTTTCTGGTCCTTGGGTACTGCGGGTTTTTGGACTGGTGTAGAAAGGCTAGCTATAGGACTGGTAAGCTTTGGACAATTTCTTAGCAAGTGGCCAATTTGGCCACATCTAAAGCACGCTCTCATATCTTGGCGGCATTGTCCCCAATGAGTCCTTCCACAGGTAGTGCAAGCTGGAATGATGCTACCTCTGGGATTTGTAGGACCTTGATTACTTGAATTGGTTGAACTGGTTGTGCCCGTATTTACTCTCTTGGGAGGCGCGACTCCTGGTCTTCTGTTATCTCCTTTCCAAAATCGTTTCCTCTGGCTTGGTTCCCGGGAGCGCAAGGTTTTAATCCCTTTTTCCGCAAAGTATCCTCGATCTACCACTGCCGCATAGGTTGGTAGTTTCAAAACCTCCAGTCTGTCCTTGATTTCAGGATCCAATCCTGCTTCAAATTTCCTGGCTTTTCGAGCTTCGGTGAGGATGACGTATGTCGTAAATCGAGCCAATTGTGTGAACTTGCTTTCGTATTCGGCCACTGTTATGCTTCCCTACCTTAGTGAATCTGGAAAGTATTTTTCATAGAATACTTCCAAAAATCTTGCCCAAGTCACAATATCTTCCTTCTCCAAGGTAAGAAGCCACCATTCTTGTGCATCGTCTTTAAAGGTGAATGTGACGAAAGTCACCTTCTGCCTTTCTGTGCAAGGTAGTGCGCGGAAAATTTTCTCCATATCTCTGACCCAAGCTTCTGCCACTAGTGGGTTTGTACTGCCAGTAAATATGGTAGGTTTCAAGTCCTGAAACTGTTTTATTGTAGTTGGCTCTTCTCGTCGTTCAGGCAATCCGTTAATAATGTTGGTTTGTAGGGCTCGCAGAAAACTAGTAACTGCTCTTTCCATGATTTGCTCCATTGGATTAGTACCGTTGACCGACGATCCGGTTTCATTTCCGTCATTAGCCATTACGACAAGGTAAAATGATATAAGCATGACATCACATTGATACAACTTTGATACAACGTCATATATAACATATTAGTTTTACTATCATATTAATATCACCACATTCATATATAACATATTTGTTTTTTACTATCACATTTATATTACATAAAACATCATATATATATACATCATTGTTAGTCCGGTCGTCAAAAAAATTAATGTCTAATCCTACTGATACAAAAATATTAGGATTAGACTAATTGTGGTCAGGTCACAAAAAGGATCTTTTGGTCAAACGTCTAGAATGGACCGTTAGGCTACCATGAGAACTGGCTCCGGAAAATGGGCCCATGAAATAACCCCGCAAACTCGCCCTGCACGAGGGACTCGAACTCCCACTCACTGTGCTCTATCCCAAAGCAACTCCATACCACCTGGACTATGTAGACAGGAGCACCGTGATCATAACCCCAAAATTCCATCTCGGTGATCCGTACCGGTATCTCCAAATATGATGCACTGTTAGTGAAGTCCATAGCTACGGCATGGATGATGTGCTGTGGAGGAGGTGTCGTGGTGCGGATATAGTTGCTAGGATATGCGTGTCCCCTCCTCTCTGCAAAACCTACGAGTAGAGGTACGACCAAAAAACACGGCTGCTCTAAGTCCGAAGTAAGACCAACAACGTGGGTCGGCCCTATGTACCTCTCACGAGTGCTACCTCGGTTAAGTCTCCAGAATAAGAAATCCTCATCGGGGTCAGCCTGCAAATACACGGGTCGTCCTATGAGTCGGTCTACTGCCGGGTGAGCCTGCCTGACAAGACTCTCCGAATCACCCCAACCCTCTAATAAGTGTGGGACAAGATGAGCTCTTGGGGGCTCAAACCAAAACAACTCCATAAGGTTGGCCATTTCCTACAATACAGGAAAACTTAGCGTGGACATTATAACATGGTTTACTTGTGTTAGACATATCACATAACATCAAATAATACAATTTTATTTTATTTTTTTGAAATTTGAAATAATTTTTAATTCAAATAATGTGAAAATTATACAGAAAATTCAAAACTTATACCATTTTTTTTAATTTTTTTTTTAATTTTTTTTTTAAAAAAAACCATTGCTCTGATACCACTTTTGTCACGACCCAACCCGGTACCCAAAGGTTTGGCGTCGCAACAAGATAAAATAAAACAATACAAAAATTTCTATAGTGGTAGCACAACGGATAAATTAAATAAATTAAAATAAAATAATTGGGTACCGAATGTTTATTAAAAAAAGAACAAACATAGTCATTTGAACTTTATTGTATTACAAGAGTCCGATAAAAAAAAAAGATTAAAAAAAAAGAAAAAAAAAAAAAAAACAACACAGTGATTCATTCCCCATCATGATCCCGTTAAACCTCGTCACCTGAAAGGGGTAACAGCTATAAGCACATAACAGAGTGAGAAATATTATACTGTGAGTATAGGTGCACAAAATAGCCATGGATATTTATTTAAGTTAAAACATTAACATAATTTGACTTGAATACACAAATTAATTAAGTGGCAGAAATTGAAATAAATAACTATAACTACGATACAAAACAGAACATAACATGGGTCACTAGAGTGACTGTAACAACCCCATCACGTATAATGATTAATACTTGATTAATTAAGAGGATTTGAGATTTAATTGCCGAGTATTATAATTTATTTGGGAGTTATGAGAATTGTGGAATCTAACTCGTATATGATTTTATTGAAGACTTATTTTGGAATTAGAAATTAAGGGTCCAAATGGCTTAAGTAAGTGAAGTTAAGAAGTCGAATCAATTTAATCTTAATTATGGACCCATTTGGGAGTTTAATTAAATATTCGATTCAGTTTAGTAAAATGGGGACTTGATTAATTAGGTTCTAATTGGAGTTGATTAAGTCATGAGGATTGTGAATTGTGGTTATTATAAATTAGATTTAATTATGATGTATCCAATTTGAAGATGTAATTTATGGTTGAAAATTTGAGTCTGATCAGAAATTGAAGACCTAAATGATTTAAGAAACCAAAATTGAGGTTGGAAATAAGTTTAATTTAATATTTGGAACCTTTTGGGAGTCCGACTAAAAATCTGATTCGGATTGATGGAATTAAATATAATTAATTGGGCCTTAGTGGAAGTCAAATTAAATCAATTGAATCATGTGGGATTTATGATTAGTCATAATTAATTTAATGATGTGCTAATTGAAATTTATTAAAACTAAGTATTGCTTAATTAAATAAGTCCTAAACATAAATTGAATCTAAGATTAAGAATGTATGTGAGTGTGGGTGTGTGAAGAAATTCGGTGGGTGTGTGTGCATGTGATCTGTTGGAGAACTAAGAAGAGAGCACGTGTGCCATGTGAGGCCAAGAAGTGAAGTATGTGTGTGTGAGTTAAGGTATTATCTGAAGCTCAACATTTAGAAAAGAGAAGGAGAGAGAGAACTTCATTGTTTTTGCATGCAAAACCGAGAGAGAGAAAAGGAAAAAAGGGGCTGAAGTCATGGTTTTGCTGGAGAAGCTTTGGAGATGTGAACTCAAGGCAACTAAGTGAAGAAAAGTGAGGAAGCTCAAAAGGTTGTGGAGAAATTCATCAAATTGAAAGTTTTGGGTAAGAAATTGAAGCTCAATCTTGTAAATAAATTACCTACATGCTGAAATTAAGAGGTAAATGGGTTTAATTTCGTGTAATTAAAAGGAAATTAGTAAAAAGATGATGAAATTAAATTAGATTTGAGATTATGGAATTAAATTTGGAAATTAATTAATTAGAGTTTGATTTCTATTATTCTTCACAAATTGAAACTCATCCTTGCATGCAGTGTGAATTTTCAAGATTTTAGAGTTTAATTCATAGAAATTGGGTCTTGCATGTTTAATTAAGTTAGGTTGAAGTATATAAATTATGATTCCTTAAATTTGTTAAATTGGGTTCAATTTCACATAAATAGAAGAAATTAGCAAGTTAATGAATAAATGGAATTAGATTCGAATTTATGGAAATTGATTATTTGGGTTTGATGTTGTGATGTTGCATGAAATTATGCCTAAATGTTACATGCATGGGAAAAATCTACAAGATTAATACTTTAATTAGACATGCATTATAAAATTTTAAGGTTTTGGGATTTTAGTTCATGTCTAAAAGGTTTATGGATTTGAAGTAGGTTCAATTTTGAGAATCATTCTTAATTTGAGAGTTGATTTTGGAATTAAAGGAAGTTTTGGTCTTATTATGAAAATTAGGAATTCGTTTAATCCATGCATGTGATTTAATTTAACAGGTTTGTTTAATTTAAGCACATTTTAGAACATCTATGATTATAAATTAAGTTTTGGTTAGAAATTGAGTTAAATTGAATTTCTAAGAAATTGATTTGTGTAATTCATAATTAAGTTGATTTTGTTATTAATATAAAATTGGACCTATTTGTATTGCATACATCATAGATTTTGAAAGATTTGGATTAATTCAATCTCATATTTTGAAGAGAAAAATGAAATGTTTTATAAACATCAAGTTTATGGAAAATTAGAATTAATCCTAATGTTAGATAAAGTGTTGATTTTATAATTAGATTTTAATCCATACTTGTAATTTGAGATTAAACATGTTTTGGGGCATCTATGGTTATGAATTAAATTGAGGTTATAAATTAAGCTAAGTCCAAGATTATGGAAACTAGTTGAAAAATTTATAAGAATATAAAACTAGTAATTTTGATGTCAATTTCATGCATGTGAATAATGTTCTAAGGAATTTATGACTTAATAAAGAATAATAAGCTACTAATCAATATAGATTAGTTAGTTAAAGAATGGATCATTGATCTAGTGGCAATTGTTTAATAAGCCAAGTAAATGATCAATCTATTTGGAAAAGAAGGACTTAGTAATGAAAGAATATGTGAAATAAGAACCCGGTTTATTTAAATGAGAAAGAATAAACGTAGTAGAACTTCGGACTATAAAGACTAGAGACTTGAAAGGACAAGTTTAATCAATGGAGTAATATTGTATTTCAATGTGTATATGTTATGTACTTGTGTAGGTCACGCGCCATTGTCTGCCTGATTGTCCCGATGTGTCCAGTCTGTCTGATTTGCTTCTGCAGCCAACTGTGAGTAATAACTTTGTAAAGTTATGTTCAATGTTATGTATTTTCAGTATACTATGATACGAAATGATTGGTTCTTGAAAAGCTATGATATGTTGGAAATGAATGAATGAATGTCCAGTTTTTCTGAAAAGTATTTGTGGCACCCTTAGTCCATAAGACCCTCGCCCGGGGGATACAATACCGTGGCATAAGGCCCTCGCCCGGGGGATACAATACCGCGGCATAAGGCCCTCGCCCGGGGGATACAATACCGCGGCATAAGGCCCTCGCCCGGGGGATATAATACCGTGGCTACTTGCGCGCAAGATATGAACCTTTATGGTTGTTGGTACCAACTTTATTGTGGTCTTCGGACCTGCTTGTTGTGGTCTTTGGACCTACTTGATCGGATAGCTAATGGGTGTACCACATATGATCTTATGCAAAATCTGAATATGATTATGAATATGAGCATGTATCTGAATCTATTTCTGATTGGAAATCTGTATATGCATAAGACTCTATTTCTGATAAGACTGTGTTTCTGATATAAACTCTAATTTCTAACTCTGTGATGGACATCATTCATTAAACCCTTTACTCTGTTATTATTCACTGGGCTTTAGCTTACTGTATTATTTATGTATGTAGGTGACCAGGCGCGTGACCAGGCTAGAGGCTTCTGTCTAGAATCTGTTCTGTCAGCCAACCTATGTGCCTCCTGTGGAGGTTCCGGATATGCTAAGTGTTGTCGTTATGTAATTTAAAAGTTTAAGTTATGTTTTCTTGTTGGGTTCTTCAAGTCTTGTGTATTTTGAAAAAGGGACTAAGTCCCTTTCTGTCTAATCTATGTATATATAATGACGTGAGGATGATATGTATATTTGTATATAAAAAGTTTAAAATTTTTCTATCTCATATAAGTCTGCACAGCTCAATGGACGTTGTATATTCTTATTTGCTTCCGCAGCCCCTTACTATTTGTTAATTTGTTCAGAGGCCGTAGGTAATCCTCGGATTACTGGCCGGTTACGGTGCCAAACCTATAGGGGCGGGTTTGGGTCATGACAGAGTGGTATCAGAGCACGCGTTAATTTCTCACACGCGTGTCCATTGAGCACTAGAATGTCTAGAACAGATTTAAGTTCCATGCATCTAGTAAGTAAGTAAGAAGTTGTGCGTTTAAGAATATGCATATATTTTTGTGTAGTGCGTTTAAGTGTTGAAACTGAGAATTATGAGTTATTATGGAATGGTGATGATTATAAGGAAACTGGAAAGTGTTGAATCAGTTTAGCAAGGAGGTTGGAAGTTAAGAACTATGGCGGCATTTCTGAAATCTCTACTCTTGCAAGGAAATCAGAATATTTGACTAGTACCTTGATGAGAATGAGTATGTTAATTTGTGGAAACATAGTATTGTACAGACTTAGAATCTTTGATGAAAGTCTTGGAAGCTATATGGGTTGTATGTTAAATTAAACTATGAGAATATTTTGAAATTGAGGAAGTTGTTGATCAATGAAATATGTGGAGCTATGGTAGTTGAGGACGAGAAAAGTCATTTGATATGTAAGATAGTACATTTTGGTGGGAACTTATTATGTGGAATGTTAAACCATAGAGTCTCATGCCTTTGTAGAATGACCTTGAAAGTCCGATTGGAATCACGTTCGGCCAGCGTAGTTTCGAATTGGAAATTCTTGGTAAATTCCTGGGGAATGAATAGGATACCCTATCAGTGTCCTTATATGCCCATGTGTGTATGTCTACTTGTATATGATATGTGCTTTGTGTTATAACTTAAGTCAATTAAATTAACCCAAGTGTTATCAACCATTTCCTTGTGTTCAACCCTTCTCTTCCGTCATTAGGAATAGATTGTGAAAGTGTGAATGGAGTGGGAATTGAGTCTTTATCAGGGTGATTACGTAAAATAGAAGAAGTACTAAAGAATGTGGTGAGAGTTGTGAATCCCATTCTACATGGCAAGATCAAAAGGAGGAGTTAAGTGTGGAAGTGAAAAGTGAATCAAAGAAGAAAACTAAGAATTTTGTGGTAAGAAAGACGAGTAATTCTAGGCAAGGTTGTAAGAGCAGTAAGTTATTCTAGTATGTCAATATGTCACAAGATTTATTGGGGATTGTGTCATCGAATTGCTGGAAATGTGAGAAGTCGAGCATCAAATAAAAGACTATCCCAAATCTAAGAAAAAGCTCAAATGATTTAATCGGTTAAGGATAGTGCTTAAGTACAAGTGGGACTGCTTGAAGTTAACAGTTTATGTGTGAGTGGCATTTCTTTTTATAAAGCTATGTTATAGTATTTTGATGAAGCTTTGCTTTGCTTTGCTTTGTTTTGGAAAAGTATTTGATCAAGCAGGAGTGATGATCCATTAGTTTTGTACCGAGTATTAGCTTTGTTTTGATGACATTCTTGAAAGGTCCTTTTGTGCTAGGGGACGTTAAATTTATGTAGCACCTTGTTGAGATATCTTTTTGCCACCGACGGTCTTGTACGGGTGGATTTGTCTAACCGATTCCGGGTCGGCCACCGACGGTCATGAACGGGTGTGCTTCGATTCCGGGGCGGTTATTCCTCTGTTCTGTCAAGAATGTCATCCTTGTGTTATGAGAATGTTAGTAAGCAGCCCTAGAGGCTTTGAAAGATTCCAATTGATGAACTCAATTCATCCCATATTTTGTTACAAGCTATGTTTTGTGTTATTTGATATAGATGGAACCTATTGGTTGGACCATTTCGAACTCAACCTGAAATTGCTAAAAATGATTAATACATCGCTAAGACTTGACTTAGCATTGTCAAAATTAAAAGAATATGAGCAAGACTTGACCAATTGATGAATATCGAAATAATTGGGATTTCTGTTTAGTCTAACAAGCTATGTGTTTTTGGGACCTTATTTGAATAGAGAGGAAATCGTACTCCACATTAGAAGACTGGAACCTATGAGGGTTAGAAAGGAAAGACCCAATTTATAAAATCGTATCGCTGTCGAATTTTCTAACGTTGAAAGAAACGTTGATAATTATCTTAAGTTACTAAGTCAAATATAGACTTCTAGAAAGGAAACACAATAATTCCCTATTGGAATAGCGATTAGAAATGAATGATATTATGATCTTGTGGGCGTAATTAAATCTAGATTTTGAATCCGACATTAGATAGCTTAACCTATCGCAAATAAGTTCAATTCTAGTGTCGAACGGAAGAAGGAAAATGTAATAGGAAATAAGGAAGTAAAAATCGTTAGAATAACAAGCACATATTTCTTAAGGAACCTTTGGGAATATAAGAATTTTGATTGGCTAGTTATATTGATTTGAGGAAAATTTAAAAGTGTAGCCCTAAACTACCACGTGACTATTGATCAAAGTTAACGAATTTCTGTGAAATATGCTTTGGTGTGAAATCCAATGTGATTCTCTATTTTGAAATTACCATCATAATTGTCATCCAAGATGTCTTTTGGAAGTGGGACCATTAATATATGATTACGTTTCCATATAATTCGGAAATTTCTGTTATAGATTAACATGTGGAACCTTATTTGGAGAAATTACGTTTTGTGCATAACTTCAGAACCTTGGCCATAGTCAATGAAAGTTAATGTCTGTTCTTTGGGATAGGATGAATTACAGATTGCATAGCAATAGTGTTGGGATTATATTTTTGTTAATAGGACTGAAGGATCAAGAAATTGTGTTTGTCATTGATAATGCGCTGAACATTAATTTTAATTTGAAGAATCTATCATGTCGATAGCAAAATATTTTGATCAGTTTGAAGATAAGGAGAATCATGAACATTCCTTACAAGAAATCTCTTATTATTGGAAGTATATGAACTATGGATTGATAAATTAAAGTATATGAGGTGTATGATTGATGTCAATAGAAACGATGATGAATTGTCAATTTGGGTTATTAACCATTGAGTGATTGGAAATAAGTTCTATTATGTAGAGAAAGCCCAATGAAAAGGGAAGTCAT
The DNA here is from genome assembly GCA_036172215.1 of Camellia granthamiana. Taxonomy (NCBI): domain Eukaryota; kingdom Viridiplantae; phylum Streptophyta; class Magnoliopsida; order Ericales; family Theaceae; genus Camellia; species Camellia granthamiana. The sequence goes on from CM069911.1 coordinate 132,519,870, forward strand.
GTGGGAAATGAATGAAATGAGACCAAATTATATGACTGGATTTTCTGTACAAGTATCTTACGTTTGGAGGACCAAACTTCCTAAAGGGGGAAGGCTGTAACAACCCCATCACGTATAATGATTAATACTTGATTAATTAAGAGGATTTGAGATTTAATTGCCGAGTATTATAATTTATTTGGGAGTTATGAGAATTGTGGAATCTAACCCGTATATGATTTTATTGAAGGCTTATTTTGGAATTAGAAATTAAGGGTCCAAATGGCTTAAGTAAGTGAAGTTAAGAAGTCGAATCAATTTAATCTTAATTATGGACCCATTTGGGAGTTTAATTAAATATTCGATTCAGTTTAGTAAAATGGGGACTTGATTAATTAGGTTCTAATTGGAGTTGATTAAGTCATGAGGATTGTGAATTGTGGTTATTATAAATTAGATTTAATTATGATGTATCCAATTTGAAGATGTAATTTATGGTTGAAAATTTGAGTCTGATCAGAAATTGAAAACCTAAATGATTTAAGAAACCAAAATTGAGGTTGGAAATAAGTTTAATTTAATATTTGGAGCCTTTTGGGAGTCCGACTAAAAATCTGATTCGGATTGATGGAATTAAATATAATTAATTGGGCCTTAGTGGAAGTCAAATTAAATCAATTGAATCATGTGGGATTTATGATTAGTCATAATTAATTTAATGATGTGCTAATTGAAATTTATTAAAACTAAGTATTGCTTAATTAAAAAAGTCCTAAACATAAATTGAATCTAAGATTAAGAATGTATGTGAGTGTGGGTGTGTGTGCATGTGATCTGTTGGAGAACTAAGAAGAGTGCACGTGTGCCATGTGAGGCCAAGAAGTGAAGTATGTGTGTGTGAGTTAAGGTATTATCTGAAGCTCAACATTTAGAAAAGAGAAGGAGAGAGAGAACTTCATTGTTTTTGCATGCAAAACCGAGAGAGAGAAAAGGAAAAAGGGGCTGAAGTCATGGTTTTGCTGGAGAAGCTTTGGAGATGTGAACTCAAGGCAACTAAGCGAAGAAAAGTGAGGAAGCTCAAAAGGTTGTGGAGAAATTCATCAAATTGAAAGTTTTGGGTAAGAAATTGAAGCTCAATCTTGTAAATAAATTACCTACATGCTGAAATTAAGAGGTAAATGGGTTCAATTTCGTGTAATTAAAAGGAAATTAGTAAAAAGATGATGAAATTAAATTAGATTTGAGATTATGGAATTAAATTTGGAAATTAATTAATTAGAGTTTGATTTCTATTATTCTTCACAAATTGAAACTCATCCTTGCATGCATTGTGAATTTTCAAGATTTTAGAGTTTAATTCATAGAAATTGGGTCTTGCATGTTTAATTAAGTTAGGTTGAAGTATATGAATTATGATTCCTTAAATTTGTTAAATTGGGTTCAATTTCACATAAATAGAAGAAATTAGCAAGTTAATGAATAAATGGAATTAGATTCAAATTTATGGAAATTGATTATTTGGGTTTGATGTTGTGATGTTGCATGAAATTATGCCTAAATGTTACATGCATGGGAAAAATCTACAAGATTAATACTTTAATTAGACATGCATTATAAAATTTTAAGGTTTTGGGATTTTAGTTCATGTCTAAAAGGTTTATGGATTTGAAGTAGGTTCAATTTTGAGAATCATTCTTAATTTGAGAGTTGATTTTGGAATTAAAGGAAGTTTTGGTCTTATTATGAAAATTAGGAATTCGTTTAATCCATGCATGTGATTTAATTTAAAAGGTTTGTTCAATTTAAGCACATTTTAGAACATCTATGATTATAAATTAAGTTTTGGTTAGAAATTGAGTTAAATTGAATTTCTAAGAAATTGATTTGTGTAATTCATAATTAAGTTGATTTTGTTATTAATATAAAATTGGACCTATTTGTATTGCATACATCATAGATTTTGAAAGATTTGGATTAATTCAATCTCATATTTTGAAGAGAAAAATGAAATATTTTATAAACATCAAGTTTATGGAAAATTAGAATTAATCCTAATGTTAGATAAAGTGTTGATTTTATAATTAGATTTTAATCCATACTTGTAATTTGAGATTAAACATGTTTTGGGGCATCTATGGTTATGAATTAAATTGAGGTTATAAATTAAGCTAAGTCCAAGATTATGGAAACTAGTTGAAAAATTTATAAGAATATAAAACTAGTAATTTTGATGTCAATTTCATGCATGTGAATAATGTTCTAAGGAATTTATGACTTAATAAAGAATAATAAGCTACTAATCAACATAGATTAGTTAGTTAAAGAATGGATCATTGATCTAGTGGCAATTGTTTAATAAGCCAAGTAAAGGATCAATCTATTTGGAAAAGAAGGACTTAGTAATGAAAGAATATGTGAAATAAGAATCCGGTTTATTTAAATGAGAAAGAATAAACGTAGTAGAACTTCGGACTATAAAGACTAGAGACTTGAAAGGACAAGTTTAATCAATGGAGTAATATTGTATTTCAATGTGTATATGTTATGTACTTGTGTAGGTCACGCGCCATTGTCTGCCTGATTGTCCCGATGTGTCCAGTCTGTCTGATTTGCTTCTGCAGCCAACTGTGAGTAATAACTTTGTAAAGTTATGTTCAATGTTATGTATTTTCAGTATACTATGATACGAAATGATTGGTTCTTGAAAAGCTATGATATGTTGGAAATGAATGAATGAATGTCCAGTTTTTCTTAAAAGTATTTGTGGCACCCTTAGTCCATAAGGCCCTCGCCCGGGGGATACAATACCGTGACATAAGGCTCTCGCCCGGGGGATACAATACCGCGGCATAAGGCCCTCGCCCGGGGGATACAATACCGCGGCATAAGGCCCTCGCTCGGGGAATACAATACCGCGGCATAAGGCCCTCGGCCGGGGGATACAATACCGTGGCATAAGGCCCTCGCCCGGGGGATATAATACCGTGGCTACTTACGCGCAAGATATGGAGCTTTATGGTTGTTGGCACCAACTTTATTGTGGTCTTCGGACCTGCTTGTTGTGGTCTTTGGACCTACTTGATCGGATAGCTAATGGGTGTACCACATATGATCTTATGCAAAATCTGAATATGATTATGAATATGAGCATGTATCTGAATCTATTTCTGATTGGAAACCTGTATATGCATAAGACTCTATTTCTGATAAGACTGTGTTTCTGATATAAACTCTAATTTCTAACTCTGTGATGGACATCATTCATTAAACCCTTTACTCTGTTATTATTCACTGGGCTTTAGCTTACTGTATTATTTATGTATGTAGGTGACCAGGCGCGTGACCAGGCTAGAGGCTTCTGTCTAGAATCTGTTCTGTCAGCCAACCTATGTGCCTCCTGTGGAGGTTCCGGATATGCTAAGTGTTGTCGTTATGTAATTTAAAAGTTTAAGTTATGTTTTCTTGTTGGGTTCTTCAAGTCTTGTGTATTTTGAAAAAGGGACTAAGTCCCTTTCTGTCTAATCTATGTATATATAATGACGTGAGGATGATATGTATATTTGTATATAAAAAGTTTAAAATTTTTCTGTCTCATATAAGTCTGCACAGCTCAATGGACGTTGTATATTCTTATTTGCTTCCGCAGCCCCTTACTATTTGTTAATTTGTTCAGAGGCCGTAGGTAATCCTCGAATTATTGGCCGGTTACGGTACCAAACCTATAGGGGCGGGTTTGGGTCGTGACAGTGACAATCAGAACAAGGGTCAATGGATCCATGACAAACAGGGGACCACAAAGTGGTCAAACAGGAGCCAATGGTTATTTAAGTCCCCCAAGGCATGGGACTCTCGTGGAAGTACTTACAGAAAATAATTGTTTACAAGATCATTGTCAAATAATTTCTAAAATTTAAACAAACACATCCATGGGTTTTAATTTATGCAAATAGAGCTCAGAAAATAATCCACATAATTGAAACATTAATCTAAACATAAATTATATAAAACAAATTGTGGTAACTCAAGACATGTAGAAAACACATTATGGTAACTCAAACTATAATAAAACTCATCCTAATATTAATCCTTAACTTTCACGTTTCTATTCGTGCCTTCCAACCTCGAGTGCCTCCTCTTGCTTCTACTATCTTATACGTCTTTCCATTTCGTCTTCTTCTTCTTACCGAAACTGAGGCTAATGAAGGCCTATTTATAGTTGAATTGCATGGGGTGTGAGCATACATGGAAATGACATGTGGCCATGCTACGTGTCTCTTGGCCCACAGATTTCTTTTCCCCGGATTTACCCCCCTGGTTTTACCAAGGGTCTGGCTAATTCATATATTGATGAATTTATTTATTTATTTATTTATTATGTTATTCCAATTTTAAAAGTCATAATTCCTAAAATTACTTATAATTATATGTTAGGTTCATGTCTAAAAACCTCAATACCAAACTATAAAATATCACTTACCACTTTTTAAAATATTTAACGTGTGGTGTCTCACAATTTATTTTCTTAACAATTTAATCGATAAATTCCTAATTTCCTAAATTATTTATTTATTTATTTATTTTTATTTTTATTATTATATATATATATATATTTTTGAGTTCTATTTATTGCAATATTAAATTTAAAACATTCGGGTGTCACACTACCGCTATCTCTTGATTGGATACAACATGCCCCAAAAATCGAACTTTTTTCTCCCAAAAGTGACACTTACTGAACTTAGCGTATAACTGTTGCTCCCTCAAAGTCTGCAATACAACTTTCAAGTGTTCTCTGTGTTCCTCCTCATTCTTAGAATACACTAGGATATCATCTATGAAGATAATCACAAACTTATCTAGATACGGTTGAAAAATTCTGTTCATCAAGTCCATGAAATAGGCAGGAGCATTTGTCAAACCAAAAGGCATTACAGGAAATTCGTACAACCCGTACAGAGTCCGAAAAGCAGTAAGCGGTATACTTTCCTCTGACACACACATCTGATGGTAACCCGTTCTGAGATCAAACTGAGAGAATATGGCTGCCCCCTTCAACTGATCAAACAAGTCATCAATTCTAAGTAGCGGATATTTGTTCTTAATAGTCACCTTGTTTAGCTCTCTGTAATCTATGCACATACGGAGAATGCCATCTTTCTTGGAGACAAAGATCGCGGGTGCTCCCCACGAAGAGTTACTTGAACGAATGAACCCTTTCTGAAGCACCTCTTCCAGCTGCTTCTTTATCTCCACAAGCATTTTAGGTGCCATTCTGTATACCGCCTTAGAAATCAGTGCAGTTCCCGGTACTAGGTCAATACGAAATTGTACTACCTCTCGAGATGGAGGTCCATGCATCTCTTGAAATACATCCTCAAACTCACGCACCACACGACCTCACTAATATCCTTCTTAGGGATTTCTACCAAGCATAGAAAACTTGTCATTACCGACTCTTTTCCATCGCTATAAGTGTGGGTAAGAAGTGGCATACAGAGAATATTTATATTTATAGTCCTTCCAACACAGTCTAGAGTCACAAAGTGTTTTCGTAGCCAATCCATACCCAAAATAATTGTAAACCCCTCAAACCCTAAAACAATTAGGTCTGCATATAAGACTCTACCCGCAAAATCAATCTCAAAATCTTTAAACATCTCATAAAAAGTAACTGCCCCTTCTAAAGGGGTCTCAATACGAATAGGTCTAGACAAGGAGGTAGTTACAATATGTTCTCTTTCTACAAACTGTCAAGATATAAAAGAATGAGAGGTACCAATATCAAAAAGTACTCTAATGGGTTCTTGAAAGAGATTAAAAATACCTTGCACTTTGTCAGTTCCTGGCATCATTACAAATGCCCTAGTTGGAGCTGTCTGACCCTGTCATGCCTGTTATCTCTGAGGGCAATCCTTGATTACATGCCCCAACTGCTGACACTTAAAACACTTCCTATTAATCGGTTGAGGTGCTACTGGTCTGATAGGTGGGGGCTTTCTAACTGAGGTACGGGAGGACGATAACCCAACTGTGGCATTTGCTGCCGTTGTCCTTGATAACCCTGTGGGCGCGGACCACCTTGTCTCTGATAATAGTGCCTTTGGGGCTGGAAATTGCCTGGGGCCAGAAATTACCCTAAGGTTTGAAATTTCCCTAACTACCTTGTTGTTGTGGCCTCTGAAACTGCTGACCCCTATGCCTTTGATCATAGGGCTGGTATCTGTTCCCATCCCGCTGCTGGAAGTGACTCCCTCTAGAAGTCTCTCCGACCTTGGCCTTCCTTTCTTTAAACTGCTTCTCTTTTTCCTCATATTTCAGTGCCAAGTCAAGAACTCTGTCAAACAGTTCAACATCAAAGGGAATAAGGGACTTAGATAGGTAATGATTCAATCCCTTAATAAACTTCTCATTCTTTTTCTCCTGCGTGTCGACCAAGTAAGGGGCATAACGAGACAACTCATTAAACTTGGTGACATACTTGATCACTGTTTTACCCTCTTGAGTCAACTTCGAAAATTCATCACTCAGTTGAGACCGAATAGCAGCAGGAACAAACTTTCAGTCAAAACGAGTCTTGAAATCTGCCCAAGTCAAAGTTGTTAAATCTAGACCCTCTTTCCACGAGTTCCACCAAAATAGGGCTGCTTCCTCAAGCTGATATGTCGCCAACTCCTGTTTTTGGACCTCGGTGAGCTGCATACGACCAAATACCATCTCACATTTCTGAATCCAAGCGTCAGCTGCAATGGGTCCTCCATCTCCAGAGAATTTTTGACCTCGTAAAGAACCAATGTCTTTGTTTCTTTTCGCAAAGGGATCTCCCTGGTGGCCTTGATTATTGTTCTGAACAACCTGAAGTAACTGAGCCATCATCTCCCCCACATTAACCTGCACCGTATTGGTTGCCCCGATAGCGACCGCCGCTGCCGTTGCCGTTGCTACTACGTTAGCAGTTGTTTCTTTCCCTGTGCCATTAGGCTCAGTGCTCAAATTATACCTTCTAGCCATCACATTCAAGTTAAACATATAAGAAGAATTCGTTCATAAATACTTAGAATAAATTTAACCACCAACCTAAACCAGCTAACCCATGTTTCCATAATTCGAGGATCACCTAAACTCTCACAAGTCTAGGGTAACCTAGAGCTCTGATACCAAACTGTCACGCCTCAAAATTTGGACAATTAAATATTAAATTAGGATTAAACCCCAATTAATATTCCATCATCCAAATCCTAGGGGTGAAACAAAAAAAACTAAAAGCCAACCAAACCATCCACCATAATTTCATAACTAACCAATACCTCCAATATTAAAGTAACAATACATAATCAAAATAATTTAAATAATGTACGGTTACAAACCATGCCAAATTATCCCAATACTAAAGTCATAAAAAAAATAATAAATTCATAAACTAATATCAACCCTAAGATCAAGAAAGCAAAAGAAATCTAAGAGACATGTCCAACAACTATAGTTATTCCACGTCACCACCGTAACCCAACTAATCCTGCAAAAGAAGCTCGGTTGCACTCAAACAGAACGCACTCGAGTTGCCAAGAGGCAAAATGGGTCAGTATACAGGTATACTGATATAAGGACAAGATTTAACACCCACGTGTCCACCAGACACAAATAAAAATACATTTAATTCTTGTTACGGAATAAGACAAGTAGTTTCAACTGCACCGAGACGAATGGGTAGTTTCTCGAGATACAGTGGCATTTAGTTTCTTGTCTATACACAACGAAATATAAATTGAGTATAAAACAAACAAAATAAAAATAAAAATATGGTGAGCCAGCCCTGCATAAAAAAGTTAGTAAGACTCACCATCCTGCAAAAAAATAAAGTTAGTATAATTTAATCATAAGTAACTTGCTGAATAAGTATAAAAATGCACCGTTTCATGCTTAAACAATTCGAATTGACCAAAACTCAAAGAACAAAAGTTGTACAAAATCAAATTTCCTAAGAGGCAAAGGAAATGAATTTAACAGAAACTGAACAAGTTGAGAGAAAAACTTGATAGAAGAACCTAGACGGAATTCAATCGAAAAATCTGAAGCTGAAAATGAACAGAAACTACCCTAAAATGATTTTTTTCGGAAAAGTTCAAAACATGAAAAGTGTGCAGAATAATGTTTTACTTCGGTTTATGTGAAACCAATAAAAATGAGCTCATTTCATGGGTTAAAATAGCCTTTAAAATCTGCATTGCTAAAATGAATCAAAACTACTATAACCAAAATCATCTGATTATAAGCTCTAATCGATCTTTTTAATAAAAAGTTAAAACACAAAAGTTATCTAGAATCACGTATACATGTCTTTGCTCAAATTTCATAATTTATCGAGGTCGATTACTATTTTTTAAGGTGTACAAATCAATACAATTCACACTATAACAATAAACTCATATTTAATTCTTTGTACCTTAACTCCACCACTTTGGCCCTCCGGCTTAGACGTATATCTCATGTGCCTCCCGTATACCTAACACCGCTCTGAAGCCAAACTTGCACGGGGATATTGTCCCGAGTTTGACTCACACTCCCCGGATAGTTAGCATATACGTACGCGCGTAAATTAAAACACTTGTCTACTCTTGAGAACGAGGCAACAATATACATATACAAAATATCTCACTCATGAGAACAAACATAACAATGCTAAGCCTAAGACATTCAAATAAATATCATAATCCTCACTTTTTTTTATATAATCTTTCTCACCAACACTCAAATAAGACAAAAATCCATGGAGTCATGGTGGAATACAAGGAATTTATTTATGGGTTCTAAATTTATTTTAATTTCATATATTTATGAGTGTCATTACAACCATAAAATAAATCTATATAAAAATCCTAAACATGGTATACACAACTAATCAAAATATTTAAAATCAATCCATCATCAAAAAAAAAAAATTAAACCTTACATATACAACTAATCAAAATTATTAAAATCAATCAATCGTCTAAAAACCCTAAACCTTACATACACAACTAATCAAAATAATTAAAATCAATCAATCATCTACATGCAAATACGAAATCAATTCAACATCAAATAAATAATAAATAAATAAATAAAAACAACGAATTAAATATAAATCAAGAGAAGTGGGTTTTGTAATGATAATATTGTTTAGAAGATCAAAGAATTATTTGAAGAACTAATGGAGCCACCAAAACAAAACCCTAATCTTTTTCTTCATTTTGCTTTTCTCTTCTTCCGTCGCCCCTTCTCACGCCACACACAACACTATGTTTTGATTTCTTTTTCTCTCTCTCTCTCCCTCCCTCTCTCGGCGCCGTGGCTGCTGCTCTGTTTTCTCTTTTCCCTTAATTTAGTTATAACCTAAACACTTGTTATATAACCTAATAGTTTTTATATTATATAATATAAATACAACATAATTAAAACATAAATAAATATGATATATATTTTATCAATATATAAAACACTTTTTTATATATATATAAAATATATAAATATTTAAATTACTTATATATAATTGATTATCACATTAAATTAATTAAATGTCACATTAAATTCTCATAGATCCACACAATTAATAAAGCTAAACATAAAATAAAGTAATAATAAATAAGTAATGACCTACGAAAAATTAGGGTCGTTACAATTATTCACCCAAATATAAAAAAATTCATAAGCAAAAGACATAAAAATAATAATAATAATAATAAAAGCTCGTATAATCATACTTGCATAACAAAAAGAATAAAAAAAAAAAAATCCTTAAATCATTATTCTAAGAAAATTAAGAAGAAAACTGTTTTTTTACAATAAATTAACAAAACCAAATCCCCACTTTCATAACAAACATAAATAAAAGTTCATATAATACAATTATAATTGCATAAAATCAAAAATCATAACAAAAAGAAGATAAAAAAAAAAATGTCGAATATGTAAAAAAAAAAAAAAGGGCTTGGCTGGATGTCCAGCCAAACGTCCGACAGGACATCCCCATGGACGACCAATCAGCAAACATCTCCTAGCCAAACTGCTTATCCGTTCATAAAGGCGTATAAATCCGAAAGGGACTACAAATTCAGAGTTCCAAAATCAAAACAAACATAAGCTAGATGGATTGCTACTCCAGAAAACAAAAAGGAAGGAGTATGAAAGAACTGGACTGCTACGGGACGAAGTATAAAAGGTTTGAAATCTTACCTGGAAGCCCTAAAACCAACTTCTCACCCGTCAATCTCTTTTACATTTTGCACTTGCAACGATGATCGAACCAAAATCTTACCAAAATCTGAAGCTTCTTCGTCGTTTATTCAAACCGATCAATCTTCTTCAAAGATTTCGTCTCTCTCTCCCTCTCTTTCCCCTTTTCTTTTTTCTTCCACAAATTCGGTGAATTAGGAATTTAGGGCACAAAGGTTATTATCGTCTTTTCGTGCTCCAAAGCAAGGGTAATAAGGTCATTTAGTATATGTAAGTAACATCGTTTGTGCTAATTTGACGGAATTGGGGAATCTTGACAATGTCAAGTAAAGTAGGGGAAGTTTGTGTAATTATTCAAATCACATGGAAAGTTCCTGTATTTGTCAGAAATTTCAAGAGAGGTGAGTGTAATTTACCTTTTATTTTATCTCATTCCGTCTCATTTACTAAATTTGCACCAACGCAAGGATGAAAATTCTGTGTTATAAATTTCTTATAATGATCTTGTTTTTTTTATGACAAGAAGATATGTTAATAAAATACGTAATTTAACTATTCAAATTTAAAATTAAAGTATAATGAGATTAAAATATGATGTATTGTTTTAACCAAATATCTTAAAAAATGAGGTTATTTTGTTTTACTTAGACTGTTAAATTAATTAATATGATTGTCACAGAGAAAAATAATAAACTAATATGATGAAATAAAAGAGAAACATTTTAAGAAAACAAGAAAAACTCGGTACCACAACAACAACAACAACAATAATGGCCCTGTTTGGTACAGCTTATTTCAGCTTTCAGCTTAATTTAAGCTATTTTGATGTGTTTGGTTTAACTTAACAATACAGCTTATAGCTTTTTGTAAGTCAGAAATCAACTTATTCTTTGAGTGGGGCAGGAGAAGCTTAATTTATAAGTCAGAAATCAGCTTATATTCATAGCTATAAGCTATAAGCTGTTAAGGTATAAGCTATAAGCACTTTCCCACAGCTCTACCAAACAGGGCCAATAAATGAGTAAATTATACTGAATTGCTCTTAACAATTATCATGTTTCTAAAATGACAATAACTTCACATAAGTTTTAGTTGTTGATCACAAATTAATTTCTTTTTCCAAAATTTAAAAGACTAAAATGCCATTGGTCATCAAATCAAAATAAATAAATAAAAAAAGGTAAAAACATAAAAATAATCTTCAAGAAGATTCCTGTAAAATTTGCATAAATAGGAAAAAAATAAAGAGAAATCTTTGTTATTTGCATAAAACTCAAAAATGTCAATATAACTTTATATTAAAAAATAAAAAATTATTTAAAAAATGAATGGATTTCCAATGTGCCATCTGATAGTAAAGATAATTTGGGGGTGTTTGTTTGGGCTTTTTTGAGCCAACTTATGGCTTCTGGCTTTTGAAAAGCTATTTTGGACTGTTTGGTTAAACTTATTTCAAACAGCTTCTGATTCAAAAAAGTTGATTCTGAGAAACTGCTCACCCCTTACTTCTGATTATCAGCTTCTGCTGTGGACATGTTAATTTACGATTATACTCTTAGATTTTTTTATTTTTTATTTTTTTAAAAATAGAAAAAGACCCAAATGGACTATAGAATATTATTATTATTTTTTATGAGAAATGTAGACAAGTAGTAAATAACAAAAATAAATATTTATTTAAAAAGCTATTTCACAGCTTATTTGACAAACACTATTCAGCAACTTAAATCTATAATACAACAGTTACACTAAACAGATTAACAACTTCTGATTAAAGTCATAATCTATAATCTGTTTTAACAGCTACACCAAACAGGGCCTTTGTGTTCTGCACATTTTTATCATTTATTAGCTTCTTTTTTTTTTTTTTTTTTGGGATCCATCATTTATTAGCTATTTGAACCAAGAATAATTGAGATTTTTAGGTTGTGTTTGAATGAAAGATTTAAAGTAGATTTAGATTTAGATTTTTATTATTTTTTTTTTTTTGGGGGAGGGGGGGGGGGGGGGGGGGGGGGGATGTGAAAAGTAATATCTAAAATTTATTTTTGTGTATTTCAACTAATTCCAAAGTCATGAAATTAATGATTGAGAAAACCTCCAATAACCTTTGAAGTAATTCACACTTAAAATTTAAAATTTTATTTTTAAAATTTTTACCGTTTGAACAATCCTTTCGAAAAAACAATACAGGGTTTCAAAAGAACAAAAAGGAAAGTGAAAAAAAATGAGAAGTAATTTGGAAAAATTACCCATAAACCCTATATAGAAGAAAGTTATACGATTTAGTCCTAGAAGTTTTTTTGTAAACCATTTAGTCCTATTTTTTTGGCAAGAGTTTTGTGGGTGATTTCATCCTATTTCAATTTACATTTGTACCCTTGTTTGGCTTGATTTCCTAAATGGGATATTCTGTTTGGTAGTGGATAAGGAAATGGTAACGTGTTGCCTGGAATTTTGATTAACATTCACCGTATTTTTTCCCGGCAAAGATTGTGGTAATTTTGACTGTGTTGTTGGCCATGTCCGGTGGTATCCATTTATGCATCATTACATAAATTTGTTGGTGCCATTTTGCTTCGGTTATTTTGCTGTGGATTACCCGATCGGAACAACGATTTTTGGTGTCATTTTGCTAGGTTTGTTCTGGTGTGGATTGCTCAATCGCAGCAAGTGAGTGGGTTTTATTCGTTTTGGTGTATTTTTTGCACTATGGTTTTCATTCTGGTGTGTTTTTATTTGTCCACTGTAATTTTTTTTTTTTTGTTGTTATGATTTGTGCATGATGGTCTGTCGATGTGTCACCGTAAATATGACACAAACACAATAAACGAAGGATTACAGTTACAGATTCACTGTGAATAACAAAAAAAACAAAGCTCCAATGTTCCAACACCCCACAAAAAAAAAAAAAAAAAAACAGAGCTCCAATCTTCAAACACACCAAACCCACTACATACTTCAACAACCATCAGAGTTCAGCCCCACAAATTTCAAACACACACCACACGACCCAAAACCCAACCTCCCATTCACTTGGACCAATACCTCGACACAAATTTAACAATAACTTGATCGTAAAAATATTTCATACAATTTACACTATTCGAATACATCAATGTAAAACAACACACACGACAGCAGTGTTAATACATCATAATGAAATACGCATCTGACGCCATTTGTAGCTTACACAATCACCGTTGACGAATAGATAATGTTCTGTCGGCCGACGTAGGATACACACAACGGTGACACGGCCTCTTCAAACAACCGACGTAAACGTATCAACAAGGAAGGGGATGTGTAATGTTTAGGGTTTAAAATTACGCCATTAACATCAGAAAATAGAGCCATTTCCATATATGACTCTTCCATTCCAATCGCTTTGGAGGGAAACAAAAAAATCCCTACTTCTACGGCTGTGGGTATAGACGTAAATTCGCGATTGGGGAAATCTACATTTACCCTTACCATAAGTTCCCAAACGCAGCGTAACACATATAATTTGGTCATCAACATTAGATTGGGACCTATTGGACTATAAGATATAAGATAGGACCAACTAGTTCAAAAGATATAAATTTAAGATTTATTTGTGCATTGCCCAAGTAATTTGCCACCACTACTTTGTCAAAATAGGGTTTGTTGTGGTCATATATATAACAAAAGTCCACGGCGGCTTTAATGTAGTCATTTGCCTTGTTTTTTTTTAAGGGTGTTTCTAGCAAATGCCAACAAATTCTTGTTGAGTATTGTTTAATATTAAAATTTAAAATCAATTATAAATATGTTTCATAAGTTTACTTAAAATATAAATTATTTATATAGTTCAAAAAATTATAAAATTATAAAATTATAAATATTTCATTGTCAAAATTTATTATTTAACAAAATTAACTTAAAAATAAAATTTCTAACTACTCTCTCATACAATAATAAAATGATCAAAATTAGTACTAATTAAAATAAACTTATGACATCATCACTAAAAATTGTTAATTATTTGACTTTATAATTTATTAAAAAAAAACCATTTGTTATGAAATTAAAAATTTTAAAAGAAGAAATGTAATTTTCAAAATCATAGAAAGAAAATTCGTATTCTAAACAAATATCAACAAATATATTTGTAATGTACCTTAAAATTTATATAAAAAGTGTTTCGAAAGTAACAAAATTTAAATAGTTTAAATTCAATGAAAAGCGTTTTAAAACTGATGAACCTGGATCATGTTTCTCTGTTTTTGGATACCCCTAGAGCACAATGAAATGAGAAAAAGAAGAATAAGATCAATGTAATGAATTTTAAATGGAAGGTTCACAAATGAAACAAACTAAAACTTTAAAGTTACAAAGTGAGATAATATTGAATCTACCCTAGGCTTCAAGCAGAATCACAGCCAAACCAACATTCTGAATAAAACACGTCATAAACCCCAAGAAGGTGACCAAACAATAAATACTGGAAGAATATATTTAAGATCTTAAAATTTGTCCAGTAATTAAATTCACGAACATCGAATTAGTTAAGGTGTGCGTAAATTAACCCGAACAACCAATTATCAAAAAAAAACAAAGACACATAACACTGAAGTTTACCATACCCGTCTACTCCACAATTATAGTTTGTATGTCTGATCAAATTAGAAGCTACAACTACCAGAATCAATCTAATTGAAACAGCAATTTCTTAAACACCCCACCACCCCAAAAAACAAAAAAAAAAAAAACAAAAAAATTGTTTCAACGAGTATGGTTTCATCGTCTCAAAAGGTAAGGTGCAATCTCACAAATGACTATGCAAACAAGTAAATTACAATACATTATGTAACCTTGCTGAACACCACCCCCCCCCCCCCCCCCCCCCCCCCCCAAAAAAAAAAAAACATTTACATCTCTTGGAGAAAATGGCATCACCAAGGTGGTTATGGGGTATTTTCTCCCAAGATGGCATCTCAACAATAACAACCACCAATGAAGAACTAATGACCAAGCAGAGCTCAAGTTCTCTCTATTCAGCTTATCAACAACACCTGCCAAACAGCCCCCCAATCCTCCAATATAGATACATGGTTTACTTCACAGTGAAGGACTCAAACCCATTTCTGAGGACCGGTCACCGCCCCACTTCCACCTTTCTGACAAATGGAAACCCAAACCCATGGTGTCGATGCAAAAATTAGTGAACCCATGGTGCTGATGCAAAAGTTAGTGACAACTTGAAGATCACTCCTCTGTTGTCTGACAATGGCGATGATGACCTGTGATGACGCGGTGAACATGCAACTCATGGACCCTGACTCCACACACCCATATGCATATGCAGGGACTTGTAAAAAGGAAAAGTATATACCAACCAAGTGGCAGTAGCATCAAACTGAAATTGCACGGGTAATTGCCAACTTGGCCCATTCGGCAGATTCTTTAATCAAATGGTCCT